>CM024756.1:14577574-14681878 GCA_014218235.1 Colocasia esculenta
GTGCTCAACGAAGAAATCATTATGAACACTTATCAAATCGTTATGGAAAGCAAGTTGATGTGCTCAACGAAGAAATCGTTATGAACACTTTAATCAAATCCAGTTATGGAAAGAAAATTGATGTGCTCAATGAAGAAATCGTTATGAACCTAAAAAGTTTGTTGCGCAAGGCAAATTGTTATATGCGCTAAAGTAATCGTTGTGCAAGGCAAATAGTTATGAGCGCTAAAAGTCGTTGCGCAAGGCAAATCGTTATGAGTTCTAAAGAAGTCGTTGCGCAAGGCAAATTGTTAAGAGCGCTAAAGAAATCGTTGCGATAACTTAAGGAATCATTACGACGAGCAATCGTTATGAGTTCTAAAGAAATCGTTGCAAGAACTTAAGAATCGTTATGACGGGCACGTCGTTACGAGTTCTAAAGAAATCGTTGCGATAACTTAAGAATCGTTATAACAGGCAAGTCGTTACGAGTTCTAAAGGAATCGTTACGGGAACAACTTGTTTTTAAACCCATGATATCTCAGTCTTATAAAGAAATCATTATGATATCAAATCGTTATAGCTCTATTGAAATCGATACACACACAGGAAATCGTTGTGGCTTTCAACAAGAGTCGGTGTGGACTTAGAGAAATATGATCTTGAAATGATTAAAGCTTCAGAAGGGTAATACTTACCAATATTGGCTTGTTTGACATTGGTATATTTCCTGTATTTAAGACATATGAAATATGTGTTAGAACTTTTTGATAGGGTTTTGTTTGATTTTGTTAATCACCAAAATAAATATGTAATTAATTAAAATTACATGGAGACAGACTGAACATCAGGTCATTCACCTTGAGCCCACCATTAGCCTTGCTTTGAGCCCATTAAAAGCACATTTTTAGATATCCCGTCCATTATTCTTTTAAAAGAGTCCACAAGCCCCATTCCAATTATTCTTCTTTATAATTGATCCATATTTTGAGAATATTCGATTTTCCTTACGCGATGGGTTGGGGCGCCACGTTAGCCTTGTCGCACCCCCCATGGCCGTCACGACAGCCCATGCATATCCATGCATGTGGCTTTAGAGTCACGATGCACATGGTCGTCGCGTTTATGCTGTCGCGCCCCTATGACCCATCGCGACTACAGCCGCGTACACTGGCCTCCGCAACCACATCTTATTTATCCTCCATTGGCCTTATCTTCATCCCATGCAACCTCCCAACCCCCCTAAGCACGGTTTGAGGTTCCAGGACCCTTGGAAACCTCCCTCGGACTCTCCCATGTGGATTTACATGCATTTATCATCTTATTTTTGGCCATTATCTCCTATGGACGGGATATTCTCTCTCCTATTCTATAAAAACACCTCTTCTCTTCTCTTCAGAAGGGGGAGCCCCTTTCTACCACGAAGTGCTGCCAAAATCTTCCCTGGCTAGACACTTAGCACGTAGCTCTCCCTTTCCCTCTCTTTCTACCTATCCTCTTCATCAAGCTATGCTTATCTTTTTCATCCATGGAGCTTGGTGCGTGAGGAGGGCGACTTCCACTTCGTCTGAGGCTTCTCCAGCACTCAAGGACAGCACACAACAAGCCAGGGAGTCGCCCCATTGGGGCTCCTTCTTCCCTTCCTTCCTCATTTCCCTTTCATGCACATTATTTGCTTTTTTTAGATAGGAGCATTTCCTATTCCTTCCCATGTTTTCCTGCTACCCAAGGGGTTTAAAAAGCACCCCCCAGGTTCGTTCCCTCCATGCTCCCCTTTTTCATTTCATTCATGGATAGCTACTACACTTAATATGTTCTAACAGGGTTATTTGTTTGTTTTCTTTGTCTTGTCAGGCACCCAAGCATCAGTCTACAAGGGGCTCTTGTTCTCTGGCCGGCCAAAGGACAGGAAGAAGGTCCACACCAACTTTCTCCCGCACTGCAGAGAACGCGGCAGGATAGGGCGTCGCGACAGGCTTAACGTGCCCTATTAGGGCACTGCAACAGTAGTATTATCGCGACGGGGAGACCCGTCACGACAAAGGTCAGTGCCCCGTTCTCTCTCCTTTTCCTAGCACAGTTAGCCTACGTAGTTCTTATATATGGCAACGTGTTAGGTAGAGATCACATCCTTCCATGTTTCCATGCCCCTTAGTTAATTTAAAAATGTGTTTCGAGGGGTGCACAACCCCGTGATTACACCTTTTGGCGATCACGGTGGGACCTTCAGTGCTAGCCTCATGATTGTTGCTTGCTTGCCTGCCATGTTGATTTGTTTAAATGTTTTTTAGACCCTGTTAGGTATATATGTGTTTTTGCCTATCTTTCTGAGTTCGGTTACGATGACGACGCATCATGCCGTCGTGATCTTATCGCGTCCTGGAAGGCGGACGCGACTGATGTACGTGTTCCCCTCCCCCCATGCATTGTTCCTTCATTGAGGGTGCGTCCATGTTTGTTACATCTTGTTCTACCATGTATATTCACATTTGTGTTTGTTAATTCCGCTAGGGTTCGAATTTTCCGTTTCTTTTACTGTTTGGTTTCGGATCGTGTCGTGGCTGATCAGGGGACCCCGACAAGGTCGCGTCATGGCTATAGGCCGTGTCTTTAGGTACACATTGCTTGTTACTATATTTTGATCCATGCATCAGTTCCTGTATGTTTAGTTAGTCTGGATGTGTCGTTAAGTTGATTCCATGATGGTATTGCGTTATAGGATAGTGTGTCTGCTTACTGTTTGCATGTGACTGTGGGTTTCTGTGCTCTGTTAACATCGCGGTAGGGTTTTTGGTCGTGATAAGGTCGCAACGGATCTGGTCATCGTGACTTCAGCAGAGACCTCACAGTTGCTTTGTGTTAGTTTAGGTTAGACATTGCATGCACCTCGTGCACTTAGGCTCATGCATACACTTTGATCAGTGTAGATTTGGTCTTCCTCCTTGGTTGAGTGGGTCCTCTCCCTGCGAGTACTCGTGGGATGACCAGGGCCGCCTACCGAGGGCCTTCGTATGTCCCCGTGGCCGTACACACATTGCGGTGTTGGTTAACTGCCATCGACTCCCTTAGAGAATCGCTGCCACTATGCTGTTATAAGGCAGCATAGTGACATCGGGGCTGGCAACCCAACCCGGCGCAGAGGTAAAACCCTGTGCGAAGCCCCTCATGCTGACCACAGCATTGATGTGGTGCTTTGCGCTTCCGCCTTACAGATTTGGCTACCGCCTTCACTACCAGCTCGAGCTTTTGGTGCAACGGTAAGGGGCTCGGTCCAACAACTGGTATCAGAGCGAGTTTGCAGGTTCGATTCCCCCGGTACCGCTGGGGGGGAGTTTGTTGGTTAACTGCCATTGACTCCCTTAGGGAATCGCTGCCGCTATGCTGTTATGGGGCAGCATAGTGACATCGGGGCTGGCAACCCAACCCGCCGCAGAGGTAAACCTGTGCGAAGCCCCTCATGCCGACCACAGCGTTGATGTGGTGCTTTGCGCTTCGCCTAAAGATTTGGCTACCGCCTTCACTACCAGCTCGAGCTTTTGGTGCAACGGTAAGGGGCTCGGTCCAACTTGCGGTTCGCCGGGCTGGTTGTACCCGTTGCACCCTTAGTTCAGGCCATCCTACGTGTGAGTTGTGTCCCCCTTTAGTCTCCCGAAGTACTTGAGTACACACCCATTAGGGTCCCTCTTTAACCACTGTAATTTAATTAAATCAGTCCATTAAAGGCTAAGTGAAACCCTAAAATCCGGACGCGTATCTTTTAACTTGGTGTTTGCTTGAGAACTCCTTTTCTCATCCCCTTCTTGTGTGTTTGTACCTGTTGTTGTATTCCTTATTTGTATTTTTAAGTGTATCCTTTTTAATTCCACCATTTCTCATCCTCTCATGGCTCCTTTCCATTTCACCTATCCTCCAACCTCTCCTCCTCATACAAACCCCTTGTCTCATGAGTTTCTTTCGAATTCAGCCCAGCTCAGGGTCCATCGGCCACCTTTTCCCACGCAGTCTCGTCACCTCCTCCTCCGATGAGGCCGTAGAATTGGAGCACCTCCTTTGTGAAATGGGCCCTGACCAGGCCTGTGAATTGTTGTCCACCTTTGCTCTACGGACTTCTTATGGAACGTGCCTAATAAGCCCCATGATCCTTCTCATGCTAAATCTCCTCACGTTGTCACTCCTAGATTGGGATACTCTTCTATTCAGCCCTCATCATTGCGACCGGCCCATTATACTTCATCTGGTCCAGACCTTGACCCACGACTCCATTCCCATTCCCAGGTCGGCCCTCGCTATCCACAATCCACTTCGACTCAGGACTTCCAATCTGAGTTCGAGTCCATGAAGCGAGAGCTTAGCCACCTGCGGGGGCAATTAAATCACAAACCCTCTTTCAATAATACACTCCCTGATTTCTATGGTCTTCGGATCCCTCCACTTTCTCTGCTTCCTGTCTATTGCAAATATAGTGGAGCTGGAGACCCTTACATCCATCTGAAGGAGTTCCTCTATGACTCAACGTCCTACCAACATGATCGCCGCTTATTGGCTTACCTTCTAGGCAGTCGTTGGATGGGCCAGCTCTAGAGTGGTTTTATTCCTTACCTCCCAATGAAGTCAAAGATTTTGAAGTGGTCAAGGTCAAATTCATACAACAATATCAAGGCTGGGCCGGACCCAAGTATTCAATGGCCGATTTGGTAGTTGAGCAGATGAAGCCTGATGAAGAATTTACAACTTACGCTGACCGGTGGTGTCAAATGTCTGCCCTTGTTCAAATGCACCTCGTAGAAGAGGAGAAAATCAAGCTCATTATTGCCAATGCAACACCCATGTACCGCCACATCCTAGCTATGAACAACATCACGCCCATGCAACAATTATAGAGCCGTGCTTGCTTTGTCAAGACCCAACTCAGTGACTCTCCCGTGCCATCCTTGTTTGAGGACCAACAACCCAGTTACACATTTCAAGGGCCCACTTATACGAGAGTCCAAACCAAGGCCCAAGTTGATGTTATCCACCGTACCACTCCTACCCATTCCGCTGACCATTATTCATCCTCACCACTTCCACCACGCCAACTCGCACCACTTCCATAAGAACCCCCCCTTGCCCGTGCCGCCGCACCACACCTCACCCATCACAACGTCTACTTGGCCAAAGCGAGCCCATTATCATTAGTTGCCGGAGTCCCTCTCTAATGTCTTCACAGACCTATTGTCTATCAATGCATTGCAACTCCCTCCAGAAAAGTCAAGCTAGCCAGGGCATACAGTTGTGAACTGCTGCAAATTCTGGATGTGATCTATGATCTAGAGCACAAGATAGATTGGGCTGAATTGCACAGACTCATCCTACATTGTCAAGACAGAGCAGAGCACAAGGCCAAGGCAGCAACCCATCACAGATGGCTGAACAGCACCCCAGCAGCCAGCACCACAGTCAAAACAGTAAGCACAAGCATCGAGGCAGTCGCCATCTCCATCGGCTCAAGGCCATAGGCATTCTTTACCTACCCTCCAAGTGCATCATCTGCTCCGTCACCACCTTAACAGTCTTCCCCACCAACATCTACTTAGGCTATCTCACCACACCTACCCTTGTACCGCAGCGCATTGCACCCTGATGACAACTATCGGCTCGACATATTGTGTTGGTGCGCGTTGGTCATCTTCCCCAATGCCACAAACCATTGATCCCTCACATCCCACAGACCCTCCATCCTTACCGCTCACTACTATCTCCACCCACCACCACTTTCACCTGAGCAAGCCATTACCACCACACCAAGCTCGAGCAAGCTCCACTCACCTTTGAGCCGGAGCAAGAGTTTCCCACTCCTAAGCTTAAGCTGATTCAGCCTCTGAGTTGGAAGAAGAGCTCTCTCCGCACGAGCCTGTCCTTGCCATCATCCAATCACCTCACACTAAACCCTTCGCCTCCGACGAACCATCAGTGCCACCATACATCTCATTACCATAACCACCCAACGGAGCGGGTGTGAACCGCCAAGAATATGCCTTGGATCTACTTCTCACGTTCAAGAAGGACCAAGTAAAGGTAGCCCAGTCCCAGTCATGCGTTTCGACCCTTATAACTACATCAGTCGCATGCCGGTCTATGTCCTTATCTCAGGCACTTTTGGGAAGGGTACCTCCATCTCCTCAGAAAAATGGCTGTCAAGAAAAGTTCTCAAGCACTAGTACCAGTCACTTCCAAAGCAGGGACGGTAGCTGTTACACTGTTCATTGGAGATGCTACCATTAAGGCCATTATTACCCCTCTCTCGGTTGCACTACAGGTGACTAGACAAAGGAAGGGCTTCTCTACAAATATTGTCCTATCTCATACTACCATCAAGGTCGTCATGAAGTCAATGCTTAATGGTCAGGCATGGCAACCTCTAGTCGAAGCTCTCAACAGTACAAACTCCACATCTCTACTGGAGTCTTCACTCAAGGGCAAGAGACCAAGCTGCCCAAAATAAGTGCACACATGGAAGTCATGGCAATTGATGAAAGAGCCCTATGGCTATAGAGGAGAGTGAGGCAATCTGCTGCTTGGGCATGTTATCTGAGGAGACATACCAAGAAGAAGCAATCGCGTTCATCCGTGAGAGCAAATTAGTTGCGGTGTGCAAGGGCATCTCCCAAGAAGCGAAAGAGGTTGAGGTCAAGATCAAAGTTCTACAAGAGAATTGTTGATCTCCCTAGTTTGGCGTCCCCCGATCTTGATCTCTCATATTATTCATCTGGCCATCTCGTTCCCATAAGAGGCACCCGATCTCTCGATCGGGGCTGGTGCCGCATTCTTCCCCTCCTACTCCTTTAGGCTCTTTGGACCCTCACTTATCTCTTCCTCCTGAGCCGCCTGATCATCCTCTGGGTACTCAGGGCATCTTTTCAACCCCTCCACCTGTACCTCATAATCATCTTGTGGGCACTCAGGATTCCCCTCACTTATTTCCCCCACCTGAGCCCCCCAATTATCTTCTGGGTACTCAGGATTCCCCTCACTTACCTCTTCCTCCTGAGCCACCCGATCACCCTATGGATTCTCAGGGTTTCTTTCCACATCTACCTGGGTCACCTGACCTTCTTCTTGGTGCTCAGGATTCCCCTCTTCCTCTTCCACCCGAGCCTCCTAACTGTAGGTCGGGTCCACCTTCTCTAGGGACGTCTGATCTTGGTCCCGATTCCCTTCCTTCAACTTTCCCCTCTGATTCTCCAGATCCTCCACCCTCTATTTTCAGTTCCTTCTTCTAACCCTCATAATCTCGGGCCTGACCCGATCCCCCTTCACTACCTATTCGGGGTCCTGACCCTTTCTCTCAATGTTCCGGGGTTTTAGTCCTCACTAACATTCTTCTCCTCCTTTGCAATCCTTTTGTTAGAGGGTTCTTATCCCCTCATTATTCGTGAGAGTCTTGTCTCCTCTCGTTTGTGATTGAGTTGACTCCAATTTCTACCATCCCACCTTTTCCTGCAAATGAGCTAATTAAAATCCACCTAAATCAAAGTTTGAAGACTAGTGTAGGTCGTTCTTTCAATAAAGTGGGGGTCACATTATGCACCAAATAACCATGTAAACATTTGAACTGATGATCATTTATCCCCATTTAGTTTAAATAAATTGCATATCTATTTTGGTGATTAACAAAACTATATAAAGTTTAAACTAACTAATTCTACAAGTCTGTGAGCACAGGAAATAAACAAGGAAATCAAGCCAAATGATAAGCATTATTCCTACTATAGTAATTTTGTTTCAAAGCATGAAATCTATCTAAGTCCACATCGACTCTCTTATACTATAATGATTTCAGTAGAGTTGTAACGATTTGCCCTCACAACGATTCATTAGTGATCCCAACGATTTTCCCTCACAACGATTCGTTAAGTGATCACAACGATTTTCCCTCACAACGATTCGTTAAGTGATTGCAACGATTTGCTTCCATAACGATTCGATAAGTGATCACATCGATTTCTTAAGTGAGAACAACGATTTGGTCTCACATCGATTTCTTAAGTAGAACACGATTTGGTCTCACATCGATTTCTTAAGTGAGAACAACGATTTGGTCTCACATCGATTTCTTAAGTGAGAACAACGATTTGGTCTCACATCGATTTCTAAGTAAGAACACGATTGGTCTCACATCGATTTCTTAAGTAAAGAACAACGATTTGGTCTCACATCGGTTTCTTAAGTAAAGAAAAACGATTTGGTCTCGCATCGATTTCTTAAGTAAAGAACAACGATTTGCTCATAACAAGTTGGTTCATACTGATTTGTCTATACCATCATAACGATTTGATCCCTATAACTATTCGATAAGTTACATAACAACTAATAATTCATCAAGTTACATAACGACTTGGTCTCTGTAACGATTCGATACAACAAATAACGATTCATTCACATTGTCTCTTACAATTGATTATAACGATGTGTGCATAACAATTTACTTATGGAATCACAACGATTTGTCTCTACAATGATTTGGTTATTAATGCATATCGATTTATATGTGCTTCAGTTTGCTTATGAGTGCACAATGATTTATATGAATATCAACTCATTTGCATAACAATTTCATAAGTCATGCATATAACGATTTCATGGACTATAAAGATTTGATTTTCGAGATAACTTTTGAATAACGTTGAAAAGTCAAAGTCTTCACGTATTCTTTCTGTCAGCTATGCATTTATGGAGACTGAACGTATCTCTGCATGCATGCAGACAATATCTTCTATTATCATGCTTATTCTGTAAACATCTTTTTAGAAGAACAGAATGGAACTTCTACATTTGTATAAAATCAATAAACGTTGACTGACAACAAGAGACAGTCTAGCTGTCTATTGTTTAGCATCTAATGTCTGCAGGTCTCTGACAACATTCGTCTACAACGTGGACAAAATAGAAGCCAAAGGATACTCAGAAGATTTTCTCTCTTTGCGTGCATGAAAAGCCAAAAGATCGTTGAATTCTACAGTACCATGCAGTCTAACGTAAACCAGAACATAGAGACAATGGACACTTCAACGTTCAAATTTCAAATAGAAGATATATATAGAAGATGAAGCTCCAGAAAAAGCAGATCCAAGAGTTAGAGAATACCAACGACAATCTACACAAGTTTTTCTGCGAGCATCTCGAAGAGCCAAGCCTCACTCCTTTGATTGTTTAGCTCTTAGCTCTCTGCATTCATTGTGTTAATCTTGAGAGCTTCTATAAACTGAGAGTGTCCCTCCCTGTAGATCTTCCTCTCAGTGTTAGCTTCAGATCTGGCATTGTATAAGCTTGATCTAGGGGCTTGATCTCATTTCACTTCTTGTGTATTGTTCCCTTCGGGTAGAAGGAAGACATGGTGGGATCCAGGGTGTGAGATTCCCTTCGTGTAGAAGGAAGACCTGGTGGTATCCAGGGTGCTGTAAGTTCCTCTTCGGGTTGTGAAGAGAAGACCAGCTACGGCTGGGTGTGTAAGGGTCCATAAGGGGGACAGTACCCTTGTGTTAGTGAAATCCTGAGATATGCTCAGGACTAGACGTAGGACTCCTAAGGGGAGGAGATCCGAACCAGGATAATTCTCTGTGTCTTGTGAATGCTTTTGTGTGATTGATTTTTCCTTAACTAACACTAACAATCTGCGAAGTGTGGTTTTGTGACCTTTTGTGAATAGGTTATAGGTACTCAATATTTTTTTTATATCCCATTCACCCCCCCTCTGGGCTAGCTAGCTGGGCAACAAGTGGTATCAGAGCAGTCTCTTCGACAAAGACGAAGATCCACGTCTGAAGAGAAAGATGAAATTGCAGCCCAGGGTCACTCTGAAGGTCAGCAGTCAACATGCCACTTCTATTCGATGGAGAAGATACACCTATTGGAAAACAAGAATGGAGTATTTTCTACAAGGTCTCGACTATCAAATCTGGTCATAGTGGAAGATGGAGACTTGTTGGTTACAAATGAAAAAATAGTGGACTGAAGATGACAAGAAAATGATCTCCCTAAACTGCAAAACCAAAAGCATACTATGTTGTGCTCTCAGTAAGAAGGATTTCAACAGAGTTTCAGCCTGAAAATCTACGATGGAAATGTGTGGGAGAAGTTAAGGATCACATATGATGGCACAAACAAAGTAAAAGAAACAAGAATAGATATCTTGCTGACTCAGTACGAGAGGTTCCAGATGCAGTCAGGGGAAACGATTACACAAATGTTCTAGTAGATTCACTGACGTTACAAATGGTCTGGCAGGTCTTGGCAAAAACTATGAAATGGGAGATATGGTAAGAAAAATTCTAAGATCTCTACCATCATCTTGGACTCCCAAAGTAACAGCGATAAGATAGAAGAAGCTAATGACTTGAAGAGAATGTCATTAGAGAAACTCATTGGGTCCCTTATGGCCAATGAAATCAACATGGAGAGACTGAGAGAGTCTTCGAGCAGGAAGAAACACTTAAATGCTCTCAAAGCTGAGAAAACTCGTCAGAAGAATTTCAGATAACAATGAAAGCAATGAAGATAGCGAAGATGAAGAAGCAATGCTGTCTAGGAGGCTACAACAAATCTTAGACAAGAAAAAAGAAGTTTCAGTTGGTAGAAGATATTTCAAGAAAAATAAGGACTTTAAGAAGCAGAAGTAAAAGACTCAAAGAAAGGTGAGCCCATCTGCTACGAGTGTAAGAAGCCCAGACACATTAGGCAGAGTGTCCGAAGCTCAAGAAATCAGAATACAGAAAGAAGGAAAGTTCAAGAAAACCAAGAAGACTCAAGAAGAAAGCTATGGCAGCGGCTTGGGATAACAATAGCGACTCTAACAGCAAGTCAAGCTCGAGTAGCGAGGATGAAGAAGAAGCTAACTTGGCTTCATGGCCAACACAGAAGAAAAGGGAAATCTTCGAGCATCCAAATGGTATTTGGATAGTGGATGCTCAAGCATATTCAGGTAATAGAAAGCTATTCTCTCACCTCGAAGCTGAAGAAGGCACAGGACATATGGAGACAATGGAAAAGGAACAGTGATAGGATGAGATCTGTTGGCAAAAAGAGAAAGTATTTATTGAAGATGTACTATGCGTAAAAGGTTTAAGCATAATCTCATCAGCATAAGCTGGCTATGTGACAAGGACATCAAATCAAGTTCCAAGAATCTAGATGCAGCATCATAAAAGACAGAGCAGTAATTTTCGAAGCTAACAATAAAAAGAATCTGTACGTACTTTACCTTGAAGAACTAAAAAATCAAGATCTGTTTAACACTAGTAAGGAGCAGTCACCTGAGCTGTGGCACAGAAGATGGGTCACTGTAGTTTGGATGGCATGAGAAAGTGATCACAGAAACCTGGTGGAAGGTCTACCAAAGGTCAGCACAAGATGGACAGCGTTTGTTGGGCCATGTGCAAATGGAAACACACCAGTCATCCTTCAAGTCAAAGACTATGGTACAAACCTCCAAACCTTAGAAGTCCTTCCTATGGATTTATTTGGGCCAGAAGGACCACAAGTCTTGGAGGAAAATTTTGGGTTCGTTATAGGAATGACTATTCCAGATTCACATTGTATCCTTTCTGGAACACAAAGATGATATATTTGATAGTTTTGTAAGCTTCAGCAAAAAGGTTCAGAATGATAAGAAGCACTGCATTGTTGGAATCTGGTCAGATCATGGAGGAGAATTCCAGAATGAAAAATTTGCAAAGTTTTGTGATGAACAAGGAATTGAACACAATTTCTTAGCACTAAGGACACCACAACAATAGAGTTGCTGAGAGAAAGAACAGAACCCTTTGGATATGGCAAGAACATGCTATCAGAATATGATCTGCCAAGATATTTTTGGGCTGAAACAGTCAACACAGCTAGTTACATTATTAATAGAGTAATGATCAGGCCTATACTAAAGAAGAACAATATGAATTGTACAAGGGAAAGATGCCGAAGATCAGTCACTTCAGGACATTTGGATGCCATGTTTCATCCACAACAACGGCAAAAGACATTGGTAAGTTAGATGCAAAATCGATGAAGACATCTTCATGGGGTATGTAACTAAACCTAAAGGCTTTAGTGTATTTAATAAGCTACTTTATAATTGAGCAATCAGTACACATTATCTTTGATGAAACTAACCCTTCCTTGAGAAAGGAAGAAGACAGTGATAATGATGATGCAGATGAATTGTCCAAGAAGCTAAAGAACTCATCAATTGAGGACAAGGAAGATCCATCTCTAGAAGACCTGAAACAAAAGGATATAGTCCATGAGAATCTTCCAAAGGAATGGAGATACAAGAGAGATCACCCTCCTGAAAACATTATTGGTGATCTATCTGTAGGGGTAAGAACAAAGGGTAACATAATTCCATGTGATTATTTACCTTTTTTTCTCAAATAGAGCCTAGGACAGTCAATGAAGCTATCATTGATGAATCTTGGATTTTAGCCATGCAAGATGAACTAATCAGTTCAAGAGAACCAGTTTTGGTCACTTGTTCCTAGACCATCAGATCATCCAGTAATTGGCACCAAATGGGTGTCAGAAATAAATTTGATGAAGCTGGTGTGATCATAAAACAAGGCCAGATTGGTAGCTCAAGGCTATTCCAAGAGGAAGGCATAGATTTCGATGAAACCTATGCACCAGTAGCCAGACTTGAGGCTATTAGAATATTACTCGCATATGATCTGCATTAGACATAAAATTATTTCAATGGATGTAAAGTCTGCCTTTCTAAACGTTTCATAAAAGAGGAGGTTTATGTGGAACAACCTCCAGGTTTTGATGACATTGATTTTCCAAATCATGTATTAAATGCACAAAGCACTATATATTAAAACAAGCACCAGAGCATGGTTGATGGCTAAGTGCATTTCTATTAGATCATGGTTTCACTAGAGGTCAAGTAGACAGTACATTATTTGTCAAATCTAAGGTCAAACATATTATGATTGTTCAAATATATGTTGATATAATATTTGGTTCTACTGATGAATCTCTTTGCAAGTATTTTGAGAAGATTATGCAAGGAGAATTCGAGATGAGCATGATGGGGGAGCTTAACTACTTCCTTGGATTGCAAATTAAGCAAGGAAAAGAAGGCACCCACATATGTCAAGCCAAATATACCAAGGAACTATTAAAGAAGTTTGGATTCGAAAATGCCAAGCCATTATCAACACCCATGAGCACATCAACAAGAATGGACAGTGACAAAGATGGTAAGAATGCAGATAAAAAATCTACAGAGGTATGATAGGATCTTTACTGTACTTAACTGCTAGTAGACCTGATATATTTTTAGTGTATGTTTGTGTTCTAGTATCAGGCAGATCGTAAAGAGTCCCATTTAATTAATGTCAAAAGAATATTTAGATACTTAGTTAGAACCTATGACTAGGTTTATGGTATCCAAAATCATGTCAAATTAATTTGGTATTACTCTGATGCTGACTACGCTGGATGTAAAATAGACAGAAAAAGCACCAGTGGTTGTTGTCATTCCTTGCAGGTTGTTTGATAACATGGTCCTCAAAGAAACAAAATTCAGTAGCTCTGTCAACGGCTGAAGCTGAGTATGTAGCTGCTGGAAGTTGCTGTACACAACTCCTATGGATCAAGCAACAACTTGAGATATGGGTTACATATCAAGACATTCCATTATTATGCGACAACACCAGTGCTATAAATCTAACCAAGAATCCAGTACAACACTCAAGGACTAAACACGTTGAGTTAGATATCATTTCATTCGTAATCATGTAGCAAATGGCAACATTGATATTTCATTTATTGATACAATAATCAGTTAGCAGATATCTTCACAAAGGCCTTACCCGAAGAGAGATTTACTTCTCTTAGAAGGAATTAGGCATGTGTAAATTGTGAAAGAACTATATGTTTAAAACTAAAATATAATTTTCTGAATTTAAATTATTTTTCCTCCCAAAAATTTGAGCAAAATTCAATTATTGCCTATCCTTTTAAGTTTGTCATGACGGTTCGTTAGTTTATAAGAAGTTTATTCCTATCGAACTAGTTAGTTTGTCGTTTTCTGCCATCATGGCGCCTCCAATTCCAAAGGTCATTCCTTTTAATTTTTTCTTTATATCCAGAAATCTGTGCGGCAACGATTCACATCCCTTCATCATCTTCTTCCTTCTGCTGAGGTGATACCCTATCGACTCCGGCATCGACTCCCTGAGATTTCAAGCTTCCACCTCTTTCCCGTGAGAAATTTCTTGAGGGGTTCTACTCCTTTCTCCATTTCAATCATCTAGAAACTCTCCCCATCCAAAACCATGGCCTCTTCTGGTGTTTCCGGTAGCGTCAGGGGCTACGGAGCTGCATTTCTTACCATCGAGCAGCAGGAAAGATATGCTTCAGTAAAGATCAAGCTTTGCGGACACAAAGCAGTGATGTGGCCGACTTTAGAAGAACGGAATGGGCAATATCGTAGCAGCTATGGACAGATTGAAGTGGACAAAGATTGCCACCCTATCAGAAGTAAGTTATCCGGACCTTGTAAAAGCTTTCTATGTATGTTGAAGACAGAGGAAGACGGACCTTGACTTCCATGGTCAAGGGAACTCAGATTAGGGTCACACGAGATCTATTGACATCTGTCTTCGGTGAGACTACCTCTGGACACAATGGAGTTCATACTGTCGATATTCAAGCGAAAGGTTTAGGGATTGTTGGTCCCGAATATAGATTGAAGGATGGAAAACTCGATATCAATCGTTGAATGCTTTTAATCGCTTATTGCATTTCATTGTGTGTCAAATAGTAGTCCCAAGGAGTGCCACCTTCTCCACTTGCACTAAGGCGGACTCCGACCTGATGTTCTGGGCTATCCAGAACCAAGAAATCAACACTGTGCAGGTCATGATTGAAAGGATGAAGTTTGCAAGCGCACAGGTATGGGACACAAAGAGCAAGCTGAACGTTTCTCTACCTTATGCTCATCTGCTCACCAAGATATTTCAACACTATGGCATCAATGTGGTGGGAGATGTGTCTGAGAAGATGGGCCAGCTATCCGTCCAGAAATTGAGAAAAAGTGGTTTTTCGATTGTCATGGGGTTTGGTCGAAGACTTCTGTGGCTGAGGGTGAAGCCATCATTAGCGAAGCCCAAGAGGTCCAAGAAGCAGAAGTAGCAGCAGCAGAACCAGTAGCATAAGCAAAAACGGCAGCAGCGAACCAGCAGTAGCAGAAGTCGTAGCTCAAGAAGAGCCAGCAGTAGTGCCTCCAGCAACAGAATCTAGCAGTAGGATTGAGGATATTCTCCAGAGGCATTGAGCCTATTGGGCATAGTTCAGAGGATCCTCTTGGCTCTTCCCGAGTAGGCTCAGTACTCAGAGATGTACTGCAATCCATCCAAAGCTCTCTAAGGGATCCAGTAGTTAGTGAAGTTTAAATTGCAGAAGCTGTGGATCAGGCCACATTGATGAGATTGTTATGGAGGATGCTCCCATTGAGGGGGAGCAACCTGTTGATGAGCAAGCAGCAATCAGGGGGAGCAAAATGCCAATGCCCCCATTGATGATCAGTTTAGAGAAGGCATTGTGGAAAGTGCCTCAGAAGAAGAAAATGAAAATGTTGATCATGAAGAGCCCGTGGTTAGGGCAAGAGAAGACAAAGGAAAAGGTGTGGCTAAAGAAGTCCCTCTCCTCACCATAAGCCACACAGGAGATCTGGGAAAAAGAAGTTGAAAATCAATTTGAAACCTATTGTTGAGCGCCTGGATGAGCAAGGCAAAATTTTATGTTCAGTGAGGTTGGATATGGCCTCCATTTTTATCAGTCAAAGCTCATCTGCCCATGAATTAGGGGCACTGTCATCTGAACTTGAAAGTCTTCAAAAAGATTATGACAGTATGAGGACAGTGCTTGTGGATTTGTCAGCTTTTGTTAGGGAGCACTTACCATCTCATGCCCCTCCTTCCTGGAGTGCAGGGCCATCAGGGCCAAGTGAAGAGAGTCTTAGGCCATCAGGGCCTGTCATTGCAGAGCACAACAGGATGATGAAGCTAGGCCATCAGGGCCTGTCATTGCAGAGCAGCAACAAGAGGAAGAGCGGCCATCAGGGCCTTTGTCTGAAAACCCAGCGGGCCACCAGGGCCATTCATGTTGAGAATGAGCTCCTTGAAGAAGTGGTTGATGCTGAGAAATCTGGGCCAGCAGGGCTGGCAGAGGATGCTTCACCTCCAGTGGAATCTATGGCTGTAAGGAGAAGATCAGGCTGTAGCTCCAGAGCCCTCTGTCCCTCCTACCCTTCCAACTCCAGCCCCTCCTTCTCCACCCACCTCATCCACTGCTCCTCCAGCTCCTCTCACCTTCAAATGACCCCGCTCTAGAACCATTTCCTCACCTACACCTTTCTCTTCCCAAAGTCCTTCATCTCCTACTTCCTCCACCATCATTCCTCCACCCTTACTTCTGTTGAGGTTCCTCCCATACCTCTTTAGCTGGAGCCTCTTCTAGTGGTCCTTCTTCTTTTCTTCAGGACCATCTGATCTCCCTTCCATCACCCCTGCATCCCTCTTCCATCCACAAACACCTCCTTCTTTCATTTCTATTATTCCTGAGGGTGCCCAATTAGCTCACACAGAAATCCAGACATCAAGGATGAATTTGAAGTAGCAATACTTCGTTCAGTCCTGGCTGTTGGGACCCATTCTCACAGGACAGCTCTTCCAACCCTATTCCTAAGAAGAGGAGACTCACTTCCACCCATCCTGTCTCTTTGAACCCTGTTATCCTCCACTTTGGTTTTCTCTTTCTATCACCAATAAGCAAAAATCTATCTATGAGGAATATCTTCAAAAGGTAGTGTTTGCTCACCTCTTTGGCCTTCCCTTCCAAAATCTTTCGGCCCATCTCAACACCATTTTTCCTTATGCCTTTCTTTCCAAGGCTCAACATCAAAATTTTCTCCATGACTGAAGCCAACTGAAGAGTAGTGGGCTCGGAGCAATAGAGATCTGTACAATCAATTTCGTCGTATTCAAGCTGCCAGATATCCACCAAGAGAAGCTCCTCTCTCTCTATCTGAATGGTTTCAGATTCACCATAAAGATCTTTTTGGACCTTTCATTCAGAAGGAAATCAAGTTCATCCGGCACTACAAAATGTACTGTGATTACTACTATCTTAATAGCATTCCTGAAGTGCAGCTGGGGCAGTTCAGGCAAGCTATCTATGCACTCAGTCTCAGGGTTGCTCACACCGAACCTCTCCGAGTTGATTTTGCCACCCTGGTAATTCCTGATGTGGTGTTCCTTCCTCCCCTTCACTCCCTGATCATGGATTCCTCTGTGGGCACACTCATGTTTGAGCGAGCTGCTCAGGTTATGGCCAGGCTCTCTATGCAAGAAGGTCGTAATCTTTCTTTTCATAGATTGTCTTCAAGTAGTATCTTCAGGGGTACCTCAAGCAGATATCCTTGCCCCTATTCTATCTGAGTGTGAGAGGTTGTCGCCTGCTGATTGGGAAAAGCTCTACACTCTATCAGCTCAACAGCTTAAAGAGTTGAATGCTTCTCAGGCTCGTTCCAATCAACCTCTTCTGACTCCCGGTGAATTTTTGGATGCCAATTCTCTTCACCTTGTCTGGGACTCCTCATGAAATGGGAAGACGGTACAGGGTATTTCTAGAATTAAAGAAGGAACTTAGGCAGCATCAGATCTTCTATCCCTTTAAAATTACTTAGTTTCTTCAGTTTGCCAGTTTTGGTTGCTTCACACCTACAAGGTAGCTCTTGGCAACGACAGATATTGGATTTCATATCGGATCAGAGGCAGCTTCACATCAAGAGGATGGCTCCCACCATGGGACCCTCCTATTGCATTGAGCTTGGTGCATTTCAAGCCTATTTTGAAGAGCAGAAACGCCAAGCGCTACCTGTCATTAGGCGCTTTGCATCTCTCTTGTCTCCTGCCTTCTATCTCTCTGAACCCTCCAATGCTCATAAATCTCTTTGTCTCTCTTTGTGCTTTCTTTTCTCTCTTCATTGTCTCACTCTTGTATCTTTTTGCTTCATAACAAAAAGAGGGAGAAATATAGCATTTTGAAATTCATCCTTATATATATTTTTTTGCAATTATGCTTAGACTTATTTCAGATCATCTTTGCTAATTGTTAAGTTTTGTCATCACCAAAAAAGGCGAGATTGATGATCAGTTTATCCCCATGTAATTTAAATAAAGTGCATATCTATTTTGGTGATTAACAAAACTATATAAAGTTTAAACTAACAAATTTTCTACAAGTCTTGAGCACAGGAAATAAAACAAGGAAAATCAAGCCAAATGGTAAGCATTATTCCTACTGTATTAATTTTGTTTCAAAGCATGAAATCTATCGAAGTCCACATCGACTTTCTTTATGCTACAACGATTTTCAGTAGAGTTGTAACGATTTGCCCTCACAACGATTCGTTAAGTGATCGCAACGATTTGCCCTCACAACGATTCGTTAAGTGATCGCAACGATTTGCCCTCACAAGATTGATTGCAACGATTTGCTTCCATAAGGATTCGAAAGTGAGCACATCGATTCTTAAGTGAGAAAAACGATTGGTCTTCCATCGATTTCTAAGTGCGAACAACGATTGGTATCACATCGATTTCTTAAGTGAGAACAATGATTTGGTCTCACATCGATTTCTTAAGTGAGAACACGATTTGGTCTTACATCGATTTCTTAAGTAAGAACAACGATTTGGTCTCACATCGATTTCTTAAGTAAAGAACAACGATTTGGTCTCACATCGATTTCTTAAGTAAAGAACAATGATTTGGTCTCACATCATTTCTTAAGTAAAGAACAACAATTTACTAGTAACAAGTTGGTTCATAACGATTTGCCTATACCATCATAACGATTTGATCCATAACGATTGATAAGTTACATAACAACTAACGATTCATCAAGTTACATAATGACTTGGTCGCTGTAACGATTCGATACAGTAAATAACGATTCGTTCACATTATCTCTTACAATTTGATTATAACGACGTATGCATAACGATTTACTTATGGAATCACAACGATTTGTCTCTACAATGATTTGGTTATTAATGTATATCGATTTATATGTAAATCAGTTTGCTTATGAGTGCACAACGATTTACATGAATATCAACTCATTTGCATAACGATTTCATAAGTCATGCATATAACGATTTCATGGATTATAACGATTTGATTTTGTGATAATTTTTTAATAACGTTGAAAAGTCAAAGTCTTCACGTATATCTTTCTGTCAGCAGTGCATTTATGGAGACTGAACGAATCTCTGCATGCATGCAGGCAATATCTTCTATTCTCATACTTATTCTGTAAACATCTTTTTAGAAGAACAAAATGGAACTTCTACATTTGTATAAAATCAATCTAACGTTGACTGACAACAAGAGACAGTCTAGCTATCTATTGTTTAGCATCTAATGTGTGTAGGTCTCTGACAACATTCGTCCTACAACGTTGGACAAAATAGACCAAAGGATACTTCAGAAGATCTTCTCTCTTTGCGTGCATGAAAACCAAAGACCGTTGAACTTCTACAGTACCATGCAGTCTAACGTAAACTAGAACTTAGAGACAACGGACACTTCAACGTTCGAATTTCAAATTGATGATATATATAGAAGGCTGAAGCTCCAGAAAAAGTAGATCCAAGAGTTAGAGAATACCAACGACAATCTTACACAAGTTTTTCTGCGAGCATCTCGAAGAGCCAAGCCTCACTCCTTTGATTGTTTAGCTCTTAGCTCTCTGCATTCATTGTGTCAATCTTGAGAGCTTCTGTAAACTGAGAGTGTCCCTCCCTGTAGATCTTCCTCTCAGTTTTAGCTTCAGATCTGGCATTGTATAAGCTTGATCTAGGGGCTTGATCTCATTTCACTTCTTGTGTGTTTTTTCCCTTCCGGTAAGAAGGAAGACCTGGTGGTATCCAGGGTGCTGTAAGTTCCTCTTCGGTTGTGAAGAGAAGACCAGCTGCGGCTGGGTGTGTAAGGGTCCATAAGGGGGACAGTACCCTTGTGTTAGTGAAATCCTGAGATATTACTCAGGGATTAGATGTAGGACTCCTAAGGTGAGGAGATCCGAATCAAGATATTCTCTGTGTCATGTGAATGCTTTTGTGTGATTGATTTTTCCTTAACTAACACTAACAATCTGCGAAGTGTGTTTTTGTGACCTTTATGTGAGCAGGTTATAGATACTCAATTTTTTTTTTATCCCATTCCCCCCCCCCCTCTAGGCTAGCTAGATGGGCAACATGAACATCAAAGAAGAGTCATATGAGTTCACAACTAGAGTGGTCGAGTCAGTCCTAGGCTTTTTTTGCTTCTGCAGCACTTAGGCTAGGGATTACTCGACGCTAAGAGTCCTATATTCCTTCCCCTGTCGTTTAAAGTCACTTTAAGTAAGGATCATCACACACTCACAAGGCACCTTAGTCAGCTCCTCTAGCAAACACCGTTGCTACTTAGGCCATACCTAAAAGATGCGAAAGCTTTTCTCTTCTTTACTCGGTCAAAGTGTAGAAGCAAAAGGGCTATTTTAGGCAAGGTAACCAACCTAAGCACATCTTGATGAGAGGAAATCTCAAATAGGGACGGTCAATTAAGCCTATAAAGAAAAAGAAAAGCCAAAAGAGAAAAGAAGAAGATAAAGAAAAAATTGATGAATAGGGGCATGGCAAAAGTGGCAGTACAGTACCCGCGGGACGCCCTTGAGCCCGGTCGTACGCATGACCCAAACAAGAAATAGTCAAAAATATGAAATGACCAAAAGTCCCTGCACAACAGATCGAATCTCTAAGAAGTGCCGTGGAAGGAAGCTAAGCCTAATTTGTCCTTTAAAACTTGCACAAGACTTAAAACTTTCTTCCATTTCGATTTTCGCACCACTTCGGTAAAACGTGGATATTTCCTCGCCCGGTGATCGGAACCGCCTGCGAGGCCCCAATTGCGAATCGGCACTCCGACCGGTCGGCCCTGGGCCGGGCTCGGAGATTTCCGGTCCGGCGCCCGGATTCCGCTCCCGGAGGGCGATAGCGGCTCCCGATGCGCACGGATTCCGACACGCCTACGGTAACACGGCCATAACTTTCCGCCGGGTATCGGAATCGCTTATATGACCACTTTTCGGAATCGGCACTCAGAGGCTCGTCGCCACACGATTGCCGCAGGTAATCGGATGCCGTTTCCGAGTCGAAAATCCATCGTTTCGGCCTCCAAATTTCGATTCCTGCCGGCGATTCAGCATTTTTTGCCGCGACGTCTCATGGATCACACGGCTCCTCCGAGGTCGAAGGTCGCATTTTTTTCAAATCGGCCCTTTCGGCGGGTCGAAGGTCGCCGTCGACGCGGCCCGAGGCTCCTACCCGCGTCGTAAACGATTCGGTGCGCGGGAAAATGGCCGATTTCGCCACCCGGACGGATTGCTCCCACCCTTCTAGGAAGAAATGGGCATAACATTCCGCCCGGGTATCAGAATCGCTTATGTGACACTCTTCGGAATCGCCTCTCCGAGCGGTCGAGAATACGCCAGTCTCGTGAAATTTCGAGCCCGGCGCCCGAAATGCCACCTCGGGACGTGTGTATAGTACACCGATTTTCGCACCACTTTTGTAAAACGTGGATATTTCCTCGCCGGGTGATCGGAACTACCCGCGAGGCCCAAATTCCGAATCTGCACTCGACCTGGTCGGCCCTGGCCCGGACTCAGAGATTTCCAGTCCGACGCCCTGATTCCGCTCCGGGAGGGCCGCAGCGGCTCCCGATGCGCACGGATTCTGACACGCCTTCGGTAAAACGGCCATAACTTTCCGCCGGGGTATCAGAATCGCTTATGTGACCACTTTTCGAAATCGGCACTCAGAGGCGCTCGTCGAATTTACTCGTCGAGGCGATCGGATGCCGTTTCCAAGTCGAAAATCAATCGTTTCGGCCACCAAAATTTCGATTCCTGCCGGCGATTTGCCGCGACGTCTCCTGGATCACGCGGCTCCTCTGAGGTCGAAGGTCGCATTTTTTCAGAATCGGCCCTTCTCGGCGGTCGAAGGTCGCCGTCGACGCGGCCCGACGGCTCCTACCCGCGTCGTAAACGACGTGTGCGCGCAAAAATGGCCGATTTCGACACCCATGACGGATTGCTCCCACCCCCTTCTACGGAAGAAATGAGCATAACTTTCCGCCCGGGTACCAGAATCGCTTATGACCACTCTTCGCAATCGCCTCTCCGAGCCGGTCGAGGAGGCGGCAGTCTCGCGAAATTCTGAGCCCGGCGCCCGAAATGCCACCTCGGGGCGTGTGTACTAATACACCGATTTTCGCACCACTTCGGTAAAATGTGGATATTTCCTCGCCCGGTGATCAGAACCGCCTGCGAGGCCCCAATTGCGAATCGGCACTCCGACCCGGTCGGCCCTGGGCCGGGCTCGGAGATTTCCGGTCCGGCGCCCGGATTCCGCTCCCGGAGGGCGATAGCGGCTCCCGATGCGCACGGATTCCGACACGCCTACGGTAACACGGCCATAACTTTCCGCCCGGGTATCGGAATCGCTTATATGACCACTTTTCGGAATCGGCACTCAGAGGCGCTCGTCGCCCACGATTGCCGCAGGTAATCGGACGCCGTTTCCGAGTCGAAAATCCATCGTTTCGGCCTCCAAAATTTCGATTCCTGCCGGCGATTCGCATTTTTTTGCTGCGACGTCTCATGGATCACACGGCTCCTCCGAGGTCGAAGGTCGATAAAGCTCGACTGTTTTCCAGATATGGCCTTTGTAGCGGCACCGCAAGCTAGGGGTAACCAACTACAGGACGCCACCATCTTAATGCACATCTGACCTTTCGGTGGTCTTTAATAATAGGGGAATGAATGGGGACCCTTTGCCAACAGTTTGATTTTTGCTTTAGTGCCTATAATAGCAAGGGTCAGTGTCTTCCGTTTCATGTGTCTTTGGCTTTAGCGTTATTGAAAAAAAATCTTAGTCTATTCGGATCTTGTGCCACACTCGTGTCAATCACAATTCCATTCAAACAAGCACAAAATTGATCCAAAGATAAAAGATCCACTAATAAGAGCATCATGTATAAAGATAGGGGGAGGTGGCTCACAAAACTCCTAACTATCCACCACCACACTCCCTGGATCCCTCATGTCTCTCGGACGGGGGTAGCATCTCACCCTCACTCCTACCACTTCGAACACTCGCCTCTCCGGCTAAGCGCCTCTCCTCCTCCTTGTTCCTCCGCCGACTAGAGGAACCCACCAGAAACTGCCCAACAGAGGCACCACTCGCCCCACTCACGTCGCTCCTGCTCTGCTCTGGGACTGGCCTATGGCCGTCACTATACCCCGAAGCTCTCGGGCTAAGGTCTGCTGCACGACTAGCTTGGTGCGCAGTCGGGTCAACTCTGCCTCATCTGCGACTGGTCCCTATGTGCGTAGCCTCGCCAGCTCGCTCATCATCTCGTCCGCCTATGCACGCAGCGGGCCCACTCCATCGACGACGTCTCCGCTTGGAGGCGCCAATGGGTGGCTGACCTCGCCGCTGTGTCAACCTCCTCCTGCAAGTAGGCCACCTGGTCGGTGGCAGTCTTCAGCTCTATTACCTATGGAAGATCAAGTCAGTGCCAAGCATAAGTCAAATTCAATTCAAATCACTGCCATGCTTACCCTCTCTGCTAGCTCAGTCTCAGCCTCCTCGGCCTTCCTCACTGTGCTCTCCAACTGGTCTGCTAGATCCTACTGGGAGCTCTCTGCCACTACTCTGGAAGAGGATGCACCGGCCTGTGCCCTCCTCGCGCTCACTAGCTCCGCACGCTGCACATGCAACACTTGTTAGTTTCTCAATCAGCTAAAAGAAATTAGTGAGTTACTGAAGTCTGAGTAGGTACTTACCAGCTGCTCCACCTCCCTGCTAGCTACATCCCGGTCTTGCACCGCCGAGTGCAGCAGGGCCCGAAGCGAGGCGATCTCCCTGGTCACGTCTACCTGCAATTCATCCAGATCTGTCAGCTCAATTAAATAAAGAACAATTCATGGAGTCTAAGTTTGGAGATTTACCTGTCGCCTCGTGCCCCTATAGACCCTCGCCCCATATTTCAAGGTGAATGCCTGCAGGTAAGCATCGTCGGACACAACATCGGACCTGACCCGTCTACCTCGGTGCTCCCAGTCATCAATCTGCTCGCGGGCCCTGACACGCCAGTCAGTGGTGTTGTGGAGTCCCGGAAGCTCCAGCCAGGCCTAGGGGTCCAGCCTCGGCTAGGGAACTCCACTGCCCTCTGACGAAGGCCGGGGGACCTCTGAGTCAGATACAGGTGGAGAGGTAGCACAAGGTTTAGAGCATGCACCCACATTATCCTACCGAAATAGGGGCGGGCCGGCTCCAACCAGGGCTGTCCCTCATCCACCTCCTCTAGATATGGCTGCCACACCACCTTCACATCAAAGCACATCTGATCAATATTCAATTCAAATCAAATTGAGCTATAGAGAGGGGTAGAATACTCACATCTAGCTGAGGGTAGATGTAGATCGCATCCTAGATGGACAACAGTTGATCCTCCAGCGGGTGCATGTCACGACACGACACCCAGCGCCTAGCCAAGGGCACTATGCCCGGTCGCTCCAAGATCCCCCTCCTTAGGCTGGGGAGGTGAAGGTAGGTCCAGACCTACAAGAATGCAAATACAGTCAGATCACAGGTGCAATATAAAGAGCAGTTTAAGTAAAGGGGTATAGAAGAAAATAAGAGTACCTAAAGGAAGGGGTAGAAGCCGCTGATGGCTGTCTGCCTGTCGGAGGAATCCAGGCTCTCGAACTGTTACGCCAAAAACGCCGCTCCCCACTCATAGCTCCCCACCTAGTCAAATCCTCTAGAAAGGGTCGGAATCAACAGTGGACTAGGTCACCCCTCGTGGCAAACAAGAGTCTGCCAAGGAAGAAGGTGAGGAAGCGCCGCAAGTCTAGATCTACCTGAACCCCTGGCTCATCAGCTAGTACCTCCCTGCAACCCCTCACCAGCCCTCCGCTGCTCCTCCATAGACTTGGCCACTCCCTACAAGTCTGGAATAGCCCTAGACTCTCCTGCAGCTCCACTCTAGAGATGAGAGAAGACCTGGGACCTACAGTCAAGTCTAGAAGTCTACGTGCCAATCCATGGTAACATGGGTAGGTGAACCCACTCACTGGACGGCCATATACTCTCAAGCCCGTGATCACGCTCACATTCTCAGGCTGGGGATCATATGTCCCCATGGGAACATGAAGGCAGTTGCCTCCGCATCCCACCTGCTACGCAGGGCCTGGGTGAGTGGTGCATCTGCACTCATCCTATCCATGCGGAGCACCTCCCCAAACCCCATGTCGTCCAACCTCTCCCTCTGGAATCCTGGGAGGGCTAGGTAGACTGCCAAAACCAAGAGCCAAGAAACTCAGACACTTATCTCGCCCTGCAAGCAAATTAGTCACTGCATCAGATTAATCAAATTGTGTTTAGGTTTCTCGGCTGAGGTCACGCCGACCCAGTGGGTCATGACTTGTCGCGATGCCCCGATGCGCCGTGACATGGTCGCGACACCACAGAGGACCGCGATTATGTCGCGACGGCCTTAGTCGACGCGTCATAGTCGCGGCCCCTGACCCCGTCGCGACTACTGGTGTCATGATGGGGCGGGCCGTCGCGTTCTCAGGCAATGACTGACTGGAGTATACTCTATCTGGGGATCATTTTCTGGGCGCATCGCCCTACACTGAACCCCTGTGGGCTTCCACACTCATGAAAAAACCATCAAATCAAGGGTTTTAAGGCCAAAGGGCTCATCTTCTTCATCGTTTGCTCCCGCGCCATGGCCGCCGCTTCAAGGGGTTCAGTGTAGGGCATGGCGCGGGAGCAAACGATGGCGTTCCCTCCCATCGCCGGAACTCCTCCTCGCCGCCGGCCGCTTCCCCTTTCCACCGTTGCCGCTACCACCTCCTTCCATCGCCACCAAAGAGAGGGAGAGAGGAAGAGAAGAGAGTGAGCAAAGAGGGAGAGTGAGGGAGTAAGGGAGCAAGAGAGAGTGCAAAGATGGAGATTGGAGCAAAGGTCAGAAATCGCCGAAGCTGGGGTTCTTAAGCGTTTGAACGCACAAAAGAGGGGAGAAAAGGGGTTTCTATGTTTTGAATCCTCGGGTAGAGTCGCGATGCCCCTATTCGTCGCCTTCATGTCGCGGCGGTTAGGTACGCCGTGACCATGTCGTGGCCTCTATCAACGTCACGATATTACGACGACTGCTTTCTTGGTCGCGACATCCATCGACCTAATCAAGCCCCCCAATCGATTGATCAAGAGCATCATGTTTATGTGCTTTGTGATAATTAGGTGTTTCCTTGTGTCTATACATAATTTGTGTGATATTGTCATACTTGTACATGTATTATTTGCTTGTTGCTTTGATTATTTATCAGAAAATCACAAAAAAAAAATCAAAAAAAAAATCAGAAAATCACAAAAAATGACTTGTCACAGGTAAGTCAGGTAAGTATTTCTACCCTTATCCCTTGCATTAATATATGATACCTACTTATTATATTGTTTCAAGGACCGGCTGGTTCTCAATGTGCTCTGGGATCTGAGTTCCCCTTTACTAAAAAGGGTGATGATCTAGGTGCGCGTTGTTAATCACTAGATAAGTCGTTAAGTTAGATGAGTTTGGGAACGATAGACTCTATCTTGCACATCGGTTGTAGGAAGACTCTCGACCCATTCTTGGCTAATTTAGTAATATTATCCTGATATATTTTCTATTTTGTCTTTTCTTTTGCATTTGATTTAATGATTCTTTTCTTTAGCCCAACATGCATCATGTAGGACTTTGAGCTATCATGATTCATCTCTGGCTAATGGTGAGCTCTTGTTGAGTGCCCAACCATCTTCATGTTTTAAACAAGAAATCCTATTCCACTCTGAATCGAAAGATTTGCCTCCGAGTGAGTTGTTCCTGTCAATTTGTCAAGAATTTCCCTGTCTGGATTTCCTATATGATTTTCATCCTTGTTCCTTTTTGATCCATTTGGTTACGAACGCTCCTAGGACAGAGTCGTGAGTTACCTGCATGGCACACACATGTCCCTCCAAAATGAAACTGGCAGGCCAATCTGCTAGGGTACCTCTCAATCGAGGAGGTTTATCATCCTTTTCTTTCCTCCTTCTCGTCCAGACTTGTGTTTTCCTTGCATTCTGCTCGAGCAGCTAGCTCGGGGGCGTTCAAGAAGATTCCAATTGCTTGTTGGTTAGATCGGGTGTCTCTTTACCTTGTTATCTTATTGAGCCCCAAGTTGGTCATTCACCTTGAGCCCACCATTAGCCTTGCTTTGAGCCCATTAAAAGCCCAATTTTTATGATATCCCGTCCATTATTCTTTTAAAAGAGTCCACAAGCCCCATTTCCCATTATTCTCCTTTATAATTGATCCATATTTTGAGAATATTTGATTTTCCTTAACGCGACGGGTCGGAGCGCCGCGTTAGCCTTGTCGTGCCCCCCATCGCCGTCAGGACAGCCCATGCATATCCATGCACGTGGCTTTAGAGTCATGACGCACATGGCCGTCGCGTTTATGCTGTCGCTCCCCTACGACCCGTCGCGACTACAACCGCGTACACTAGCCTCCGCAACCACCTCCTATTTATCCTCCATTGGCCTTATCTTCATCCCATGCAACCTCCAAACCCCCTATGTGCGGTTTGAGGTTCCAGGACCCTTGGAAACCTCCCTAGGACTCTCCCATGCGGATTTACATGCATTTATCATCTTATTTTTGGCCATTATCTCCTATGGACTGGATATTCTCTCTTCTATTCTATAAAAACACCTCTTCTCCTTTAGAAGAAGGGAGAGCCCCTTTCTACCACGAAGTGCTGCCAAAATCTTCCCTGGCCAGACACTTAGCCCGTAGCTCTCCCTTTCCCTCTCATTTCTACCTATCCTCTTCATCAGGCTATGCTTATCTTTTCATCCGTGGAGCTTGGTGCGTGAGGAGGGCGACTTCCACTTCGTTTGAGGCTTCTCCAGCACTCAAGGACAACACACAACAGCCAGGGAGTCGCCCCACTGGGGCTCCTTCTTCCCTTCCTTCCTCATTTCCCTTTCATGCATATTATTTACTTTTTTTAGATAGGAGCATTTCCTATTCCTTCCCATGTTTTCCTGCAACCCAAGGGGTTTAAAAACCACCCCCCAAGTTTGTTCCCTCCATGCCCCTTTTTCATTTCATTCATAGATAGCTACTACACTTAATATGTTCTTATTTGTTTGTTTTCTTCGTCTTGGCAGGCACCAAGCATCAGTCTACGAGGGGCTCTTGTCTCTGGTCGGTCGGAGGACAGGAAGAAGGTCCACACCAACTTTCTCCTGCACTGCAGAGAATGTGGCAAGATAGGGCGTCGCGACAGGCTTAACGCACCCTGTTAGGGCACTGCAACAACACTATTATCGCGACTGGGAGACCCGTCGCGACAAAGGTTAGTGCCCCGTTCTCTCTCCTTTTCCTAGCACAGTTAGCCTACATAGTTCTTATCCATGGCAACGTGTTAGGTGGCGATCACATCCTTCCATGTTTCCATGCCCCTTAGTTAATTTAAAAATGTGTTTCGAGGGGTGCACAACCCCGTGATTACACTCAGGAGCTGAGTATTTCTCTAAGATTGACCTTACATCGAGCTATCATGAGATGAGGATTAAAGATGCAGACATTTACAAGATAGATTTCAAGAGCAGGTACGGTCACTATGAATTTGTAGTCATGCCTTTTGGACTAACCAATGCTCTTGCAGCTTTCATGCAACTAATGAACAACATTTATCGGCCGTACCTCGACAAATTATCGTGGTATTTATTGATGATATTCTATAATTCCAAGACCAAGGAAGAGCATGAGGAGCATCTGATGATCGCTCTGCAGATCTTGCGAGACAACGAACTCTACGCCAAATTGAGCAAGTGTGAATTCTGGCTCGAGGAGGTGTCATTTCTTGGCCACGTTATATCCAAGGATGGTATCGCTGTCGATCCTTCTAAGGTTGAAGCTGTGCTAAATTAGGAGAGACCGACTAATGTTACTGAGATCAGAAGCTTTCTTGGGCTGGCTGGTTTTACAGACGGTTCATAAAAGACTTCTCCAAGATAGCTGCACCTCTTACTAGCCTTACACAAAAAGAGAACCCCTATGTCTGGAGCAAGGAATACGAGAAGAGCTTCCAGACACTGAAGCAAGGTTTGACCTCTGCAGCTGTCCTCGCATTACCATTCGAGGGAGAAGGATTCTCAGTCTACACTGATGCATCTGGAATCAGTCTAGGCTACGTGTTAATGTGGAACGAGAAAGTGATAGCTTATTCATGAAGATGCTTAAAGCCTCATGAAGTTAATTATCCTATCCATGACTTAGAGCTAGCCACAGTGGTATTTGTGCTCAAGATCTGGAGGCATTATCTGTATGGGGAGCAGTTCATTGTCTACTCTGACCATAAGAGTCTGAAGTATCTATTTTCCTAGAAGGAGTTGAATATATGACAAAGGAGATGGCTAGAATACTTGAAGGATTTTGATTTCAATATCCAATATCACCCTGGTAAAGGTAATGCAGTAGCTGATGCACTTAGCAGGGATCCTATGGCATCCTTATCTTGTCTAGTCATGGGCTAGATGCAATTTTTAGAGCAATTTGCCAATCTGGATCTGAACATTGAGCAGTGAAGTGATAAGATGTTGGTTGCTAACCTTAGGGCACAACCCGACATTTTTGCCGAAATTAGGGAGCAGTAGGATAACGAACCATTCTTGATCTGTGTCAGGGAGACCATAGCAGACAAACCTGATTTTTCCATCACTAAGGATGGGAGAATATTATTCCAAGCCAGGACATGCGTGCTGACAATGAAGAGCTGAAGTGGAAGCTGATGGATGAAGCCCACACGACTAAGTATACAATTCACCCAAGCGCAACCAAGATGTACCAAGACATGAAAAGGTCATTTTGGTGGCCCAACATGAAGCGTGAGGTAGCCGAGCATGCCACGTACTGCCTCACCTGTTAGTAGGTAAAAGCAGAACACCGTCATCCTGCGGGTGTACTTAGACCCCTGGACATACCTGAATGGAAGTGGGAGAGTATCGGCTTGGATTTTATCATGGGTTTACCTCGAACTCGTGGTGGACTTGATGCTATTTGGATTATTGTGGACTGCTTGACTAAGTCCGCACATTTCTTGGCAATCAAAAGCACTTAGAGCATTGATGTTTTAGTAGCTTTATATGTGAAGGAAATTGTGAGATTACATGGAGTTCCCGTGTCCATTGCCTTAGATCGTGATCCTAAAGTCACTTCTAGATTCTGGAAGGGACTTCAGACAGCCTTAGGCACCAAGCTAAATTTCAGCACAACATTTCACCTATAGACGGATGGGCAAACGGAAAGAACAAATCAAATCGTGGAGGATATGCTACGTGCCTGCACCATAGACTTTGAGGGGTATTGGAATGAACAGTTGTCACTAATAGAATTCTCCTACAACAATAGTTACCAGGCCAGTATCAAGATGGCACCTTTTGAAGCATGTATGGAAGAAGTTGTAGATCGCCAGTTTGCTAGAATGAAGTTGGCGAGCAACAATGGCTGGGACCAGACATGGTATAGAACACTAGCAGGGACATATAGATCATCATGGACAGGATTAAGATAGCCTAATCCAGACAGAAAAGCTATGCAGACAAGAGAAGAAGAGATTTAGAATTTCAAACTAGAGATCATGTAATGCTTAAAGTATCTCTGACCCGAGGATTTCAAAAGTTTGGGATGAAAGGTAAGTTGAGACCAAGATTCATAGGTTCATTTGAGGTATTGGTTAGAGTTGGCGAGGTGGCGTATCGTTTGGCACTACCTCCTCAGTTTTCTACAGTACACAATGTCCTTCATGTATCAATGCTAAGGAAGTACGTGTATGATGCATCACACGTAATCAGCTATGATGATATTATTTTGAACAAAGACATGACCTATGAAGAAAGACCGGTGAAAATATTAGAAAATAAGATGCAACAACTTCGGAATCGACCTATACCCGTGGTCAAATACTCTGGAGAAATCATGAAGTCGAAGAAGCCACGTGGGAACCTGAAGCCGCCATGTGCCGGAATTATCCAGAATTATTCAGTAAGTTACTCTTCCTCTCACGATCATATGAATTTGGGGACCAAATTCTTTTTAAGAGGGGGAGGATGTAGCAACCTTGAATTTTCAAATTCCTAATAAATAAAAATTTTAATTAATAAATATGAGAAATAGAATTTAATTCAAAAAAAGTGAGGATAAATAGAATTTAAGGGAATTAAATCGATATCCATAATCAAAATTTGGAATGGGTTGTATTAATGGCCCAAGCAAGAAAGAGTGGGCCCAATTGTGAATAGCCCATCATGAGATGGGAGCTAATTAGGAGAAATTCGGATTAAAAATAATAGTAATAATAAAAGGGGTAAGATAAATATTAAATAAGCCTATATATCCTAAAAATGAGTCCTATACATACCCTAACTCTTTTACCCATGAAATTAGCCTCTCCTCCATCCTAAATCGAGGATAAATGCTAGGGAGGAAGGTGATAATTAAGGAAATTCAGATTTTAATGGAAGGAAGGAGTTTTAGAAGGGGTAGGACTCTATTAGCTATCAAAACACCTCTCATTCGGCCCTATCAACCCCTTAGAACGAGGCTGGAGTTCTGGGAGACGAAGGGAAAGGCTGGAGGACGAAGAAGCAAGGGGGAGAAGCTTGGAAAGGAGGGGATTTCTGCTCTTCTTCGTCATAAACCCTAGTTCTTTACTACAACAAGCAAAGGTAGGCAATCTCTCAAGCACAAATCGTGTAAATTTAACCCTAGGTAGCCCACATGATCCTCTTCAAAAGCCCTCTAGTTTCGCTCTATTTTGTTCATCCATGTGGGAGAATTACATGTATGAAGCCCTGTCATCATCTTGTACCCGAACCCTAAAGTTTGTCTTCAATCCATGCTTGTACTTGATCTCATGCTGTGAAATTATTCTCATAAATACTACTTGTTACTAGATTTCAAATGCCCCTATTTTCCATAATTTCTATCATGTATTCATTGCCAATTAAATCATTGTTCCTCGACTGTGCATGTTTAGGTTTCCGAAGATTAACCTATTCAAAGTATGCCTTACATGTATTTGTTTTCTAATTAAACATGCCCACTGTTAGATCTCCATGTCCTCTTTCGATTAAAACAAGCTCCATGATTTTTGGATCATTGTGCGATTTTATAACGATTTTTGAAGTGACTGTTATCATGTATGGAGGGAGGAACCCTTCCTGGAAAAAGGGCAAACCCGTTTTCTGGGCTCGGGCCACCTTCTGGAGTCGCAACGGCCCGACCCGTCGTGATCTCAGAGGGGGGTCGTGACATGGGGGTTCGTCGCATTCTGAATTCGACTGGTCGACTGGTCATGACCTACCCCCAGTTCCCTAGCGGCAGGTTCAAAGGAATGCGACCGAGCCTGGCGTCGCAACCTTAACACGACAGCCATCTGCGTCGCGACCTCAGAGTCGTGGCCAGAACCTAAAATTACACTTATACCCTACTGTATGTGGTATTTAACCTATTTAACCCTAAATAAACACTAACATGACTATTAATGACTGATTACTTGTAAATTGGTTATTAATACATGAAATTCATTAATTTAAAATTCATGTGCACCATCATACATACTCTCTTGATTTCTTACACTTACACACACTTAACAATCATGTTTGCCGTTAAACCCTATTAAATTATTCAATAACGTATCTGGTAATTAAGTGAAATTAATTACTAAATTTCCCTATTTAATTATTTACACTTGTCTTCAATTTAATCGCGTGATTTGAATACTGTGATCGCTTCCCTCAGCCTTCCAGCACTCGAGGCACGACAGACACTTGTTTTCTACACACTTTCTTGACATGGACCACCTCTCCATCGGGAATACTCTTGACTAGGTGAGGGACTCCTTGTCAAGGCCTCCGTAAGTCTTGTTGGCTTTGGTGCACGTCCTTAGCCGACGAGCTGGTTGTACCCTTAACACCCGTTACCCCTTAGGGATCAACACGATCCATGGCTTTAGTGTGTATCCTTCTTACCTTATGATCATGCCGGACCATCTGGCTTGTGTTCATGACATGGCTAGTGGGCGGATGTGACTTCTACCAGACTACCGGTACCCTACCTAGTGTCGTGCAACTGTTACTATCGTGGTTTAACGATGTTTTACGATTGTGCCCTTTTCTCATCTACTACCTCGTTACTCTCATCTGTTCACTTTCACTCTATACTCTCATCTATTTCGTCTATTACTCTCATCTCTTCTGGTACTCTATTTGGCCATACAATTGATTGTTTAAAATAACAAACAATGCTATATGCCAGTGCAATAGGGCGGGGTCTGGTCCTATGGAGAGTGCCCGAAGAGTGCCATTTCCTCTCGAGGGATACATGATCAGGATGTGTACGACATGCATCCAGTGCCATTTAATACTATAACAATTAATCTATGACAATCAAAGTGCTATGCAAGTGTAATTGATTCAACTGCTATACAAGTGCTATCGTTACATGCTATTATCATTACATGGCCATTCCATTTTTCGTTCTTGCTGTACTATTTCCCTATACAAGTGCTAGTATTCTCTTGCCATCGTTACTATACTTTGCATGACTATTCTATCTAGATATCCTACCTTAAGGATGTTAATTATTTAAGCATGCTTGTTCTCATGAGATATTAAGTCCTACCGGGCGTTATTCGCTCATCCTGCGTATTTAATTTATGTGTTCAAGTGAGTCGGATGGCGAGTACCACACGCACGAGGATGGGGATGAGGATGTTGCTCAGGAGTGACCCGATCAGCTATCATGGCATAGTAGATAGTTGGAATAGTAGTCATTTAGTCAATATTATCAGTTTTGGATTGAATAAAGTACTCTGGGCCCTAGTTATGGCTCTGATTAGTGATTGTAATAGTTATTTGATGGATTATTAATGAAGTCTGGATTTCATTTGACATTAATCCAATTGCATGATGGTTTGTTATTTATTTCTCGCTCTGTACTATTTAATAACTGTAATATCGCTCCGAGATTCCGCGTCGGGGCGTTACAACATCCTCCCTTACCATCAAGTATTGGATATTTCCATTGATTTCTAGATTTAGTTCTCTTCATGGCATAATCAAATGTTCTTAAGATCCTCGTAGACGACAACATAGGTACATAGGTTGCCGTCTACTTCTCTGTGTTGTCTTTCCTAGCTATGCTCTGAGAGCGACTTCTTTGTATGGATTTGTTAGGCAAGTTAGAGTCCTAGGTGGCGAGGATCCTACCCAATCACAATCCAATGATCTATAAATAGGGAGGTTGTTTAGAGGAGACCTTTGCTCTTGGCTAGGTTTTTATGCTCATTGAGAGGAGAGAGAGGGTGGGCCCAAGAGAGATTTTAAGGGTAGATCCCATCTTGTTGCTCATAGTTTGTCGAGTTGCAGTGAAGAGGAAGCCTCTATAGATTGTGAAGAAGGCCCAGATTGTGAAGAGAATGACCAAATATTGCTCGAGAAGAGGGAATTTATCGTGGTTGGAGGACACCTTTTTGGTTGCCAAAGAGGGCTTCATCGGCCTAATTGTAATGACCCTCTTTATATCGATTCGAGATACAATCACGTTGATAAAGTGTGGCCTCACAGTGGGACATGTTCCAACACAATAAAGTAGGTAGAGAAGTACAAAATACCAAAGAAAAACAGCGGAAAATGAACAGTCCATCCCCTCGTAATTTTAAATCCATTACATACTTATTTTGGTGATAAACAAAACTCTGTCAAAAGTTTTCTAACTACATTTCATTTAGCCTTAAGCACATGAAATCTTCAAAGAAAATCAAGCACTTATGGTAAGTACATATATGCATTGATTCCAGTAAAGATGTAACGACTTCTTTGTAAGTTCTAAAGTTAAAACAAGTCGATGTCATAACGATTTCATAAGTCATCGTAACGATTCTTTAGAAAGCGTAACGACTTGCCAGTCATAACGACTTCATAAGTCGTAACGATTTCTTTAGAAAGCGTAACGACTTGCCAGTCATAACGATTTCATAAGTCATCGTAACGATTTCTTTAGAACTCGTAACGACTTGCCAGTCATAACGATTCATAAGTCATCGTAACGATTTCTTTAGAACTCGTAACGACTGCTCGTCATAACGATTTCTTTAGAAAGCGTAACGACTTGCTGTCATAACGACTTCATAAGTCATCGTAACGATTTCTTTAGAAAGCGTAACGACTTGCGTCATAACGATTTCTTTAGAACTCGCAACGACTTGCTTGTGGTAACGATTTCATAAGCTACCGTAACGACTTCTTTAGAACTCAACACGATTTGCTTAGTGTAACGTTCTTAGAACTCGCAACGACTTCCTGTCATAACGATTTCATAAGCTACCGTAACGACTTCTTTAGAACTCACAACGATTTGCTTATGTAACGACTTCTTTAGAACTCGCAACGACTTGCCTGTCATAACGATTTCGTAAGTTATCATAACGACTTCTTCTGAATCTATAACGATGTGTATGATTCATAACGACTCTCTTAGACTATCATGATCTCATAACGATTTCATAAGTCATGTTTCCATCAAATAAATGTTTCTTTGATTTGAAATACGTTGAATAGTCAAAGTCGTATCTCACCTGTTTGACTGCTATGCATTTAATGAAGACTGAACGTATCTCTGCATGCACGCAGAACATATCTTCCATTATCGTGTATCTCTGCATGTATCCTTTTAGAACGATAAACTGTCACTACTATATCTGTGTTTACTTGCTCTAACGTTGACTGACATCTGGAGATAGTGTTAGCTGTCTACCATTAAAGCTCAACTTTTGCAGAACCTTGAAGTTGTACCATCTTACAACGTTGGACATAGAGAAAGAACTACAAGTCCCTCAGAAGATTCTCATCAGTATTTGAAGATATATAAGATATAGCGATCAAGAAAAAAAAAACAACTCGCAGTCTTTCAAGTCTTCACAAGAATTCTAGAGCCAGCTTTTCATTCCATTCCGCCTTGGCTCTTAGCTCCCTGTGCTGTGAGAAAATCAGAAGAGAGCTAGAATAGTTCTGAGAGAGAGCACCTGTGTAGATCTTAACTCTCAGTGCTTGTAGCTTCAGATCGAGTTCTGTTAAGCTTGATCTAGGGGCTAGTCAATCCTTTTTCAGATTCCTTGTTTGTTTCCCTTCGGGTGTGAAGGAAGACCTGGTGGTACCAGGGTGTTGTGTTCCCTTCGAGTGTGAAGGAAGACCAGCTGAGCTGGGTGGTTGTTTCGTCCATAGGGGGACTGTACCCTAGATAGTGGAATCCTGAGGTTGCTCAGGGACTGGACGTAGGACTCCTAAGGAGAGGAGATCCGAACCAGGATAAATCTGTGTGTTGTGTGATTGTCTTCTTTGTGTGATTGTTCTTTTTACTAACCATTACTAATCTCTTCCAAGAACGTTTTTTTGTGTTTGTTTAAGTTCAGGTTTTAACTAAGTAAATATTTTTTAAAGACCCATTCACCCCCCCCCCTCTGGGTTCGCCAACCGGGCAACAAGTGGTATCAGAGCGAGTCTCTTCGACAAAGAACAAGATCCAACGATCTGAAGAGTAAAGATCCATGGCAGCCCAAGGTCACAACGAAGGTTAGTCAGTCAACAGACCTCCCTTGTTCGATGGTGAAGATTATACCTATTGGAAGACAAGAATGGAGTACTTCCTGCAAGGACATGATTATCAAATTTGGTCGATAATAGAAGAAGGAGATCTTCTGGTAACAAATGAAAAAGCTCAATGGACAGATGAAGACAAGAAAAAATTTCTCTAAATGTAAAGCCAAGAGCATGCTGTGTTGTGCGCTAAGTAAGAAAGAATTCAACAGAGTTTCAGCCTGCAAATCCGCGATGGAAATGTGGGAAAAGATCAGAATCACTTATGAAGGCACAGATAAGGTCAAGGAGACAAGAATAGATATTCTTGTAACTCAATATGAGCGATTTCAAATGCAGTCAGGTGAATCCATAACCCAAATGTTCAGTAGATTCACAGACATCACTAATGGGTTAGCTGGATTAGGAAAAACCTATGAAATGGGAGATATGGTCAGGAAAATTCTTAGATCCTTGCCATCCTCATGGACTCCAAAAGTAACGGCCATTGAGGAAGCCAATGATCTGAAGAGAATGTCTCTAGAAAAGCTAGTTGGGTCACTCATGGCCATGAGATAAACATGGAGAGATTAGGAGAATCCTCCAGTAGAAAGAAGCAGTCCAATGCGCTCAAAGCTGATGAGGACTCATCTGAAGAATCTTTGGACAATAGCGAGGACAGCAAAGAGAGTGATGAAGAAGCTATGCTGTCAAGAAGATTGCAAAGGATCTTGGCCAAGAAGAAAAAGTTCCAGTCCGGTAGGAGGTATTTCAAGAAAAACAAATATTTCAAGAGACCAGACAGAAAAGATCAGAAGAGAAATGAGCCACTCTGCTACGAGTGCAAGAAGCAGGACACATGAAGGCTGAGTGTCCAAAGCTCAAGAAGCCAGAGTTTAGAAAGAAGGATAACTCTAAAAAGTTCAGAAGGTACAAGAAGAAAGCCATGGCAGCTGCATGGGAAAACAGCAGCGACTCAGACAGTGAGTCAAGCTGCAGCAGTGATGAAGAAAAAGCCAACCTGGCTTTTATGGCAAATACCGAGGATAAGGTAACTTCTGATTCCTCTTTTGATTCCTGTAATGATTCAGATTCAGATAACATAGAAGAAGCTTTTAATGAACTATATGACAAATACAGAAATGTATGCAAACTATTAAAAGCTTGTAAGAAGAATAATACCTGTCTTGAAAATACTAACTCGGATCTAAAAACTGAAAATGAGGAACTAGAAAATCAAATAACTGAACTTAAAAGGAGAAATGAACTGGTTTGTGAAGACCTAAAAGCCAAGAATGAACAAATAACAAAATTGGAAAAACAGGAAAGTACAGATGAATTAAGAAAAGAAATTAATAACTTAAATAAAGAAAATGATAAACTATCAAGCACATTAGAGAAATTTACTAATGGTAAAAACTCACTAATATTAAAAGGCGCTAGAAGATCAGGTAAGAAGAAAAATGGATTAGGATATACACCCCAGATAATGAAGAAACCATAATTATCCTAAAACATATCCAACACCAAAATTTGTACCTGAACAAGATATCGCATACAAAGCTGATTTCAAATATATTGAAAAAGTAACTAAGTTATCCTGCTGTAGTCATTGCAATAAGTTAGGACATATTATAACTACATGCCCAACAAGACATAAAAAATGGATAATAAAAGGCAAAATCAATGATACTAACCATCAGGACCCAAAAGAATTTGGGTACCTAAAGCTTGATGTTTTTATTTCAGGTTAACCCTAGAGCATCCAAATGGTACTTGGATAGTGGGTGCTCAAGACACATGTCAGGCAACCAGAAGTTATTCTCCCACCTTCAAGCTGAAGAAGGGACAGTCACCTATGGAGATAATGGGAAAGGCATAGTAGTAGGCAGCGGTCTGTGAACAACAAAGGAAAAACAGTCATTGAAGATGTATTATTGGTCAAAGGATTGAAGCACAATCTAATTAGCATTAGTCAGCTGTGCGACAGAGGCCATCAAATCAAGTTTCAAGAGTCTAAGTGTAGCATACTGAAGGATGGAGAAATCATCTTTGAAGCTAATAGAGAAAAGAATTGTATGTACTCTACCTTGAAGAACTCAAAGAAAAACGTCTGTCTGGCAGCCAGTAAAGTCAAGTCTACTGAATTGTGGCACAGACGTCTTGGACATTGCAGCATAGATGGCATAAGAAAACTATTGAAGAAAAATCTTGTGGAAGGTCTACCAAAAGTCAGTGGAAAATTGGAAGGTGTTTGTAAACCTTGTGCTAAAGGAAAGCATACCAAGAGCTCCTTCAAGTCAAAAACCGTGGTAACCACCTCAAAACCTTAGAGCTCCTACATATGGATCTATTTGGGCCAATGAGGACTACCAGTCTTGGAGGAAAGAACTTTGGATTTGTCATAGTTGATGACTATTCAAGATTTACATGGGTTTCATTCCTAGAGCATAAAGATGACACTTTCGATAACTTTGTCAGCTTCAGCAAGAAAGTTCAGAAAGATCAAAAGTTCAGCATTGTGTCTATCCGATCAGATCATGGTGGTGAGTTTCAGAATGAAAAGTTTGCTAGATTCTGTGAGAGTCAAGGAATTGAGCACAACTTCTCAGCGCCAAGAACACCACAGCAAAATGGCATTGCCGAGAGAAAGAATAGAACCCTACTAGATATGGCAAGAACTATGCTCTCAGAATATGATCTGCCAAGATATTTTTGGGCTGAAGCAGTTAACACAGCAAGCTATATTGTCAACCGAGCAATGATCAGACCAATCCTTAAGAAGACCTCTTATGAACTGTTCAAAGGGAAAAAGCCACAGATTAGTCATCTCAGAACCTTTGGATGTCCATGCTTCATTCACAACAATGGAAAAAGGGACATTGGTAAGTTGGATGCCAAATCAGATGAAGGCATCTTCATGGGGTACACTTCTAAACCCAAGGCTATAGAGTGTTTAATAAACGTACTTATTGATTGAACAGTCTGTGCACATTATCTTTGATGAAACTAACCCTTCCTTGAGAAAGGAAGCAGATAGTGATAATGATGATGCAGATGAATTGTCCAAGAAACTAAAAGACACATCAATCGAGGACAAGGATGATCCGCCTCTGGAAGAATTACAACAAGAAGAAATTTCTCATGAAACTCTTCCAAAGGAATGGAGATACAAGAAAGATCACCCACCTGAAAACATCATTGGTGATCCATCTGCAGGGGTAAGAACAAGAGGTAATGTGATCCCTTGTGATTACCTTGCATTTGTATCTCAAATAGAGCCTAAGACAGTCAATGAAGCACTTACTGATGAATCTTGGATAATGGCCATGCAAGATGAACTGAATCAGTTCAAGAGAAACCAAGTATGGTCACTTGTTCCTAGACCGTCAGATCATCCAGTTATTGGCACCAAATGGGTGTTCAGAAATAAACTAGATGAATCTGGTGCAATCTTAAGAAACAAGGCTAGACTGGTAGCTCAAGGCTATTCTCAAGAGGAAGGCATAGATTTTGATGAAACCTATGCACCTGTAGCTAGACTTGAGGCCATTAGAATATTATTAGCTTACGCATCTGCTCTAGATTTAAAATTATTTCAAATGGATGTTAAATCTGCCTTTTTAAATGGTTTTATAAAAGAAGAAGTTTATGTGGAACAACCGCCGGGTTTTGATGATATAGACTTTCCGAATCATGTTTTTAAATTACATAAGGCTTTGTATGGTTTAAAGCAAGCACCTAGAGCCTGGTATGAGAGGCTTAGCTCTTTTCTCTTAAAACATGATTTCAGTAGAGGTCAAGTAGATAGCACTCTTTTTATAAAACAAAAGTTAAACACATATTGTTGGTTCAAATTTATGTGGATGACATCATCTTTGGATCTACTGATGAATCCCTGTGCAAGTATTTTGAAAAGTTAATGCAGGGAGAATTTGAGATGAGTATGATGGGGGAGCTCAACTACTTCCTTGGACTTCAAATCAAACAAGGAAAGGAAGGAACTCACATCTGTCAAGCAAAGTACACCAAAGAACTGTTGAAGAAGTTTGGATTTGATAACACCAAGCCACTGTCAACACCAATGAGTACATCAACCAGGATGGACAGTGACAAGGATGGTAAGAAAGTAGATCAAAAGATCTACAGAGGTATGATAGGTTCATTACTTTATTTAACCGCCAGTAGACCTGACATATTATTTAGTGTATGCATGTGTGCTAGATATCAAGCAGATCCTAGAGAGTCACATTTAATTTCTGTAAAAAGAATTTTTCGTTATTTAGCCAGAACTCATGATTTAGGTTATGGTATCCAAACTCTTGTGATGTAAATTTAGTAGGATATTCTGATGCTGACTATGCTGGATGTAAGGTAGATAGAAAGAGCACCAGTGGTTGTTGTCAGTTTCTTGGGTGTTTAGTATCATGGTCCTCAAAGAAACAAAATTCAGTAGCACTGTCTACAGCTGAGGCTGAGTATGTAGCTGCTGGAAGTTGCTGTACACAACTCTTATGGATAAAGCAACAACTTGAAGATTTTGGACTCAAAATCAAGTCAATTCCACTGCTATGCGACAACACCAGTGCTATCAACCTCACCAAAAATCCAATTCAGCATTCCAGGACCAAACACATTGAGGTTAGATACCATTTTATTCGTGATCATGTAGCTAATGGCAATATTGAAATATCCTTTATTGATACAAATAATCAGTTAGCAGACATTTTCACAAAGGCCCTACCTGAAGAGATTTACATCTCTTAGAAGGGAGTTAGGCATGTGTATTTTGTGAAAAGATCTTTTTTAAAACTGATATAAAGAATTTCAGAATTTAAATAAGTCTCTCTCTCTTTTGTAAAGTGAAAAGACTTCGAATACCTCTGTTTAAGCGCTCCTTTCATTTAAGCTAAAGTCGTTCGAGGCGGTCAACCTCGTTTGTCGTTTTCTGTCGCCTCACCTTTTGGAGCATTTATTTTTTCCTTAAATCGATGCGATAACGATTCTCTTCTTCGTTCACCTCTTTTCCCTCTTTCGTCCCGTCGCATGAGCCGATGCCCTAGCGACTCTCACCTCCATCCTCTGCAAGTCTGAAGCCTTCTCCCCTTCCCGCGAAATTTCTTGAGGGTTCTTTTCGTCTCCTTCCTCCACAACCCTTCAGAACTTTTCCCACCTGAATCCATGGCCGCACCAGCTATCGCCGGCAGTTTGGGTGGCTACAGCGCCGAATTTCTCACTCCTGAGCAGCAGGAGCGTTTCACCTTTGTGAAGACGAAGCTCTGTGGTCATAAAGAAGTAGACATTGAAGATCTGAAGAAGAATGGAATGAGCAGCATAGTCGAAAAGATCAACCAGATGCAGTGGAAGGGCGTTACCACTACTCAGAGGTTAGTTATCCGGACTTGGTAAAGGCATTCTACGTTTGCTTAAGAACAGAGGCAGATGGGTCCCTTGTCTCTTCGGTAAAGGGCACCCTGATCAAAATAGACCCTGAGCTCCTAAGAATGTTGTTTGAGGTGAAAACATCAGGCTTTAGTGGGGTTCACACTGAGGACGCTCAAGAGAAGGGTTTGGGAATTGTAGGGCCGGGCTTCAAATTAGGGAAGGCAAACTTGATATAAATCAGCTGAATGCCTTCAATCGCCTCCTTCACTTCATTGTTTGTCAGATTTTGGTTCCCAGAAGTGCAACCTTCTCATCCTGCACTAAGGCCGATTCTGACCTAATGTTCTGGGCCATTCAAAATAAGGAGATCAATGTGGCCGCAGTAATAATGGAAAGAATGAAATTTGCCAGAGAACAAATTTGGGACACCAAGAGCAAGCTGAATGTGTCACTGCCCTATGCCCATTTACTTACCAAGATTTTCAAACACTTCGGTGTTGATCTCTCTGGGCAGTTGTAGAGAAAATGGGCCAAGCTATCAGGTCCAGAAATTTGAAGAAGAGTGGCTTCTCTGTAGTTAATGGGGTCTGGTCCAAGGCCTCAGTTGCTGAAGGCGAAGTTTACATTGGCGATGCTTCAGGTGCTCACCCTCAGATGGAATCAGCTGTTGAGATGTCAGAATTGCCAATGGAATCAGTTTCTGTTCCAACTTTGTAGCAGCAGAGCAGGCAGGGCCATCTATGGCCGAAAATCAGTCAGAGGTTGCAGCAGAAGAAGAAGAAGAAAGGATGTCAGCAGCAGCTCCAGAAATTCCAGAAGTGCCAGCTGGAGTTTTTGCTGAAAGGAGAATTGAGGATATTCTCCCAGAAGATATTATGCCAGTTACAGAGGAGACTGTGGCATCAGGCCACATTGTTGAAGAGGTTCCACTAGGAAGAGCACCCAATTCCTCAGGGTGACTCTGTGATGATGGATGCTCCTTGTCAGGGGGAGTCAGTACCAGTTGAAGAAGATGCTCCTATTGAGGGGGAGCAATTACAAGAAAAACCAGTAGAAGCACCTCCAACCAGTGGTGATCAGGAGGAAATGCACAGAGTTTCTCCAAACTTAGATGACAGAGAAGGGGAGACAGCTAGCTCCTCAAGTTCTGATGAAGATGATGATCAACCTCCTCCAGCCAAAGAGAGCAAGAAGAAAGACAAAGAGACTGCACCTGAAGTACCTCTCTTAGCTGACACACCTTTTGAAAGGCAGGTCAAACAGAAAATAATCATTAACTTGAAACCTGTGATTGAGAGGCTGGATGTGCAAGGTGAACTGCTATGTACACTCCAATCAGATGTGAATTCTATATTTCTGAGCCAGGCTTCAGCACGGAACGAGTATGTTCAGATTCGCAATGCTATGAAGTGGTTCAATCAAGAGATGGGCACCATGAAGAGCATGATCTCTGAAATCTTTAAAGCAGTTGGAGCTCAAGCTCCTTCTCCCCAGCAGCAGCACCAGCAGGAGAAACCAGCAAGCAGCACAGCAGGAAAAACAACAGCAGCACCAGAAGAAACAGCAACCAGCAACACCTGTAGAAGCAGCAAATGCAGTTCAGGCAGCAGCAGAGGCTGAAGTACCAGGGCCATCAGGGCCAGCTGTGATGGAATCAGGGCCATCAGGGCCAGAAGTGTTGGATTCTGTGCAATCTTTGCCTGAAGAAGTGGTCTCAGATCCATTGCCCCCTGCTCCCACTTCCACCCACACTCCTATTCCTCCATCTCCACCCACAGCCTCCACAGCTCCACCTGCTCCACCTCCCTTCAAAAGACCTAGATCCAGACCTATTTCTTCCCACCCACACCTTTTCCTAATACTTCATCTTCCCCTGCTTCCTCCACTTCTCATCTTCCTTCCTCTCCTAGCCTGAGGCCCCTCCAGCATCCTCCGCTGGAGCCTCATCCTCTTCTGGTCCTTCTTCAGTACCAGAAGTAGGCATTTCTACCACTGATGATTTCCTTCACCCTTCTGCACCTCCCTCCTTTATCTATATTTCCTAGGAATGCTCAAATCAACTCTCCTTTTCTTACAGAAATAAGGATGAGTTTGAAGAAGCTATCCTTAGGTCTGTGCTAAAGGTAGGAGACCACATTTCCAAGACAGACTCCTCCAGTACTGTCTCCAAGAAAAGAAAACTCAATTCCTCCGACACTCCTCTCTACCCTCCTTTGTGGTTTTCTCTTACAGTGACACACAAGCATACATCCATGTACAAAGAGTATCTACAAAAGGTTGTCTTTGCCACCCTTGTCAACCTCCCTTTTCTCAACCTCTCTGACCACCTTGAAGTCATTCTTCCTTACACTCCTCTTTCCAAAACCGAAAAATCCAAAATCTTTTCCTCTGCCCATTCCAAGACTGAGGAGCAATGGGCTAGATCTCAAAAAGATCTTTACAATCGCTTTCTTCAGGCTAAGGCAGCCAGATTTCCTCCCAGGGATCACTCTTTGACCCTTTCTGAGTGGTTTAAATTTCATCACCAGAACACCTGGGCTTCTTTCATCCAGAAGGAAATCAAGATGATCAGGCACTTTCAGATGTTCAATAACTACAGGTATCTCAACAGATTACCTGAAGTTCAGTTAAGCCAATTCAAGCGAGCCATCAAGGTCCTCTCCAGCTCTGGGCAATCTGAAGAAGTGAGAGTGGATTTTGCCACACTCCATTTGCCTGAAGAGATCCTCTTGCCTCAGATTCACTTCCTGATCATGGAATCTTCTGTTGGATCCATTATCTTTGAACGTTTTGCAAGGGTCATGGGCAGAATCAAAATTCAGAAAACTCTCCAAGTTGGTTTTCCCAGATTTTTATTCCGGGAATATCACAGAGGGTTTGTGACATCTGAAGTTCTTGCTCCTATCCTCTCAGAATGTGAAAGGCTAAACTCCTCAGAATGGTCCGAATTGTATTCGTTGTCTGCTCAGCAGTTAGCTCATCTCAATGCTGCTCAGGCCAGGGAAGGAAAAGCCCCTGTCTCTCCTGCCACCTTCTTGGACATGAACTCCATCCATCTTGTACTTGATCCCTACAAACTATGGGCTGAAAGATACAAGGTGTTTGTAGCTCTACGCCAAGTCCTCAAGGAGAAACAGATTTTCTACCCTGTTACCATGGATCAATTCCTTGCCTGTGCAAGCTTTGGAAAAACCTCCTTCATCCGGTGCTCCATGGATGCTGATGAGTATGCCAACTTTCTCTCCAAGCAGCGCACCATCTACCTGTCTCGGATGGCTTCTACCATGGGACCAACTTTCTTTATTTCTGATGGAGCTTTTAGGCATTTTTTGATAGGCAGGAAGAGCAGGCCTGGGAAGCCATTTCTCATTTTGCCTCTCTTCTCTCTCCTGCATATTATTTGCCTGTACCTCCTCAAGCTTAATGAAAGATTGTGTTCCTTCTCCTCATTGTCTCTTATTCTTTGTCTCAGTCCTAATTCTTTTTGCTTAATGACAAAAAGGGGGAGAAAATACTTACATATGTCTGAAACATCTTTGAAACATATTTTCAATACTTTTATTTCTGCTTACTGTTAAGTATTGTTAAAATATTGATTAAGTTGTGTCATCACCAAAAAGGGGGAGATTGATGAACAGTCCATCCCCTCGTAATTTTAAATCCATTACATACTTATTTTGGTGATAAACAAAACTCTGTCAAAAGTTTTCTAACTACATTTCATTTAGCCTTAAGCACAGGAAATCTTCAAAGAAAATCAAGCACTTATGGTAAGTACATATATGCATTGATTCCAGTAAAGATGTAACGACTTCTTTGTAAGTTCTAAAGTTCAAACAAGTCGATGTCATAACGATTTCATAAGTCATCGTAACGATTTCTTTAGAAGCGTAACGACTTGCCAGTCATAACGATTTATAAGTCATCGTAACGATTCTTTAGAACTCGTAACGACTTGCCAGTCATAACGACTTCATAAGTCATCGTAACGATTTCTTTAGAACTCGTAACGACTTGCCAGTCATAACGATTTCATAAGTCATCGTAACGATTTCTTTAGAACTCGTAACGACTTGCCAGTCATAACGATTCATAAGTCATCGTACGATTTCTTTAGAACGTAACGACTTGCCTCATAACGATTTCATAAGTCATCGTAACGATTCTTTAGAACTCGTAACGAGTCGTCATAACGATTTCTTTAGAAAGCGTAACGACTTGCTAGTCATAACGACTTCATAAGTCATCGTAACGTTCTTTAGAAAGCTAACGACTTGCTCGTCATAACGATTTCTTTAAACGCAACGACTTGCTTGTGGTACGATTTCATAAGCTACGTAACGACTTCTTAGAACTCACAACGATTGCTTATTGTAACGACTTCTTTAGACTCGCAACGACTTGCTTGTCATAACGATTTCATAAGACCGTAACGACTTCTTTAGAACTCACAACGATTTGCTTATTGTAACGACTTCTTTAGAACTCGCAACGACTTGCTGTCATAACGATTTCGTAAGTTATCATAACGACTTCTTCTGAATCTATAACGATGTGTTATGATTCATAACGACTCTCTTAGACTATCATGATCTCATAACGATTTCATAAGTCATGTTTCCATCAAATAAATGTTTCTTTGATTTGAAATACGTTGAATAGTCAAAGTCGTATCTCACCTGTTTGACTGCTATGCATTTAATGAAGACTGAACGTATCTCTGCATGCACGCAGAACATATCTTCCATTATCGTGTATTCTCTGCATGTATCCTTTTAGAACGATAAACTGTCACTACTATATCTGTGTTTACTTGCTCTAACGTTGACTGACATGGAGATAGTGTTAGCTGTCTACCATTAAAGCTCAACTTTTGCAGAACCTTGAAGTTGTACCATCTTACAACGTTGGACATAGAAAGAACTACAAGTCACCTCAGAAGATCTCATCACTTTGCGTGCTCTAAAGAACAAAAGACTGTTGACTGGAAGCTTCCACAAATCCTTCAGTCTAACGTTCACCAAAGCTGTGAGACAACGGCTATCTCATCGTCTACATTCAAGACAGAAGATTGAAGTATATTAATATAAGCGATCAAGAAAAAAAAAACAACTCTGCAGTCTTTCAAGTCTTCACAAGAATTCTAGAGCCAGCTTTGTCATTCCTTCCGCTTGGCTCTTAGCTCCCTGTGCTGTGAGAAAATTCAGAAGAGAGCTAGAATAGTTCTGAGAGAGAGCACCTGTGTAGATCTTTAACTCAGTGCTTGTAGCTTCAGATCGAGTTCTGTTAAGCTTGATCTAGGGGCTAGTCAATCCTTTTCAGATTCCTTGTTTGTTTCCCTTCAGGTGTGAAGGAAGACCTGGTGGTACCAGGGTGTTGTGTTCCCTTCGAGTGTGAAGGAAGACCAGCTGAGCTGGGTGGTTGTTTCGTCCATAGGGGGACTGTACCCTAGATAGTGGAATCCTGAGGTTTGCTCAGGGACTGGACGTAGGACTCCTAAGGAGAGGAGATCCAAACCAGGATAAATCTGTGTGTTGTGTGATTGTCTTCTTTGTGTGATTGTTCTTTTTACTAACCATACTAATCTCTTCCAAGAACGTTTTTTGTGTTTGTTTAGTTCAGGTTTTAACTAAGTAATATTTTTTAAAAGACCCATTCACCCCCCCCCCCTCTGGGTTCGCCAACCGGGCAACAGGAAGTACCAGTAATTCTTATTCCATCATCACCACCACATCCAATAGCCTATATATTATCAAAAAACAAAACAGTCCAAATAACCAAGTCCTTATCCAATATTAATCCATACTAAGTAAAAGAAAAGTACAAGCTATAGCAATAGCTATCTAAGCCACAACTACTCCCACAGCTCGGAGTCACTCCTCACTATCTCCTCCTCAAGCTATGAATACCTGTCTCACCTATATGTTTAAGCAAGAATGATCTATGCAATAGACTTAGAGAGCAACCCTTTGGCCACATCCATACACTCTACACAATATAATACATTAGTAAATTATCACATGATTCACATGGCTATTAGCAAGTGCTATGTAAACATACTTAACACACAAACTACACAAGGATTTCATATAGCACATAGTGGTTAACATAACTCATAAATATGACATATTTCCCCATATTCAAAATAAAGTACATACCTACTCATGATACTAGCATGATATCTTTCTCATCTAACGCATTCATATACCACAAATACTATAACGACCCGACCTCCTGGACCCTCGCCAAGGACCCTAAAGTTCGCATCGCCACCCATGGATCCAAAAATCCGGAAAGGTTAGAAGGATAGTCTAGTGAGATAAGTACCAAATTCAAAGAATTATAATAGTATGTACACCATACGAAAGTATATACAACATGTCCCAAATAAAAGCACATGTACAATAAGAAAGGTGCAGTCCTTAAGGGGCATCCCTGAGAACTTGCAAATCACAGCTTTCAAATCATTTAGGTATAAGATCCACAACGCTCGCTCTCACTACTGCTGATAGCACACGGCGCCACATCCGCCTCCACAATCGTCCGACACTGAGCCCCAATGACGACGACCCCTAGATGAAGGGAATAGGGGGTGAAACCTCGCGAATAAGGCCCAGTAGGAATTACCAGTCCCTCATCGGCTAGAGTAGCAGGAACTCCGAAAATTTGAAACTACACTAGAAAGTTGTAATGCGAGGAACACCTGCAGCATGGTACTACAAAGCAGCGAAACAGAACAATGCAATGCCACGACCACTTGCCAAGGGCGTGGCACATGATGAACAAATTTATCTCCACTTATGTATTTTGGTGATAACAAACCATGAAAAATATTTGACTAACATATTTTATAAAGTGTGTCAACAAGTCTCAAGAGAAATAAATCTAGTAATAAATTCAATTTAATGAGATGATTTCTCTTCTTAACGTCCACATCGATTAATATTTTTAAAGTCCACATCGATTCTGATCTTTAAAGTCCACATTGATTACTATTTTAAATTCTACATCGATTACGGTCTTTGAAGTCTACATCGATTATATCCAAACATCGATTATGTTTAAACGTCAACTACATTCACAATCAATTATGATTCAACATTGATTATGTTTAAACATTGACTACGTCACATCTATTATGATTCAACATTGACACATTCACATCGATTATGATTCAACATCGATTATGTTTAAACATCGACTATGTTCACATCGATTATGTTTAAACATCGATTACGTTCACATCGACTATGATTAAACATTGATTACGTTCACAATCAATTATGATTAACATCAATTATGTTAAACATCGATTATGTTCCATCGACTATGATTACACATCGATTACGTTACACCGATTATCTTTTGGACATGACTATCTTTGAAATCGACTGCATTACCTTGATATGACCATTACAATAATCATATTGATTATGGTTATAATTAAGTTTTATTAAGTATCATGATAAATTAGCCTTAATCAAATCTTGCCTCGTAGTTCTTTTCAAATTAATTTTGAAATGTTATGCGTTTCAAACTTCCCCGCTAATTGTTGTGTATCCTTTGCATGTGGGCATTTATTGGATACAATTTCCATGCACGTCATCTTTTATTGTTTACTATTTTCATGACATATCATATAGAACATTAAATGGTGACAGAATGTCATTTCCTCTTTAGTATATCTTCCTACAGCATAGGCAGTGATGTTGATTGACAGTTTAGAAACATTTAAGTTGTATATTTTTCAGCATTTATTGTCTGCAGGTTTCCGATTGTCACATACATTTACAACGTTGGACATGTCATGTTGACCTTAGCATAAAAGATATTATATATATATATATATTATATGTGTGTGTGTGTGTGTGTGTGTCTATCCAAGCATTTATTATCTGCAGGTTTTTCGGCACTCTTACGTTGGACCTGCTACAACTATCAGGAGACACGTTTCAAGACAAGAGACACAGCGGATACTTCAACAAGAGAAGATAAATAGGAGCATGTTGATTCAATGAAGACATCTTTGATATAAAGAAAAAGCACATTGAGTCAGCTATCAACTAGAAGTGTTACAAGAGCTCGCTTCTTCATTCAGATCAACACTCTTGCTCTTAGCTCTCTGAGAGAACTGCTTCTTGGCATAATTCTTTTTCTCTGTCAGATTTTGCCTCAGATCAAGCATGGTATTGTTGCTATTAGCTTGATTTAGGGGCCTTCACCTCTTTACTCTTCTTTGAGTGCTCCTCTTCTTAAGTGAAGAGAAGACCTACTGTGTAGTAGTTCGATGAATCCCTTTTATAGAAAGGAAGACCTTTTGTAACAGGTGGTATATTGCCTCTTCATGGATTGAAGAGAAGGCCAGCTAGTGCTGCATGTGTAAGTGTCCTTAAGGGGGACTGTACCTTTGGTTAGTGGAATCCCAAGTGGTTTCTTGGGGACTAGACGTAGGACTCCTGGTGATAGGAGGTCAGAACCAGGATAAAATTCTTGTTGCTTGTATCATTGCTCTTGTCTTCATTTCCTTAACGACTAACTCTAACCTCCATGTTTAGTCTTTCTAAAGTTATTTGTTACATCTATTTTGAAAATAATTTTTGCAATCCATTCACACACCCCCCTCTGGCTTGCAACCTCGTCAACAAGTGGTATCAGAGCCAATGTTTTCAAGCAATTAGATCTCATGATCTGAATAGCTAAGATAAATGTAGCCCAAGGCTATGCAGAGGGACATCTATCAACAATTGCCTCCACTGTTCGATAGAGAAGATTACAACTACTAGCAACAAGAATGAAATTCTACCTTCAAGGGCTTGACTTTCAACTATGGACGATAATAGTAGATGGTGATCTGGCAGTCATTAACACCAAAGATAAGTGGATAGATGATGACAAGAAAAAGATGTCTCAGAACAGCAAGGCCAAAAGTATATTGTGCTATTCACTAAGCAAGAAGGAATTCAACAGAATATTTGCATGCAAGTCGGCTAAAGAAATGTGGGATAAGCTAAAACATACCCATGAAGAAACAGACAAGGTAAAAGAAACCAGAATTGATATATTGGTAGCACAATATGAAAATTTCCAAATGCATTCAGGAGAATCCATCTCCTAGATGTATAATCGCTTCACATATATCACAAATGGTCTGACCAGACTTCGAAAAACGTATGAGACATGAGACATGGTTAGAAAATACTATGATCCTTACCAACTCTGTGGACTCCCAAGGTTACAGCCATTGAAGAAGCAAATGATCTTATGGCTATGTCTCTCGAAAAACTCATTGGGTCTCTAATGGCTTATGAGATAAATATGGAAAGGTTGGGAGAATCCTCAACACAAAAAAAATATAACAATGCTCTCAAAGCAACAGAAAACACATCTGAAAGCGAATACGAAGATGAGAGAAGTGAAGAAAATAGTGAAGAAGAAGAAGCTTTCCTCTCCAGACGACTACAAAGAATTCTTGCCAAAAGGAAGTATCAGTGAAGAAGGAGGAACTTCAAGAAAGGCAAAGAATTCAAAACACCTGAGCCTATTTGGTATGAATGTATGAAGCCTGGACATCTTTAGGCTGATTGTCCAAAGCTGAAGTAGAAAGAATATAAGAAGAAGAAGAATATCAAGAAATTCAAGAAATTAGAGAAGGCAATGGCTGCTGCATGGAGCAATGAAGGAGACTCGATAGTGAGTCAAGTTCCAACGAAGAAGAAGAAGAAGAATCCACCTAGCCTTTATGCAAACATTGATGATAAGGTAACCTCTGACTCTTCTTTACTTCAGGCACTGATTCTGATTTTGACTCTGATAATCTGGAAAAAGCATTCACGAATATATTGGTAATATAAAGATGTATGTAAACAATTAAATCAATCAAAAAAATTTGCATGTCTTAAAATAACTACTCAGATTTAAAATCGGAAACGGAACAACTAGAAAAACTATTCAAGAATTCAAAAAGGAGAAATGATTTGTTATGTGAAGATGTAAAAAACAAAATGAAAAAATATTATTTCTAGACCAGAAATGTAATAAGTCTAAGAAGAAAATAGAAGTATTAACAAAGATAACGAATCCTTACAGCTACAATAAAAAAATAAACCAATGGAAGAGCTCATTAATATTAAACGGGCAAGAAGAGCTAGTAGGAAGAAAAATGGAATTGCTATATGCCCCCAAAAATGAAAAATAATTATATATCCTAAAATTTATCCATTACCAAAATTTGTAGCTGAACAGGAACCTGGTTATATAACAAAGATTAATAAATACAGTAAAGCAAGCAAAACAACAAACGATATTTTTTGTTGCACTCATTGTAATTAATTGGGTCATACAAAAAATGATTTGATAACTACAACATCTAAAGTGGTTCCAAAAAGAGAGTTTGTATAACAACCAATCAGTACCCAAAAGGCTTAGGTACCTAAATCTCATTATCTATTGCAGGAAAGCTTAGAGCATCAAAAGTGTCCTTGACACAGGTGCTCCAGGCACATGACAGGAAAATAAAATTTGTTTTTCATTTTTCAAACTGATGTGAAGAGATGCGGAATTCCCTAAATGGTAATCTAGAAGGGGGGTTGAATAGATTACGGACAATTTAAAAGCTTAACGCCCTCTTTTGCAATAGCACAGACAATTAAAGTGTTAGCAATATCGGACTATGTGTGGATGTGTGTGAGTGATTAACAAGAATAAGCAAGTACTCAAACGTGTATAGATGTGTCGTGCCTACCAAACATCTAACGCAAAATCCGTGCAAACCACGAGACACGTAGATTTTACGTGGTTCGGAGTACACAACTCGTGTATCCTACATCCACGGGCCACACACACACACACGAATCACCTGCTTATGAGCTAGTTCACGAACTACAACTCACACACATGTTTATCTGATGTGAACCCACGATCAGATTAACACACACACACGTGTATCAAGCACAACAACCGCTTGAACACCACACACACACAAGTATGGAATAGAAAGAACAGAGAAGGTTTGAGAGTTGAAGAACAGATCCATTAGCAAACTCTTCCTCTGAACGTCCTCCTGGAGTCCAAGCTTCGACTTTGAGATCAGATGTTGATGTAGATGCTTGAATCCAAGACGTCCGGACTTCACCTTCCGCTGCAAGAGTCTTCATTCTTCTTGTTTCTGGGCGGTAGGTTGAAGCAGAGCAGCAGAACAAAGCTTCTTGTGAGAACTCTTTAGGGTTTTTGCTTGGAGGCTGCTTGTGTACGAGATTTGTTGCAAAAGGTTGCTATATATGAGTGTTAACATATGGAGAGTCGTACTCCATAGAAACACTAAGTTTGGCAACTTGCAAAACTTCCCGTAATATGATTTCGGTTCGTCTGTCGACAGGTATTGCACCTGCTGTCGACAGGCATAGACAGTTTGTGAAGAACCAGAAGGTTGAAGGCTCTGACTGTGTGCATCTGTCGACAGGTGGTCTGCTGCTGTCGACAGGCGCAGGCCTTCCAGAACTTTTGGTTTCTGACTGACTGAATCTGTCGACAGGGGAACTCCTGCTGTCGACAGGCAATGCCTTGGCAGAACTGATTCTTCCTGACTGATTGTATCTGTCGACAGGTCCTTGCTTGCTGTCGACAGGTACCTTGTCTTTGACTTTTTCTTGATCTTTCAAGCTTGTTTTTGGCACATGTCTTGCATGGTATATCTCCTACAAAAGTAAACATGATTAGTGAGATATTATGAGCATAAAATCAAGCATTGTACCAAGTTGTTATGACAAGTTATTGTTTGAAGATCTCATGCATTTAAAACTCAATTCACATTGTTTTTCACTTGTTTGCATTGTACATCATTGCACATCAATGTTCATCATCAAAAACATGTTGTATTGATTAATTAGAATGTGAGCTCAATCTTCTCAACATGAGAACCCAACATTCTCCCCCTTTTTGATGATGACAAAATTAATCAATTAATGCACAATTGAGTTTTTCTTCCCCTTTTGACAACATCCAAAAGCACACCATTGACATAAGTAGAATGCACAGACCAAAGATTTTCGTTGATTATCATGAGTGCAGTCACAGTACATTAGGTGCTAATGAAAGAAAAATGAGAAGTAAAGGGAAAGACCCAATCCTAGACAACTAAGCTATCTAAGCATCTTCATCAGCGGGCTGTGAAGGAGCCGGTTGATCTGCATGACGCTCAGGAGCAATGTGGTCTAGACGTGAATCTAGAACTGCAATGCTAGATTCCATAGTATCCAATCTTGCATTGAGGCTTGCAAAACCAGTAGTCATCTGAAGTTGCAACTGAGCTAGCAGTTGACGGATGGACGGCTCAGTAGCACCAACAGTGACATCTCCCGGAGCATCAAACGACTCAGTGTGGGAGTCATCTTCATCTTCAGCATCTTCCTCAGCTTCATCTTGATCTTCATTTACCTCTTCAACATCAACACCAACCTCTTCAGCTACAGCTGCTCCCTTGCCCTTTAGATCTCTTGTAAACTACCCCATCAACTAGCTTGTAGCCCATCCTCTGAGCGCTGCGGAGGTCATAGGAGCTACGGGAAGAAAGATTCGTCATCTCCTCCTGTGGGATGTGGATGCCAATAAAGAGGAATAGAGATGTGAGTTGGCATGCATAGGGCATTGATCTCTTTGAACTTCGAACACACTGCGAAAGATAGAGATCATGAGGAGTGGAAGGTTGATGAGTTCAGTTTGGAGGAATTGGTAAAGCAGAGACTTGTGAAGGGAAGTCACAAGTTCACGGCTTCCATCTTTGGAACAATGAGTGTGGTGAAGATGTGGTGGATTAGGCGATGAATTGGAGGAAAGAGTTGGCATTCAAATTCTTACGACTGGTGGGGTCGTAGGGCTGCCGAACGACGAGAGTGTGGAACTCCTCGGGAGTTGGATGAAAGGTTTAATGTCAACTCCTGTATTGGGGATTTGAAGGGCAGTGGATAAAAGGTTTGGAGTGACAAAAAGGGTAGTGCTTTGACTTTGGTGATGAGCTGGCCATCATTGGACAATCGAAGGTTGTGATAGAAATCTGTCACAGCGGTGGGAGAGTACCGCTTGTGATCGTAACAGAAGGGTGACCAACCCTGGACATCAAAAGAGGCAGAAGGCCGGGAAACATGTCCTGCAAAGAGATGAAGTCGACGTAGCGGGGCTGCGCGACTTTGTGAAGATGCCATGGACGTTGAGGAGTTGGAGATTTGGCGGGATCACGAGCTCCGGCAAGCGATCCTCCCGGTGCTTCGTGCGACGCTCAGTGTGCGCCCTGGAGCCCTGGCCTGGTTCGGGAGATCTTGCACGGCGACGAGATGCCATCTTCTTCGCCTTGGAGCCATGAGATGATGATCCTCGTGTAGGAGGGAGAGGGTGGAGGAAGAAGAGACACGGGACAGAGAGAATCCGCAAAGGAGGCGGATCTCTTCCTGCGCCCTGGAGAGGAAGGGTGTTTGGGTGGAAGGAAATAGGGAAGGGTTTTTGGAAGGAGGTAGAAGGGGAAAGGGGTGTGGGATCCTTTTTAAAGAGTTTAGAAAGGATTTGAAAGGTTGGTCCCACAAAACCCGGTTTAAACCCTTGCCTTTTGGGCTTCCCGTTGATTTTGGCCGCTTGCTGTCGACAGGGCCTTTGGTGCCTGTCGACAGGAACATTCAGAAAATGGCCAATTTTGTGTTTTTGGTGATTTTTGTGAACTGAAGCTCTGAGCAATGTCTTCCAGGTGTTAGATGAAGGTGTATAAGAGGTGAATCATGTATGTTAACCTACCATATACAAGGATATAATAAACCATATCATTTTCCAAATGGTTTTAACATAATACCCAAGGAATTTAAGGTTAAAGCATTAAGAAAACACTCACGTAAATAAGAACAATGCACACTCACCCTTCGTTGTATAAATGCAATGTAAGACAACACAATCCCCATTTTGTTGATAGGCAAATGATGCATGAAATGATATCTATATGTCAAGACAATCACAAGACCAATGACCTTGGAAATTATGACTCAGTGGAGGCTTCACACTATTTCTTTTTTTTTGTTTAATTTAGAAAAACAAGGGAGGAAATGGTACTAAGAAGAAGTCACACCTTTTGACGTGAGGATAAACATTACAAGTGCCCATACCCCCAGTTACTCAGTGGAAGTTTCTATCATACCGTTGTACAGAGATGATGAGTTAGCCTTTTGACGCGGGGCAGACATTTGTGATGCCCATCACCCCGGTTACTCAGCATAACCCAACATTGCTCTATTTCATCCCAATTTAAAATTGATTTATATTATTTATTTTGTTCTTCTTGTGAAAGATTTTTCAGAAATAGGTAGCTGTTCTCCAAGTATTGTTGTAAAAACCAATATCAAGTAGGTGATATGATTACCTATCAATATTAGACATGCACTTTCATGACCAAAAGGCTTATCAAGTAAATTGAGACTATGTTTGCCCACAAGAATTGATTTAGAGGAGTGAGGTGGATATCCTTTAGAGTTATGAAATGTTTCCAAATGATAGAACCTAAATCCAAACATGAATAGTATGTGAAAATCATAGTGGTATAAAGAATAGCTTAAATATCATTTGTATATAGTGTGGTCAAACATGCATTAACACCTTATAGACACCTTATATGTTAAACATGAAGTTGCTCACTGAATGGGTGAAGAAATAAGCATGAAGTTCCAAAATTCAGTGTGTCTGTCGACAGGGAGAAAGGGCCTGTCGACAGGAGCCACAGACAGAAGTTGGAGAATTCGGGAGGCAGAAACTGTGTGCATCTGTCGACAGCAGGTAGAGGCCTGTCGACAGATGTACACAGCAGAAGATTGAGAGTTCTGTCTGGGCTGAGCTGTCGACAGGGCCCATGTAGCCTGTCGACAGGGACATGTTCAAAGCAGTTTTAAGGGTAGAATGAAGGTCTGAAATGATTAATGGTTGTGAGGGAGTTGAGATGGACAAAGTTGAATTATTTCCTTCACATTTGCATTCATCTAACCCTTACTTGCTCCCCCATAATGTGTGCCATTTGATACAAAAGGACTCAAGTTCATGAAGACAAATATGCACACAAAGACCAAGCAATTAAGAACACCAAGCATGTAGAAAGACAAACCAACAAGTGTTTTCAAAATTTTAAAGAGAGTTTTGAATAGGCAAAATATAAAGAAACTAATTCCAAATGTAGAGTACATGTCCCTTTTGTCACATGACTATGGATACTTGGCGGAGAATATTTCTCACGCATAATGAGAGTTTCCAAACAAGCATGACTTTCTTCTTCCACACATCACCATTTGATATACCTCACAGTTAGTGCACACAAGGGACATATGCTTAACATTTGTGTTAAGTTTCATTGCAATTTGCATAACCCCAACTCTCTTCGCAATGTGGTGAATCTATCTTCAGCTAGAGGTTTGGTAAAGATATCAGCCAATTGTTTCTCTGTGGGTATGAAACTGATTTCCAATGATCTATTGGCTACCTCATCTCTCAAGAAATGATGACGAATTTCTATGTGTTTCGTCCTGGAATGTTGAATGGGATTCTTTGATAGATTGATTGCACTAGTGTTGTCACATAGGATAGGTGTGCATCCAATATCGATGTTATAGTCACACAACTGACTTTTTATCCACAACACTTGTGTTGCACAACTCCCTGCAGCAACATATTCTGCCTCTGCAGTAGAGAGTGCAACCGAGTGTTGCTTCTTGGATGCCCACGAAACCATGCAACCACCAAGCATTTGGCAATAGCCACTAGTGCTTTTCCTGTCAATTTTACAACCAGCGTAGTCTGCATCAGAATAAGAAATCAATTCAAAACTACTACCAGCTGGATACCAAAGACCCAAGTCATGCGTACCTGAGAGATATCTGAAGATTCTCTTGACTGCAATTAAATGGCTTTCCTTTGGACTAGATTGGTATCTAGCACAAAGGCAAACACTGAATTGTATGTCCGGTCTACTTGCAGTAAGATAAAGGAGTGAGCCAATCATACCTCGAAATTGTTTGGCATCTACCGGTTTACCTTTCTCATCACTTTCTAGCTTAATGCTTGTGCTCATTGGTGTTGAAGTGGGCTTGGCTTGTTCGAACTGAAACCTTTTGAGCAGTTCTTTTACATATTTCTCTTGGTTTATAAAGAATCCATCTTCAAGCTGCTTGACCTGCAAACCAAGAAAAATTGAAGCTCCCCCATTAAGCTCATCTCAAATTCACTGTGCATGTGTTGTGAAAATTCTTCACACAGTGTGGGATTAGTGGAACCAAAGATAATGTCGTCCACATAAACTTGAACAACAATTATGTGATTGCGAACTTTCTTTGTAAAGAGAGTTTGGTCCACCTTACCTCTTGAGTAATTTTTGCTTACCAGATAGGTGCTCAGCCTGTCGTACCAAGCTCGGGGTGCCTGTTTCAAACCATAGAGAGCTTTGTGCAATTTAAATACATGGTTTGGTTTATCATGGTCCTCAAAGCCAGGTGGTTGAGAGACATAGACTTCCTCCTTTATGTAGCCATTCAAGAAAGCAGTTTTGACATCCATTTGAAATAATTTGAACTTGTTTGAACATGCATATGCGATCTATGCTACAGGTGCAAAGGATTCTTCAAAGTCTATACCAAATTCCTGATTGTATCCTTTTGCAACTAGTCTAGCCTTGTTTCTCACCACCTTACCCTCTTCATTTAGTTTATTCCTAAAGACCCATCTCGTCCCTATGACAGAAATTTCAGGGGTTCTAGGAACTAAACTCCAGACATTATTTCTTTGAAACTGCCCAAGCTCCTCATGCATGGCATCAATCCAAGAGTTTTCTTTTAGTGCTTCTTCAACAGTTTTGGTTCCACTTGAGATACAAAGGCTAAATGATCCTGTTCAACTATTTGATTTACCTGAGACCTAGTTTGAACTGAATCATTTATGTTACCTATGACATTCTCAAGTGGATGAGCTTTAGAGTACCTCACATTAGTGATTGTTGAAGGCCCGGGTTGATCTTGCAATTGAGGAGGATGTTCTGGAGGAGGGGTGGCTGGAGGACTTTCATCTTGAGGTTGTTCTTCTTGTTGTGGATCTTCAGCAGGAACTTCATCATGATTTCTGATCAAACAACCGTCATCTTCATCATCGTACCTGCGAAGAAATCCACTCTTTCCTTTTGAAACTTCTTGAGTTTTTCCTTTTTCTTTTCTTTGAAGTTCCTCAAGTGTTGTCCTTCCATGTCATCAAACCTGTAGGAATTTACAATGTTAGGCTTGATTTGAGATTCATCAAAAATGACATGTGGAGTTTCTTCCACAGTTCTAGTTTTCAGATTGAACACCCTATATGCTCTAGAATGTTCAGAGTATCCAAGAAAAATACCTTGATCGCTTTTGGCTTCAAACTTGTCCAAGTCATTTTTATCATTGTTATGTATAAACACCTTTGAACCAAAAACTTTAAAGTACCCAATGGTGGGTTTCTTACCTTTCAGAAGTTCGTAAGGAGTTTTCTTGAATACGGGTCTTACCATGGCTCGGTTAAGGATGTAGCAAGATGTGTTTACCGCTTCTGCCCAAAAGGTTCGTGCTAATTGATTCTCGACCAGAAGCGTACGAGCCATCTCCACCAAGGTTCTATTCTTCCTCTCCACAACTCCATTTTGCTCGGGAGTTCTCGGGGAGGAAAACAGGTGGTCTATACCTTGGTTCCTGCAAAATTCGGAGAAGGAATTATTGTCAAATTCTCCCCCGTGATCAGTGCGGATGGAGCAGATTTTATTGACATTCCATGCTCAATTTTGTTGAAGAATTCTTCAAAAACACTTAATGCTTCATTCTTGTGAGCCAGGAATTTTACCCAAGTGAACCTAGAGAAGTCATCCACAATGACAAAACCATAACGCTTGCCATTGAGACTGAGTGTTCTCGTAGGTCCAAATAGGTCCATGTGCAAGAGTTCATAAGCTTTGGAAGTACTTACCGGTGCCTTTGATTTGAAGGATTTCGGGTTTTTTTTCCCTGTGCACATGCATCACAAAAATTTTCATTCTTGTTAAAGGAGATTTCAGGAAGACCACTTACCAACTTAAGCCTCATGATCTTGTGCAATACATTGTAACTAGCATGACCGAGCCTACGATGCCACAATGTAAGCTCGTCCTGTTTGTTTGCTACAAGACACAAATTGTTATTTTCTGGATCATCTAAGTCAACCATGTAGATGTTATTCATTCTTTTTCCAGAAAATTTTAGGCTTCCTGTTTCCTTATCAAGAATTTGACATGAATTGGATTCAAAGACAATTTTATGACCTTTATCACACAATTGACTTATGCTAAGCAAATTGTGATGAAGGCCATCAACTAGTAGCACATTGTCTATAGAGTTAGAGGCAAACTTACCAACTTTACCTGAGCCGATGATCTGGCCTTTGTTGTTACCTCCAAAGATCACTTGACCTCCGTCTTTTTCCACGAGCAAACTGAATTTAGCTTTGTCGCCCGTCATATGCCTCGAGCAGCCACTGTCCAGGTACCATTTGTTTTGATTGTGGGCTGCTAGGCATTCCTGCACATGTGGATCAGACAGAGGTTTTGGTACCCAAATTACTTTGGGTCCCATTGTATCATTCATGCCAAATAACAAATGCTTAGGAATCCAAACTTGTTTGATTTTCATTTGATTTGGGCTATTCCAGCATTGTTTTTCAGTGTGCCCAACCTTTTTACATATGTTGCATGATGGTGGTTTTTGAACAACATTGAGCTTTACCTTTGTGGGAGCATGCATTGGCATTTTTCCTTTTTGTTGCCTTAAAATTTAGCTTTAGGAGTTGCTGTTTGTCCTGTCTTGAGCTTGTTGCAAATTCCTTAGATTGCCCAGAAAAACTTGACCATTTTAGATTCTTGTTTCTTTCCCTGGAAGGATTTTTCCTATTCTTTGAAGGGTTTGTTTGCTTGAACTGGGCTGGTATCAATGAATTTGTCAACAGATTTTTGCCAATTTCCTTTGGCTTTACTTTTTGAAACCCGATCCCATGTCTAGCAACATAAACATTTGAACCTAAAATAGCATCCAGATTTTGCTTACTTTTGACAAAACTAGATAAATCTTTTGACTTACCTTTTAAGTCATTTTCAGCTTTTTCCAATTTCTCCTTTAGCTTTTCATGCTCACTATTAAGGCTTTAAGAGAGTTCATTAATCATCTCTTTCCTTTTGAACTTCTTGAAATTTAAGTTTCATGCTGTCCAATTCATCACTGTGTGTTTGTTCATCAAGTTTCATCATTTCAATTACCTTATTCAAGGATTCAATTTCATCATGGTTGTTTGACTCATGAACAAGGGAATTGAATTTTTCTTGAGTGCTTTATTTCAGACTTGAATTCACAGTATTTTCAAATAGAACAGTGTAAGCTTCTTCCCATTGAATAATAGAGTATGTTTCAAAGGAAGAATTTACCTCATTCGAGTCATCACTTCTCGCCATGAGACAGTGGACTTCATCATCTCCGGAGGTAGCTTGGCTGTTCTGATCGTCATCCTCATCACTCCAAGTGGCCACCATTGCCTTGGCCTTCTTGAAGGTGAATTTGTCCTTCTTAAGCTTCTTTTTGAGCTCGGGGCATTCTCCTCTCATATGCCCTGCTTCTTGCACTCATAGCAAACAATTTCAGACTTTTTGTTAGAATCAAACTTGTTAGAAAAGTCTTTCTTTTGGAAAGGTTTAGAGTTACCTGTACCTCTCCTCTTGAACTTCAGAAATTTCTTGAATTGTCTAGTGAGCATAGCCATTTCATCATTGTCACTCTCACTAGACGATTCACTGACTTCACTTTCCTGAATTAATTCCTTTTTGAAACTGAAGAAGTCCTCCTGGAAGCCTTCAAGGCAAGTGGCTTCCTAGGATTTTCTTCAGTTTCTTTTCTTTTACATTCAACTCATAAGTCATCAAGGAGCCAATTAATTCATCCACTTTCATTTTTAGAGGTCTTTGGAATCTTCAATGACAGTGGCTTTGGTGTTCCAAGAGGATGGAAGAGACCGAAGTATCTTCCTCACCAAGTCACTCTCCGAGTATTCCTTTTTGAGACCTTTCAATCCATTTATGATTATCATGAATCTAGCAAACATGTCTGAAATGGTTTCATCATTATTCATTTTGAACATTTCATATTCTGAAACCAGCATGCTTACCTTTGATTCTCTTACCTCGGACGTACCTTCATAGATGAGCTCAAGCTTGTCCCACATCTCCTTAGCTGAGGTGCATGTGGAGACTCTTGAGTACTCCTTCGGATGGACCGCACACTGCATCATATTGAGGGCGCTCCAGTTGAGTGTCCCCTTGGCGATCTGGTCCTTGGTCCAGGTATCCTCGTCCTGAGGCAGTTCGTATGCTCCCTTTTTGACTATTTTCCATAGTTCGAAATTCTGTGCGCGGAGAAAAACCTGCATCCGATTTTTCCAATAAGGATAGTCAGTGCCATCAAAGAAGGGTGGCCGTGTCACTGAGTGTCCCTCAGCCATATACCCCTTGTTAGACTCCATTTGACCAGAATCTCCTGATCGTAAGATCAAATATATAAAGCAGTAAATCGGAGAAACCTGGCTCTGATACCAATTGAAGAGATGTGGAATTCCCTAACTGGTAATCTAGAAGGGGGGTTGAATAGATTACGGACAATTTAAAAGCTTAACGCCCTCTTTTTGCAATAGCACAGACATTAAAGTGTTAGCAATATCGGACTATGTGTGGATGTGTGTGAGTGATTAACAATAATAAGCAAGTACTCAAACGTGTATACGTGTCGTGCCTACCAAACATCTAACGCAAATCCGTGCAAACCACGAGACGTAGATTTTACGTGGTTCGGAGTACACAACTCGTGTATCCTACATCCACGGGCCACACCACACGCAGAATCACCTGCTTATGAGCTAGTTCACGAACTACAACTCACACACATGTTTATCTGATGTGAACCCACGATCAGATTAACACACACACTGTGTATCAAGCACAACAACCGCTTGAAACACCACACACACACAAGTATGGAATAGAAAGAATAGAGAAGGGTTTGAGAGTTGAAGAACAAATCCAATAAGCAAACTCTTCCTCTGAACGTCCTCCTTGAGTCCAAGCTCGACTTTGAGATCAGATGTTGATGTAGATGCTTGAATCCAAGACGTCCGGACTTCACCTTCTGCTTCAAGAGTCTTTCGTTCTTGGTTCTGGGCGGTAGGTTGAAGCAGAGCAGCAGAACAAAGCTTCTTGTGAGAACTCTTTAGGTTTTTGTGTGACGGAATGTCCGGCCAAGCCCGTTAAACCGATAACATACTTGATCCGAGTCCGCCTCCCGCAACGGCCGAGCCTCGCAAGGGATACCCCAAACCACAGTCCGTTTAAACATAAATGAACACATCACACTTAAATATAGTTCACAAGTTACATAGCCTATTTCCACAAACTAAAAATAAGTACAAGAGCCTGGGGCATACCCCGAAAAGAAAATAAACAAAATCGCTACACTAACCTGCTGGAGCACACTACAGCTGGAGTTACCGACCTCACTCCCCTGCTACGGCGGGCTCTGAACCGGACGACGGTCGTGAACGTCCTCCTCGCTCTCCACCTGTGGGGTAGGGGTGAGCCTTCTAGTCACTGGCTCAGTAGGGAACTCCCCCAACAACGAGAAAACCAAAACCACAATTACGAAGCATTAAACATACCAACAATTTATAGAACATCTAAACAGAATATTAAAGCTGTAAGAGTACTCACCGTCTCCCGACCATGAAAAACAACTGTAATAATTAAACGGCAACCAGTACAGTGTAGAAGCTAAAGTAGAGTCAGCCAAACACGAGCCACGTGAACTGTTCGCGACACCAGAAACTGACTCGGACAGCTAACATGGTCTACCTCTCAGTCTCGCAGCCACGACGAAAGGTCCAGCTGCCGCTCCACGTGAAAAGGTCAAGCAACTGTGGAGACCAACCAAACACCACCCCACCTGCGAACCACACACACAGTCAAAGCCCATGCCTGGCACCTCTGGAGATCCTGGCCCGGAATTCCTAGAGTGAGGCACTGGAAAAGGACTAGCTGGGTCCAGTACGTCTATTGGTGTCCGTACCCCCAACTACGAGCACGCTACAAGTGACTAAAGACAAACACAAGTGTCACTGTCCCATTGTCGTCTTTCCCTCATCCAGACGTACAACTCAACACAAGAGTGGGGTGTCCAGGTCAGACGACACAGACCTCGACGGTACAACACAAGTACCGGACAAAGCCCAGCTAATAGCCTGGCTCACAAAGAACCGGGGCACCCAACTGGAGAGGTAACCACGGTAGGAGTCGTACTACTCTCGCCACGTACACAAAACCACTTGCATGTCACACACAACCATGTGAAATCTCAAGTAACAACGGTCCACCACACGTGATCCCAACTGGACTCGTGTGAACAAACCCGCGACCTCGAGGTAAGTAACTAACCCATACCCCGTATGCTAAACACAGAACCAATGTGCACTCAGTGCACCTCGGTGCCAACGCACCATACATTATCGATAATACATAATCACTATTTCAGTTCACACACATGTGGCGGCAGCAACATCGATTGCCGCTTATGGGAAGTAGATGCCAAGATTCTGGCCGTTTATATCCCAGCTGATAACCTGGCGTCCATCGATGTTGACGCCAAGATCTTCAGCTCCATTTCCTGCATAAACCCTAAACCGATTCTATAGGTTTTCCCAACCGTTAAAACAACGGTAAAACATACAAAACAGTTCTTTTTACATGCATGAATCCTAAACAACCCAATACAGCATGCTTCGTTCACTAAATTACTCAAACTACCCATTAACTCCGCATGGTGCCAACTTAATTCGAAACCACATTAACATGCTAATTCCGGTGGTTACGTCGCGTTTTAATGTTCTACGGAGTTACCGGTTTGTCCCCTACCTCAGTTACACTCCCGCAATCCCCGGTTCACACCGAACCCTCCGCGAGCTCCACGGGAATTGCACCACGCCACGGCGTTTCCCTCGCGCAATTCAGCAACGCCACACGTCCCACGATCCTCCAAGTACCCTTCAGTACCTGTTGGAAGCTTCAGAACACTGGGACAAGAAGCTGGGGCAAGGAGAATGAAACAGGTAGAAAACCTGCCCTCGGGTGACCCTATAACCTGCAGAATCTCAGGTTCGCGTCAACCCCTCTGCTGCAATGGCAACCGCCATCATCATCGACCACATCTAATGCCGCCAAGATCATGCAGTCAACGCCACCCACCTGGACACCAACAAGTCAACGGCCACCCCGGCCGCCAACTCTAACTCACTGCAGCAGGTCCTACTTCATTTCAGGACCAACCTGCACTTCACCTGTTCAAGCCACACATCCACACCAACATTCCACACAACCAACTCACAATGGCCTCACAACGCCCGCCAACCACAACACACATGATCCGCATGGATCCGAAAAGCACGCGACGTTACATTACTATCATCTAAAAAGAAAATTTCGACCTCGAAATTCTAATACAATTCAAAGTTAACACCTTAAACAAACATACCTTTACAAGGCACTATCATCTAAAAGAAAATACAAGGCTTATTCAAACAGATAGGATACCCTTTAGCCATTTCCTCGGCTAACTCCCAGGTATCTTCACCACCCACCTATTTTCCCATCTCACTTTAACTAGCTCAATTCTTTATTTCTCAGCTTCTTTTTCTTTCGATCTGTGATCTGCACCAGATACTCTGGCATAGTCATATCCGCCTCAGTCACCACCTTGATATCTGATTATTTGAGCTGGATCTTCAATACACTTTCCTTAACATGGAGACATGGAAAATATCATGCACATCTGCAAAATCTGCTGGCAAATCTAGCCTATAACTGTTTCCCCAATTCTCTCTAACACTTGAAAGGGTCCCACATAGCTTGGACTCACTTTCCAGTCTTTCCAACCTCATAATACCTTTACTCGGGGAACCCTCAGAGAAACAAAATCTCCCACCTCAAACTGAGTGGTCTTCCCGATACCGCATAATTCTTTTGCCTACTTTGAGCTGCCTGTAATTTTTCTTTAATAAGTTTCACTATTTCTGTGGTTTGCTGAATCAATTAAGACCCACTAACTGCCTTTCTCCTACTTCAGCCAGTTCAATGGGGTTTTACATGGCCTTCCATATACAGCTTCATACTGTGCCATCCCAAGACTGGTATGATAACTATTATTATAGGCAAACTCAACCATTCCCAAATGATGCTCCCAGCTACCTCCCCAAACCAAACAACAAGCCGCAACTATCTTCAATTGTCTGGATATCCTCTCTGTCTGACCATCTGTCTGGGGATGATAAGTGGAGCTATACCTCAGCTCAGAACCAATTACTTTTTGCAGACTTCTCCAAAAACCAGAAGTAAATCTTGGATCTCTATCAGACACAATAGTCTCGGAATACCATGCAGTGGAACAATTCTTCAACATAAATATTTGCTAATCTATCCACTGTCCAAGACATACTCACTGCCACTAATCTACACACCTTGGTCATCTGTCAACAAACACCCATATTCCATTATGCCCTGAACTCGACCTTGGTAACCTGCCACAAAATCCATAGCAATATCATCCCACTTCCACTGTGGAATGGGTAATGGTTGCAATAGACCTCCAGGCTTCTGATGCTCTGCTTTAATTTGCTGACAGATAGCACACCTTGCAACAAATTCCGCTATTTCTTTCTTCATATGAGGCCACCAAAAATGTTTTCTAAATCATGGTACATTTTAGTACTACCTGGATGGATAGTGTACCTAGATTTATGAGCCTCTTCCACACTCGCTGCTTAACCTCTCTTTCAACTGGAACAAACAACCTGCCCCTGAGCCTGACCACACAATTATCATCTATGGTAACTCCTTCCATTTTCACAATTTCAGCTAAATTTCATCTATTCTCTCTGAGCTTCAATTCTGCCAATAAAGATGGCTCTACAACACTAGCAGCTAGTATTGCCCGTCGCTGACTACTAGGCACATACAAGGAGTTTCTCCACTACCTCTTCATACAACTTCCATTCTTTAATCATCATCAGATTCATATATGCCTTTCTACTCAAGGCATCTGCTACAACATTGGCCTTACCCGGATGGTAAGCCAAACTGAATCATAATCCTTCAAATACTCAATCCATCTGCGCTGGCGAAGATTCAAATCTTTTTGCGAGAAGATATACTTTAAGCTTTTATGATCTGGAAGATCTCAATCTGTCGCCATACGATAATGCCTCCACATTTTCAAGGCAAACACAACCGCTGCCAATTCCAAATCATGAGTGGGGTAATTCTCTTCTGCTGGCTTCAATTGCCTGGACGCACAAGCTATCACTTTGCCATGCTGCATAAGCACTGCGCCAAGTCCTTTCTTGAAGCATCAGTATACAACACAAAACCACCACTCCCTGCCGGTAATGTCAATATAGTGCTGATGTAAGTCTTTTCTTCAATTCCATAAAACTTCTCTGACATTCACCGGACCACACAAAGGGCACACCTTTCCTGGTCAACTTGGTCATAGGTGCCGCTAATTAGAAAAATCTTGAATAAAGCGCCTATAATAACCTGCCAATCCCAGAAAACTTCTAATCTCGTTATTGTCATAGGCACTTCCCAATCTTATCACTCCGCTTCCACTTTACTTGGGTCCACTGCTACTCCTTTTAGCTGAGATAACATGACCCAAAAACTGAATTCCTTTCAACCAAAATTCACACTTACTGAATTTGGCAAACAACTGGTTATCCCTCAACAATTGCAGAGTAAACCTCAAATGAGTTGCATGCTCCTCTTCAGATGCTGAATAAATTAGAATATCATCAATAAAGACCACAATAAATTGGTCTAAATATGGATGAAAATTCTATTCATCAGGTCCATAAAACCTGCAGGAGCATTAGTCAACCCAAATGGCATAACCACAAACTCATAGTGACCATATCTAGTTCAAAAAGCTGTCTTATCTATATCTTCCTCTTTATTCTCAACTAATGGTACCCGGACCTCAAATCATTTTAGAAAATACTTTGCTGATTGCAACTGATCAAACAAATCATCTATCCTCAGCACGGGTACTTATTCTTAATGGTCACATCATTCAACTTCCTATAATCAATACACATCCGAAAACTCCATCTTTCTTTTTCACAAAATAAACCCGGCGCTCCCCACAGGGAATGACTCGGTCTAATAAACCCTTCGCAACAATTCTTCTAACTGCTTTTTCAACTCTTTAAGTTCTGCTGGTGCCATCCGATATGGAGCTTTAGAAATCAGCATGGTACCCGGCAGCAACTCAATAGTAAAGTCCACCTTCCCTATGTGGAGCTAAACATGCAAATCCTCAGGAAAAACATCAGCAAATTCCCTAACTACGGGAACTGCTTCCACTGGCTGACTGGCTTCTACCAGACTTACGAGGCTAAATAAGCCACACACCCATCATTTACCAACTTTCTAGCTTTAATTGCAGAAATCAGAAATTTAGAGGTATAAAAAGGTATACCTTGATATTCAAATACTGCACCATTAGGATGACAAAACCTGATCCTTTTCTTTATGCAATCTAACATTGCTCCATACATCTCAAGCCAATCCATACCCAAAATAATATCATAATCTGACAATTGCAGGCATACAACCGACCCGCATCTGGTTCCCTTCAATCATAACAGGGGCTTCATCTACATAGCTGAAGTGAGCAGGAACTCACCCGAAGGAACCTTCCACTACTAACTCACAAGATTTCTCCTCTAAAGGATGAGCTATACAATCCAGAAATTCTTCGAAAATGAAAGAATGAGAGGCACCCGAATCAAATAAACTCTTGCTGAATATCATAAAGAGGTAAAGTACCTTCTATCATATTCGATGCCTCCGCCTGGGCTCGGTGTAGCCATAACCCACCTCTTCCTCGCTGCTGCGGTGCTCCTCTGCCACGACTGCTTGTGGCTGCTGAAACTGCTGAGGCTGCTGCTGCTGCACACCTCTTCCATACCCATATTCTCTCGGATAGGGACAATTGCGGATCAAATGCCCGGCTGATTACAATTATAACACCGATATCATGGTGGAGTAATAGGCTGCCTGGCAGTACTCTGCTGCGACTCCTCCACCTCAGGCCTACCTCAGCCTTGCTGAAATGCTGATGACTTCCCCATCCTCTTCCTTTGCCTTTAAATGCTTGCTTTAATTTCTGGCCCCATTTTCCAAGCCTGATGAAGGTCCTGCTGGTGCTTTACCTTAATTGCACCCACTGACTGCTACGGTTCGGAAACTACCTGAACCTGACTCGCCCACCTGACGAGTCCAAATAGACCTCTCCAAAGTAGCTGCTCTCTGGGCTGCTTCTTCCACTGTCTTGCACATAAGAGGTACTATCGCATCCTGCAACTCCACTCTCAAACCTCTGATAAAATACTCAACATCATATTATTATCTGAAACCACATAAGGCGCATAACGGCTAAGTGCCATAAAATCTCATCTGGTACTCTAAAACTGAAGAGTTTACCTTGCTGGAGAGTCCGAAACTGCTCTTTTTTACTTGCTGCACTTGAATCGGAAAGAATGTATCGTTAAATACATCAAGAAATTTTGACCAAGTAATAGCTCTTCTGTCCTGCCTGCAAAGGTGTTCTGCATCTTCAGTCGCCACCATTCCAAGGCAAAGCCCCTCAACTGATAAGCAGCTAAGACAACTCTATCTACTGCTAGGCACCTCATAGTTGCAAAAACTCTTTCAATTTCATGAACCCATGCTCTGTTGTATCTGGATTCGGCCCTCCTGAATAGTAGGTGGCTGCAATCTCAGAAACTTTTCACCTGCATCACTGGGTTCCTCTCCTAATAGCACTGGTGGTGGTGGCACAGGTGCTACAAAAGCACCTCTGCTCTTGGTGTGACTGGAGCATAGATACAGTCTCTCCATCCCCAGGTGGCTACAACCGGTGGTACCGGCGCCTACTGATCCATTCTTGCTCGAATATCAGCGAGGCTTTCCCAAATCCTTTCTATCATACACTGGGTACTTTCCTCTGGATCATCTCCTCCACCACCCAAATCTCTTCTATCAGCCATTCCAGAAATTTCTACATAAACAAAATACCAAACAAAATCAAAACAACAATTATCAAAAACCAAGGTCCCTACCAGCAGTGTACAAAGACCAAAATAAGGCTATGTATCTTTCTAGTTCCCTTATATTACCACAGACCTTGCTCTGATACCAACTGTGACGGAACGTCTCGGCCAAACCCTTAAACCGATAACGTACTTGATCCGAGTCCGCCTCCCGCGAACGGGGCCGAAGCCTCGCAAGGGATACCAAACCACAGTCCGTGTAAACATAAAGTAACACATCACACTTTAAATATATTCACAAGTTACATAGCCATATTTCCACAAAACTGAAAAGAAGTACAAGAGCCTGGGGCATACCTCGAGGTACAACTGAAGAAAATAAACAAACTAGCTACACTACACTGCTGGAGCTGCTACTACACAGTTGGAGGTACCGACCCTGCACCGCTACGACGCGGCTCTGAACCGGACGACGGTCGTGAAACGTCCTCCTCGCTCTCACGTGCGGGTAGGGGGAGAGCCTCTCTAGTCACTGGCTCAGTAGGAACTCCCCCAACACCGAGCAAACCAAAACCACAAGTACGAAGCAGTAACCATACCAACAATTTATAGAACAGCTAACAGAATATTAAAGCTGTAAGAGTACTCACCGTCTCCCGACCATGAAAAACAACTGTAATAATTAAACGGCAAACTAGTACAGGTGTAGAAGCTAAAGTAGAGTCAGCCAAACACGAGCCACGTGAACTGGTTTGAACTGGTTCGCACACACCAGAAACTGACTCGGACACTAACACAGTCTACCCTCAGTCTCGCAGCCACGGACGAAAGGTCCAGCTGTCGCTCCACGTGAAAATGTCAAGCAACTGTGGAGACCAACCAAACACCACCACCTGCGAACCACACGGTCACAGGCCCATGCCTGGCACCTCTGAGATCCTGGCCGGAACTCTCTAGAGTGAGGCACTGGAAAAGGACTAGCTGGGGTTCAGTACGTCTACTGGTGTCCGTACCCCCAACTATGAGCGCGCTACAAGTGACTAAAGACCAACACAAGTGTCACTGTCCCATTTTCGTCTTCCCTCAGCCAGACGTACAACTCAAGCAAAGGAGTGAGGGTGTCCAGGTCAGACGACATAGACCTCGACGGTACAACACAAGTACCGCGACAAAGCCCCGAGCTAACAGCCTGGCTCACAAAGAACCTGGGGCACCCAACTAGAGAGGTAACCACGTAGGCGTCATACTACTCGCCACGTACAAAAACCATGTGCATGTCACACACAAACCACGTGAAATCTCAAGTAACAACAGTCCACCACACGTGAACCCAACTGGACTCGCGTGAACAACACGCGACCTCGAAGGTAAGTAACTAACGCATACCCCGTATGCTAAACACAGAAACCAGTGCACTCAGTGCACCACAGGTGCCAACGCACCTTACATTATCGATAAATACCATAATCACTATTTCAGTTCACACACATGTTGGCGGCAACATCGATTGCCGCTTATGGAAGTAGACGGCAGGGATCTGGCCGTTATATCCCAGCTGATGAACCTGGCGTCCATCGATGTTGACGCCAAGATCTTCAGCTCCATTTCGTGCAGAAACCCTAAACCGTTCTATAGGTTTTCCAACCGTTAAAACAACGGTAAAACATACAAAATAGTTCTTTTACATGCATTAATCTAAACAACCCAATACAGCATGCTTCGTTCATTAAATTACTCAAACCACCCATTAACCCCCGCATGGTGCAACTTAATTCGAAACACATTAACATGCTAATTTGGTGGTTACGTCGCATTTTAATGTTTCTACGGAGCTAACCGGGTTCGTCCCCTACCTCAGAACACGTTAAAACCTCCCGCAATCTCCCGGTTCACACCGAACCCTCCGTGAGCTCCCACGGGAATTGCACCACGCCACGGCGTTTCCTCGCGCAATTCAGCAACGCCACACGTCCCACGATCCTCCAAGTACCCTTCAGTACATGTTGGAAGCTTCAGGAACACTGGGACAAGAAGCTGGGGCAAGGGAGAATGAGAACAGGGTAGGAAACCTGCCCTCGGGTGACCCTATAACCTGCAGAATTCTCAGGTTGGCGTCAACCCCTCTGCCACCAATGGCAACCGCCATCATCAACGACCACATCTAATGCCCGCCAAGATCATGCAGTCAACGGCCACACACCTGACGCCAACAAGTCAACGGCCACCCCTGGCCGCCAACTCTAACTCAACTGCAGCAGGTCCTACTTCATTTCAGGACCAAACCTGCACTTCACCTGTTCAAGCCAACACATCCACACCATACATTCCACACAACCAACTCACAATGGCCTCACAACGGCCGCCACACAACCACAACACACATGATCTGCTGGATCCGAAAAGCACGCGACGTTACATTTTGCTTGGAGGCTGCTTGTGTACGTGATTTGTTGCAAAGGTTTGCTTATATATGAGTGTTAATATGGAGAGTCGTACTCCATAGAAACACTAAGTTTCGCACCTGCAAGACTTCCTGTAATATGACTTCGGTTCGTCTGTCGACAGGTATTGTGTGACGGCCCTCGTTACACGGTACGGTCATACCGACCCACGTCGATATAGCGAGCGCTTCCAGTCACAGTGGGACATTTACCCAACGATACATACAGCTGAGATACACGCGAATATAAATAACAGAGTAGCGGAAGTAAAAGAGAACTATCTCCATTCATTTATCATCCACATTAGACATACACGCAGTTTTACAATTTGCAAAAAGGAACTAAAGTTCTCATAATTAAACTGCTGAATTTAAATACAAAATGTCCACATAATACATTCCTTCCATATAACTCTAATACAATGTTCCAAGTACATACTATGAAGACTACACAAAAAGGGTGCACGACTCCACAAGCTAAACTCCGCGCTCGGAGTCTGTCTCCACTGTCTCCTCCACGAAGGTCTCGTCACCGTCTAAACCTGTACGCCGAAGCAAGAGTGAGTCTTAAAGACTCAGCAAGCAACACTATACATGATATACACGTACAAGTCCTAGTGGTTTCTACAAGCACATACAATTAGCCAACATAGCATGCACGTCCATTAAGTTTCAACCTATCATGAAGGTTCTACCATTTTTTTCTCATAGCACATGCTTTCAGATTTCAAAATATAACACTCACCTATCACATGGTCTCTAATCCATTCACTTATAACTTTACCCTTATAAAGCGTCAAACATGAGAGTTATCAACATGGATAATTTACATACATGAACGGGAAAACATAGTTAGCATGGATTCCACATGTTCTTAAGTACATACATAACTTCTTAACATGCTTTAGGTTGCTGATTTCACATGGTTCAAAGACTATAACCCTACACATGGAAGCTACAATGTGGCTTAGAACATAACACATGAACAAACCATCATGCCACTTTGAACACATACTCATCAATTGTTCCTAATCATGGATTCTAAACACTTGCACACATAAACATGGAATTGCTAACATGCATTTGCTGATTTCATACGGTTTCAGATTTAGTCTCACATGATCTAAATACACATTTTACACATCTCAATTTTTTTTCCATTTTCTTTTACATTTCCTCTTTCACATGGTTACACTTGCACATACACATTCACATATCACTTTACATTTACACATGGTCACATACACTTTACACATTACACTTTACACATATTTTAGTGCCGTGACACATAGTCCAAACCACCAAAGAAGGACACATTCACATCACATAACCATAGGCACCATCTAGGCAATGCAATGGTGACTCTTGGACTGCGCAGACCGGGAGAACAAGTCTCCACCCTAACAGTGGTACTTGTCCACCTCCAGGATTTCCCCCTAATGCCCTTAGGGTCACTTAACACAATGAACTTTCTCAGGGGGACTTTTCCCTGATACAGCTCCACTGCCTCTCGGAAGCAGTATCACATTGGCACAATTTACACTTTTACACCTTTAACGTTTTACACATAGTTTTTACACTTTACACTTCCCATCACATTCACTTCCTCACTCACATGAACACCTCTGTTTTACTAACATGGTACTACAGAGTTTTCAAGATTCAATACATGGTAAACACACCAATCATGCTGTTTTAAACAAAATTCTAATCACATTGCGATCATATGTACGAATTATTCACATTTCACATGAAAACCCATAACTCTCTATTTACAGGTCCAATTGATCTGAAATTTTAACCACATGCTGTTTTCGGGCTCATGATCATACCCTCAATTTTTCAGATTTTTCTGAGCTAAATAGGATTTACAGAAATTCAAACACCTAATTAGCATGTTATTCACAATTTACGCCAACATGGAATTTACGTATCATGCAACTTGTCACTTACTGATTAAACACAAGCTACCAATGTATACACATGAATTTAGAGTACAGAATTCCCTAATTCATACATCTATAAATCGTTTACCACAACCATTTTCACATGCTTTCATATTACCGTATCAAACTTATTAGCAATTTCACAAGCATGCATAATTTCCAACATTTCAGAACACACATACATGCCCCACAATTCTTCATGAATAGACTGGAAACAAGTCATTTAGCTAATCCTAATCATGGAACAGGGATTTGCAAAGTTGCCTACAAATTATGCTCACAAGTATGAAGACATCATTACCCCACAATCACCATCACACCACATTCATTCACAACCACAATACACCATATACCTAGTGTATAAGATATACAATATATCCTAATCGCATGAAACATACCGAAATTAGTGTACAAGAGGGACGGAACAGCTCACTGTTCTGTCCTGAAGAACTAGGCGGCGGTCTCTGGCGCTGACTCAGAGTCAGCGGCATGATCGATGGACGCCAAGGAAGAACTGGGCGTCCAGGGACCCTGCCGTCTACTCAGGTCTGTGCAGAAAACACAGACCCGAGCTCCAAAACTTGGGTGAAATGGAGGGTCTAGGACTCGAGATAAATTCCATAAAAATAATAGAAACATCCTAGACTCATACGGGGACATCAATGACAGGTTACTTGCCTTTAAAAAACTCCTAAGGGATCAGATGGTTGAGAAGCTCTCCTTGGGCAGTCCCAAGAAGTTGCAGAAGCACCTCCACAAACGCCTTCCTCCGAGCTCCTGGATGATCACACGCCGAGGGGATGAGGGGAAGCCTTCTCCTTGGCTTCAGCTCCCTCCTTGATGCAGTAGATCTCCAAAACAAACTCCAATGGGTCGGATTGAGGGTTCCAAAGTGAGTTTCTCACAGAATGCTCTCTAGGGTTTTCTCTCCTCTCTTCTCTCCTCTTGCAAGTGAAAATGGGTAGTGGGGAGAGCCATTTCGGGTTCAGGAAGTAGGGGAGGCCTTCACCCACTCACCATGCTGATTTGACATGTTCAGAGCCGTTGGGGAACTCCCCAATGGTTGGCATGCCTTGCTCAGAAGATAGCAGCTCTGCTGCGCATGCAGGTCAGAGAAGTTGGCGTCCAGATCGCTGGACGCCGGATCTAGTGTTGGCGTCCAGGGCTGGACGCTAACACCACCTCAACGGCCTGGGGATTGACGCCAATAGGGCCTTCGGCCAGAACCCTAATTTATGCAGAAAACCATGCATACTAAGCCTCTATACATGCAATATGTACAGGTATTATATTCATACTATCACAATGCAATACATGCATATTTACATTTAATATAAACACATGTACACGTAATTATACTTTTATACCTACGTAAATACGTACATAAATACACACAAGCACAATCATACACATGTAAATACGAAAAAAATACGACGGAAATTCGAGGGTCTTACACCCTCTCCCCCTAAAGAAAACTTCGTCCTCGAAGTTAGAACGACACAACTCAAACAAAAGGGGATACTTCTTCTTCATCGCATCCTCAAGCTCCCACGTAGCCTCCTCACGTGAAAAGTTCCGCCATAGAACTTTCACCGACGCAATACTCTTGTTCCGGAGATGCTGCACCTTCCGGTCAAGAATGGCTACTGGTTGCTCGACATACGAAAGATCTGGCTGGATCTCCACTGGCTCATGACTAATCACATGAGACGGATCTCGGACATACTTCCTGAGCATAGATACGTGGAATACCGGTGAACGCTAGCCAAAGCTGGGGGTAAAGCTAGCTCGTACGCCACGTTGCCCAACGTCTGAGAATCTCATATGGGCCAATGAACCTAGGGCTTAGCTTGCTATGCCTGCCAAATCTGACAACTCCACGAGTAGGCGATATCTTCAAGAAGACATGATCGCCAACCTCGAACTCCAAATCCTTCCTCCTGTTGTCGGCATAACTCTTCTGCCTATCCTGTGCCGCAACAAGCCTTTTCCTGATAAGCTGAATCTTATCCGAAGTTTCCTGAACCAACTCCGGTCCGATCAACTGCCTATCACCAGTCTCCTCCCAACATAGCGGAGATCTGCAGGGCCTACCATACAACGCCTCGAATGGAGCCATTCCAATACTAGCATGAAAGCTGTTGTTGTATGCGAACTCCACAAGAGGTAAATGACGCTCCCAATCATCCTTCCAATCCAGAACACACGCTCTCAACATATCCTCGAGCGTCTGGATAGTCCTCTCGGACTGTCCGTCGGTCTGGGGATGAAACGCCGAACTGAGCTTAAGCTCCGAACCTAACGCATCCTGAAGACCCTTCCACAACCTTGAAGTAAATCTCGGATCTCGATCCGAAATGATCGACTTCGGCACACCATGCAATCTAACGATACCGCTAAATACAATCTAGCTAAGCTCTCTACTGACTGACTGCTCTTCTTCATAGGCAAGAAATGAGCAGTCTTCGAGAATCTATCTACAACTACCCAAATCGAGTCATTGCCTCTTCTAGATCGAGGCAAACCCGATACGAAATCCATAGTGACAGCTTCCCACTTCCATACGGGGATATCCATCCTCTGCATAAGGCCGGATGGTCGCTGCCGCTCGGCTTTCACCTGCTGACATACTAGACATCTAGACACATAATCCGCACATCTTTCTTCTTCATGCCGGACCACCAAAATGATCTCTTCAAATCCTGATACATCTTAGTGTTACCCGGATGAATAGAAAATCGCGATCTATGAGCCTCCGCTAACACATGCTCACGGACATCTACTACATCGGGACACAAACACGATGCTGAAATCTAATCACACCGTCCTCATCACGAGCAATGCCCGCCTTACCCACTAACTCTAACAATCTAGGATCGGCTTTCTGCTGCTCAATCACCTCATCCAAGACTGAGGATCTAAGGGATAGCTGAGCTACAAAAGCCTGACACAACGATGGCTCTAACTCGGTCATAGAGCACGCTGCGTCCTCCAACATCTTCCAATCCTGCTGGAGCGAAGACCTCTTCCTACTAAGAGCATCCGCTACGACGTTCGCCTTTCCAGGATGGTACTGGAGGTCAAAGTCATAGTCCTTCAAGAACTCAATCCATCTCCTCTGCCTCAGGTTTAATTCCTTTTGGGAGAAAAGATACTTCAAGCTCTTGTGGTCGGTAAACACCTCAAATCTGACACCATAAAGATAGTGCCTCCAGATCTTTAGTGCATGAACCACAGCTGCTAGCTCTAAATCATGAGTCGGATAGTTCCTCTCATGCTCCTTCAACTGACGAGAAGCATAAGCCACTACCTCTCTTGCTGCATGAGCACACAGCCTAAACCAATCCGAGATGCATCCGTATAATGGCAAAGCCTCTAGACCACGCAATACCAATACCGGAGCAGAAGTAAGCTTAGCCTTCAATAGCTGAAAGCTGCGCTCACATGCCTCAGACCATACAAACTTCTCACCCTTTCTGGTCAGCTTTGTCATAGGGGCGGCGATGGATGAGAAACCCTCAATGAATCGCCGATAATAACCAGCTAACCCAAGGAAACTACGAATCTCCGAAGGGGTCCTGGGAACATCCCAATCCATAACTGCCTGGACCTTTGCTGGATCAACAGCTACACCAGCGCCGGAGATAACATGCCCGAGGAAATGAACCTCGCGCAACCAGAACTCGCACTTGCTGAACTTCGCATACAGCTGTGCTCACGGAGAACCTCTAAGACTACCTCAAATGCTGACGATTGTGGCCTCATCCGGAGAATAGACCAACACGTCATCAATAAACACAACAACAAAGCTATCTAGATACGGACTGAACACCCGGTTCATGAGATCCATGAACGCTGCAGGGGCGTTGGTCAATCCGAAGGGAAGAACCAAAAACTCATAATGTCCATAACGGGTTCTAAATGCCGTCTTGGACACATCCTCACTCCTAATCCTCAACTGATGATAACCAGATCGCAAGTCAATCTTGGAAAAGACTGATGCCTCTCGCAACTGGTCAAAACAGATCATCAATCCGAGGTAAGGGATACCTGTTCTTCACAGTCACCTGGTTTAGCTTCTATAATCAATGCACAACCGAAGTGACCCGTCTTTCTTCTTGACGAATAATACAGGTGCGCCCCAAGGGGAAACGCTAGGGCGAATAAATCCCTTATCGAGCAATTCCTGCAATTGCTTCCTCAACTCGGCTAATTCTGCAGGGGCCATCCGATATGGGGCTTCGAGATAGGAGAGGTGCCTGGAAGCAACTCTACAGTGAACTCTATCTCCCTATCCGGTGGCAATCCAGACAAGTCATCGGGAAAGACATCTGGAAAGTCCTGCACCACATCGATCTCTGCAAGAGTCAGTGACGAACCAGCATCGGGTACTAGCATAACGCTGGCAAGAAATGCGTCACATCCCTTGTTCACCATGCGCATCGCCTTCATGGCAGAGATGACTAACTTTCCCGCTAAGTTCTTTGGCAAGGGATGAGAGAACTCATCCTCACCAGGAATGCGGAAAACAATCTTCTTCCTACGACAATCCACTAACGCATAGTGCTCCTCTAGCCAATCCAGACCAAGATACAATCATAGTCCTTCATCTTTAGCAAGAAGAAACACCCATCTAGGAATCTATCCTCAATGCACACAGGTAACGACGGAATGCACTTCCTAGTCGATACCGTACCCGCAGGGGTGTGCACAGACAAACCTCTAACTCCTCAGACTCTATGCCTGACTCTAGGGCTAACTGCCTAGCGAACCGCTCGGAAATGAACGAGTGAGTAGCACCCGTATCAAACAAAACCCGAGCGTGCACACCCGAAAAGTAAAACCGTACCTTCGGTGACATGCTCCGCCTGCTCGGCGTCCTCACGAGCTAAAGCAAACACTCGAGCTGGGGCTCGAGGCCTTCCTGGTCGTCCTGTAGCTGGCGCGGCTGCCGCTACTGCTGGTACTGGCGCTCCACGCTGCGCTCCCTGCTGAAGCCTTGGGCAATCCTTGATCTTGTGGTCGCTGCTCCCACACTTTAGGCATCTACCCGCTACTAACCAACACTCCGAACCTCCATGGGTCTTCCCACAATGGGGACACTCCTTCTTCGCACCGGGGGAACGTACAGAGGGTACCTGATAGTTGCTGATTGCCACTTGTTTCTGCGGTGTCTGGTTACACCGTTTTCCTTTATCTTGCGCTGGAATGTCGCTGCCGGCCTCTTTTGCGACGCCTTTTTCTCTTCCAGATATTGCTCCATTTCTCCCTCCTGTCTGCAGGCTGCGCTGAGGGCATCGTCTAGCGTGCGGTGGTCGAACGCCACGAGCCTCGTCCTCAGTGATGGTTTGAGACCCATCACAAATTTCTTGGTCTTCCTGCGCTCATCCTCTACTATGCGGTGCATATTTAGAGAGTTCAGAAACCTTGCCTCGTATTCTAGGACGGTCATTGATCCTTGCGTCAGGGAAAGGAATTCTTGCTCCATCTTGTCCTGGACGTGTTCGGGGACGAACTTGGCTCGGAAGAGCCTCACGAATGCGTCCCACGCCACGACTACTGCTCCGTCCTCAAAGCGCGTACGCAGTAGGGAGGACCACCATACCCGCTCTCTCTCTGCAACACACCTTCATAAGCACCAACTAACAAATTCTAACTTTAACAATCAACATACAATCATAACTAAAGCATACCTGTAGCATGTAGGTGGCTAAGGTCACCTTGTCCTCGTCAGGACACCTGATAGCTCGGAAGATTTTCTCGGTCTCCCTCATCCAGCTTTCTGCCAAAGCGGATCACTCTCCCCCTTAAAAGAGGGTGGGGTCATCCTCTTGAATCGCTCCATGATGGAAGGTCCACCATGGTCCTGAGCTGGGGCCTGAGCCTGCTACATTAAACAAGCAATATACAATAAACACAACATCATACAACTCAAATACAGACTACTTAGTTGTTTTATTAATTTCCTGGGCCTCCGACTGGGCCTGAAGTGCTGCCTGAGTGTGTGCCTGGGTCTGCATGGCTTGCACCAGACCTTGCATGAACACTCCATAATCCACTGGCGGCGGTGGGGGAAGCACAGGGCCTCGCGGTGCTGGGGCCTGTTGCTCGCCTGATCATCATGCCTCTGCTCGTCGTCGCGAGCTGGCGCACCTCCTCGTCGTCCACGGGAAGCCATGGCTGTCATAAAATTTCAGCCACCATTAGAGCTAGGTTACTAAGTTTTCTAACCATTTTCTTATCTATTTTCACTTCTTATTAATGGTTTCTACACATGTGGACATACTTAGCATGCAATGGGGATGATGACTTAGTTATATTCATGTGCAATCTCAACTGGTCGCTCTGATACCAATCTCTGTGACGGCCTCGTATACACCGGTACGGTCATACCCGACCCACGTCGATATAGCGAGCGCTTCCAGTCACAGTGGGACATTTACCCAACGATACATACAGCTGAGATACACGCGAATATAAATAACAGAGTAGCAGAAGTAAAAGAGAACTATCTCCATTCATTCATCATCCACATTAGACATACACGCAGTTTTACAATTTGCAAAAAGGGAACTAAAGTTCTCATAAATTAAACTGCTGAATTTAAATACAAAATGTCCACATAATACATTCCTTCCATATAACTCTAATACAATGTTCCAAGTACATACTATGAAGACTACACAAAAAGGGTGCACGACTCCACAAGCTAAACTCCGCGCTCGGAGTCTGTCTCCACTGTCTCCTCCACGAAGGTCTCGTCACCGTCTAAACCTGTACGCCGAAGCAAGAGTGAGTCTTAAAGACTCAGCAAGCAACACACTATACATGATATACACGTACAAGTCCTAGTGGTTTCTACAAGCACATACAATTAGCCACACATAGCATGCGCGTCCATTTAAGTTTCAACCTATCATGAAGGTTCTACCCTTTTTTCTCATAGCACATGCTTTCAGATTTCAAAATATAAACACTCACCTATCACATGGTCTCTAATCCATTCACTTATAACTTTACCCTTATAAAGCGTCAAACATGAAGTTATCAACATGGATAATTTACATACATGAACGGGAAACATAGTTAGCATGGATTCCACATGTTCTTAAGTACATACATAACTTCTTAACATGCTTTAGGTTGCTGATTTCACATGGTTCAAAGACTATAACCCTACACATGAAAGCTACAATGTGGCTTAGAACATAACACATGAACAAACCATCATGCCACTTTGAACACATACTCATCAATTGTTCCTAATCATGGATTCTAAACACTTGGCACACATAAACATGGAATTGCTAACATGCATTTGCTGATTTCATACGGTTTCAGATTTAGTCTCACATGATCTAAATACACATTTTACACATCTCAATTTTTTTTCCATTTTCTTTTTACACGATTTCCTCTTTTCACATGGTTACACTTGCACATACACATTCACATATCACTTTACATTTACACATGGTCACATACACTTTACACATTACACTTTACACATATTTTAGTGCCGTGACACATAGTCCAAACCACCAAAGAAGGACACATTCACATCACATAACACATAGGCACCATCTAGGCAATGCAATGGTGACTCTTGGACTGCGCAGACCGGGAGAACAAGTCTCCACCCTAACCAGTGGTACTTGTCCACCTCCAGGATTTCCCCCTAATGCCCTTAGGGTCACTTAACACAATGAACTTTCTCAGGGGGACTTTTCCCTGATACAGCTCCACTGCCTTCTCGGAAGCAGTATCACATTGGCACAATTACACTTTTACACCTTAACGTTTTACACATAGTTTTTACACTTTACACTTCCCATCACATTCACTTCCTCACTCACATGAACACCTCTGTTTTTACTAACATGGTACTACAGAGTTTTCAAGATTCAATACATGGTAAACACACCAATCATGTTTTAAACAAAATTCTAATCACATTGCGATCATATGTACGAATTATTCACATTTCACATGAAAACCCATAACTCTCTATTTACAGGTCCAATTGATCTGAAATTTTAACCACATGCTGTTTTCGGGCTCATGATCATACCCTCAATTTTGCAGATTTTCTGAGCTAAATAGGATTTACAGAAATTCAAACACCTAATTAGCATGTTATTCACAATTTACGCCAACATGGAATTTACGTATCATGCAACTTGTCACTTACTGATTAAACACAAGCTACCAATGTATACACATGAATTTAGAGTACAGAATTCCCTAATTCATACATCTATAATCGTTTACCACAACCATTTCACATGCTTTCATATTACCGTATCAAACTTATTAGCAATTTCACAAGCATGCATAATTTCCAACATTTCAGAACACACATACATGCCCCACAATTCTTCATGAATAGACTGGAACAAGTCATTTAGCTAATCCTAATCATGGAACAGGGATTTGCAAAGTTCCTACAAAATGCTCACAAGTATGAAGACATCATTACCCCACATCACCATCACACCACATTCATTCACAACCACAATACACATATACCTAGTGTATAAGATATACAATATATCCTAATCGCATGAAACATACCGAAATTAGTGTACAAGAGGGACGGAACAGCTCACTGTTCTGTCCTGAAGAACTAGGCGGCGGTCTCTGGCCGCTGACTCAGAGTCAGCGGCATGATCGATGGACGCCAAGGAAGAACTGGGCGTCCAGGGACCCTGCCGTCTACTCAGGTCTGTGCAGAAAACACAGACCCGAGCTCCAAAACTTGGGTGAAATGGAGGGTCTAGGACTCGAGATAAATTCCATAAAAATAATAGAAACATCCTAGACTCATACGGGGACATCAATGACAGGTTACTTGCCTTTAGAAAAACTCCTAAAGGGATCAAGATGGTTGGAGAAGCTCTCCTTGGGCAGTCCCAAGAAGTTGCAGAAGCACCTCCACAAACGCCTTCCTCCGAGCTCCTGGATGATCACCACGCCGAGGGGATGATGGGGAGCCTTCCTTGGCTTCAGCTCCCTCCTTGATGCAGAGATCTCCAAACAAACTCCAATGGGTCGGGATTTGAGGGTTCCAAAGTGAGGTTTTCTCACAGAATGCTCTCTAGGGTTTTCTCTCCTCTTCTTCTCTCTCTTGCAAGTGAAAATGGGTAGTGGGGAGAGGCCATTTCGGGTTCAGGAAGTAGGGAGGCCTTCACCCACTCACCATGCTGATTTGACATGTTCAGAGCCGTTGGGGACATCCCCCAATGGTTGGCATGCCTTGCTTCAGAAGATAGCAGCTCTGCTGCGCATGCAGGTCAGAGAAGTTGGCGTCCAGATCGCGGACGCCGGATCTAGTGTGGCGTCCAGGGCTGGACGCTAACACCACCTCAACGGCCTTGGGATTGACGCCAATAGGGCCTTCGGCCAGAACCCTATTTATGCAGAAAACCATGCATACTAGCCTCTATACATGCAATATGTACCAGGTATTATATCCTACTATCACAATGCAATACATGCAATATTTACATTAATATAAACACATGTACACGTAATTATACTACTTTGATACCTACGTAAATACGTACATAATACACAAGCACAATCATACACATGTAAATACGAAAAAATACGACGGAAATTCGAGGGTCTTACATATTGCACCTATTGTCGACAAGCATAGACAGATTGTGAAGAACCAGAAGGTTGAAGGCTCTGACTATGTGCATCTGTCGACAAGTGGTCTGCTGCTGTCCACAGGCGTAGGCCTTCCAGAACTTGTGGTTTCTGACTCCTGAATCTGTCGACAGGGGAACTCCTGCTGTCGACAGGCAATGCCTTGGCAGAACTGATTCTTCCTGACTGATTGTATCTGTCGACATGTCTTTGATTTCTGTCGACAGGTACCTTGTTCTTTGATTATTCTTTCTTGATTTTTCAAGCCTGTTTTTGGCACATGTCTTGCATGGTATATCTCCTACAAATAAACATGATTAGTGAGATATTATGTGCATAAAATCAAGCATTGTACCAAGTTGTTATGACAAGTTATTGTTTGAAGATCTCATGCATTTAAAACTCAATTCACATTGTTTTTCACTTGTTTGCATTGTACATCATTGCACATCAATGTTCATCAATGTTCATCATCAAAAACATGTTGTATTGATTAATTAGAATGTGAGCTCAATCTTCTCAACATGAGAACCCAACATGATGAAAGAACAATCACATATGGAGACAATGGTAAGGGATCAGTAGTTGGAAGCAAAAAAAAGACACTGATAGAAGATGTTTTGTGCGTTGAAGGTCTCAAACATAATCTGATTAGCATAAGTCAGTTATGCGACAAGGGTCATCAAGTAAAGTTCCAAGAATCCAAGTGTCTGATCATCAAAGAAGGAATAATAGTTTTCGAAGCTTACAGGAAAAAAAATCTCTATGTATTATGTTTGGAAGATCTGAAAGGTCAAGATGTATGCTTGGCAGCAAGCAAAAAGCAAAATGCAAAACTATGGCACATAAGACTAGGACATGCTAGTTTGGATGGAATTAGAAAGCTCATCAAGCATGACTTAGTGGAAGGTTGCCTAAAATCAATTAAAGATTGGATAAGATCTGTGGACCTTGTGCAAAGGAAAAACATGCCAAAGCTTCTTTCAAATGTAAGACAATTGTCACCACTTCCAAGCCTCTTGAATTGCTCCATATGGATTTATTTGGACCTATGAGGACTATCATTCTTGGAGGAAAGAATTTGGATTCGTTATTGTTCATGATTTCTCAAGATATACATGGGTCTCATTCCTAGATAATAATGATGACACATTTGAAGCATTTGTTAAGTTTAGCAAATTGGTTTAGAAAGATAAGAAGTTTAGTATTATAAGTCTTTGATCTGATCATGGAGGAGAATTTTAGAATGACAAGTTTGCAGAATTTTATTATGATCAAGGAATTGAGCACAATTTCTCGGCACTAAGAACACCACAACAAAATGGAATAGCTGAGAGGAAAATAGAACATTATTGGATATGGCAAGAAACATGCTATCTGAATACACCTACCAAGATATTTTTGGGCTCAGGCAGTCAATACAACCTGCTATATAATCCATAGAGCTATGATAAAGCCTACATTAAAGAGAACATCATATGAGGTGTACAAGCAAAAGAAGCACAAGATCAGGCATCTCAGAATATTTGGATGTCCTTGCTTCATTCACAATAATGGTAAGACAAACATTGGTAAGTTGGATCCAAAATCCAATGAACGTATTTTATGGGTTACACTTCCAAACCCAAAGGGTATAGAGTTTACAATAAAAGAAGTTTATTAATTGAACAATCTGTACATCCTATATTTGATGAATCTAACCCTTCCTTGAGAAAGAAAATTGTTAGTGATGATGAAGGTACGAAAGACTTATCCAAGAAAATGTAAGATGAATCTATCAAGGATAATGAGGATCCACCCTTGGAAGAACTACAACAGGAAGACCTAATCTATGAAGATCTTCCTAGGGAATGAAGATACAAGAAGGATCATCCAAGAGAAAATATTATTGGAGATCCAAATGTTGGGGTAAGAACTAGAGGTAACATTATTCATTGTGATTACTTAGCTTTTGTCTCTCAAATAGATCCAAAGACAGTCAATGAAGCACTGACTGATTAATCTTAGATTCTAGCCATGCAAGATGAATTAAATCACTTCAAAAGAAACCAGGTCTGGTCCCTTGTTCCTGGACCATCAGATCAGCATATGATTGGCACCAAATGGGTGTTCAAAAACAAGTTGGATGAATCTGGTGTTATTACTAGAAATAAGGCTAGATTAGTTGCTCAAGGCTATTCCCAAGAGTAGGGCATATATTTTGATGAAACCTATGCACTAATTGCTAAACTAGAGGCTATTCGAATTTTACTAGCTTATGCATCTATATTGGATTTAAAACTTTTTCAAATGAATGTTAAATCAGCCGTTTTGAATGGTTTTATAAAGGAGGAAGTCTATGTAGAACAACCTCCTGGTTTTGATGATATGGAATATCCTAACTATGTTTTTAAATTGCATAAAGCTTTATGTGGTTCGAAATAAGCACCTAGAGCTTAGTATGAAAGACTTAGTGCATTTCTATTAAACCATGATTTCATTAGAGGCAAAGTAGATAGCACTCTATTTATTAAATCCTATGCTAAAGATATATTAATTGTACAAATTTATGTTGGTGATATTATTTTCGGTTCTACTAATGATCTCTGTGCAAGTATTTTGAAAAGTTAATGTAGGGAGAATTTGAGATGAGCATGATGGGGGAGCTCAACTACTTCCTTGGACTACAAATCAAACAAGGGAAAGAAGGAACTCATATTAATCAATCAAATACACCAAGGAGTTATTAAAGAAATTGGATTTGAAAATGCAAAGCCTTTATCTACTCCTATGAGCACATCAATAAGGTTGAACAGTCATCCAGAAGGTAAGAAAGTGGAACAAAGCTTTATAGAGGTATGATTGGTTCACTACTTTACTTAACTGCTAGCAGACCTTATATTTTATTTAGTGTATATATGTATGCTAGGTATCAATCTGATCCCAAGGAATCTCATCTGATTTTAGTAAAAAGGATTTTCAGATATTTAACTCATACTTATAACTTAGGTCTTTGGTATCCTAAAACTTGTAAGATAAATTTAATTGGCTATTCAGATGCTAACTATGATGGATGCAAAGTGGATAGAAAAAGCACCAGTGGTTGTTGTCAATTTCTTGCAGCATGTTTAATTTCATGGTCTTCAAAGAAACAAAACTTAGTAGCCTTATCAACTGCTGAAGATGAATATGTGGCTACTGGAAGCTGTTGTACACAACTTCTTTGGATCAAACAATAGCTTGAAGATTATGGACTGCACATCGAGACTATTCTACTGCAATGTGACAACACAAGTGCTATCAATCTTACCAAAAATCCTGTGCAGCACTCGAAGACCAAACCATTGAGGTTAGGTATCATTTCATTAGAGATCATGTGGAAAATGGTAATATTAGTATTTCTTTTATAGATACCTTAAATCATTTAGCATATATTTTTACAAAGGCCTTACCTAAAGAGAGTCTCAGACGGGAATTAGGCATGTGGAATTTGTGAAAAATTTATCTACATATAACTGAAATACATTAATTTATTTCAGAGTAAAATATTGCCTGTCATGTCCAGAGAATTACGTAGTGGATATTAATTCGGATAATTCAGGTCGATATTTCGAGACGTGAACAGTCAGCAAATAAGCCTCTAGCTAGCACGCACTAAATGTATGTCAACACAACATCATAATAGGGCCCAATTAATGAACTCAATTGAAATTGTATTCAAATCTCATCTTATTGTATCGTAGTGAACTAATACAACTCTTAAACATTGTATAACAAGACTAAGACTCATAAAAGGAAAAGTACATTTATTCCTCACTACCTACTACATGAATGTAACTCAAAGCAAACTAACTATAGATAGACTCAAGTGTTGGGACGCCCATCACTCGGACGCATTCCCATCTTCGACTTGCTCCTCTTCTTGTATTTCATAGTCACCTAGAATGGTTAAAAGTAGGGAATGAGCAAACTAGCCCAGTAGGATTTATATCTCAATGTACGGGCAATGATATAAGTGATTAGCATCTTAGAACTAGGTAAGCACGATGATCAAGAATACATGCATGAATAAAATTCATTAAAACATGATACATAAACAAGTTGGATAGATTGTAAGTGATAGAGCAAGATCTAGAATGATATAACGAGCAAGAGTTTCCAATAAAATGTCATGTAACAAGCACGCAAGATATCACTTAAATGGCAATAATTGTAGGATGGCCATATTACGCAAACAAGCAAGCATGCACGAGCATGATCATGTAACACTAATCAAGCACGAAGACACTAATGTACACCAAGGAAAGATCCGCCTTGAAATGCACACTAGGACACGTGTATGTGGTTATTGTATCTAGCATTCAACACGCAAGTACTCTTAGCGCAGATACAACGCCAGTAATCATTATACCCCATGGTTAATAGTATATTTATGACTCTCCATCATTGGGGCTAGACTGGAGCCCTTGGACACTCTCCGTGCCCGATCAACATCTCACTATATTTTAAATGTATATACCCACAGTCATTAATGGCCAATAAGAGTTTCAAGATGTAAGCAATTGTAATGTCATGTTCATGATGATGATGAGAACAAGTAGCTAGTAATGTGAACATGATTTTATGATACAATAGTCAAGAGATAATTTCGGCAACATAATGGCGCAATTTATACTTTAGTTCACTCTTTACATTAATGGCTTAAGTCTAGATTATAAATCACACTCACGAGAACAAGAGAAGAAAGGAAGTGCATGCTATCTCCAGGGAACTTCCATGGTAAAACCAACTCGGTCTCCGTAAGATAATCCACAGAGTACAGAGAATTAGGAGGTCTTAGCGGAAAGGTCACTAGTCTACCAGTACGGAATGACCACAGAGAGCTTCCAATCCCCCATAAAGGGCTACCTAGATGTGCAAGTGTGTAGTGAACACGTGTCTCAATCCACAATCCATCGGTTTCAAACTTGCGGAAAATATTTAACATGATAGCATGAGATGAACTATGCATTTAACTATACATGGGTTTGCAATCTTTTTAATATAACAATTATCATTTTAGCAAGGTAGAACAATAAGAAGAGCAAGTCACTAGTGCATGAATGGTCACATCATTAAAGAGCAAGAATAACATTCATGTAGTTATAGTTTTTTACATGGGTTGACTGCTTTTAAGCCATTAAACAGACCTCATGCAATGACCAGAACCAAGACATGCAAACTATGAACTCTACATCATGTAAAACAGGTCTCGGGTCGGTTGTGAAATCCGCGTCGGACACAGTCGACACATTTCATAACGCAGTGTACAGTCAGAACAAGACTAACCTGTGAAGAATCAAATTGCGACGGCCTATACCATCGCATTCATGCTTAAATTGCGACGGTATACTCCATCACGTTCATGAAATGCACTCAAAATAATAATATGAAAATAGAACGAAAACCTTGAGTGGGAAAAACTGGCCGAATCGCTACAGGGGTCCATGTCGTGTTTCATGCAGGCCCTGAAAACCATGCAGCGCACAGGTTGAGGCACCAGAACGGTACTATCGTGATCAAAATCATGATGTAGGGCATGGTTGCGATTCACATGAACACGTCGAACTCTTACATCGCGTTTATGCAAGCCAAAATGTGACGTCTGGTCCCGTCGTGTTTTTGCGTCCTTACCCGAAAACGTAAAAAATAGTCACTTGATTCATGCAACGCTTATAACTTTTAATATAGGGCTTTTTGGACAAAAGTGTAAACATGAAACTTGTTGGGAACAAGGAATAGAATAAACTATGGTTTTGGAATTATTAAAATTGGCCTCGATATGCATGAGAATCGACTCGAACATGAAAAGCTGTTAACAAGCGGGAGTTTGGCAAAACGCTTAAAACTCGAGATGTACTCAATGAAAATTGATGAAATCACATGGACATGAAAGTAGAATCGATGATCTACACATTGATATAAGAGTTATTCAGATTTGGCACGAGATCGCCAACCTTTTGGGTTGAAGAAGTGTCGTCCTCCAGAAAGCCATCGTCCAGACCGCTTGGAGGAGAATGCTTAATACACCTGATCCTATGGATGAAAATTGGAAAACTAGTGCAATTAGGAACTAGACTTGACCCTCTTTCCATGGGTATAAGTCTTGCACGGTTTGTGTAGGGTTTGGCCTACCTTTGGTCTACTCCAAGAAGAGCTATCTGCACAGGTTGATGTAGACGCAGCAGGGAAGAAGGCTCCGAGTTGGGGCGATTTCCTCCTCTTCTTGTGCTCAAGAACAGCCTCCCACGACCCCAACAATGTGTAAATTCGTCCCCTAGGGTTTCATTGCATGTATATATACATATTAAGTGTTTTAGAAGTCCCATTCGGTGAAGGAAACGAAGGGTGCGGTTTTGGTCTTCCACCTACCTTATTTTGATGATTTCTCACACCATTAGAGCATGTGCGGCTTTAGGAAACTCTTTAGTATGGCTAGGCACGAAATTTGGTTGCTATGTGTGAGTAATTGTCTAGAGTTTTACCCTAATTGCCTCTTTCTAATTTCAGCCTAGTTAGGGTAATGAATTTCTGGGTATTTTTCTTGCTCCATTTTATTCTTGGGCCAAAAGTGATCCATTGGCCCAATTTCGATAATGGGTCATCAATACATAATGTTGGAAATCTCTCCAACATGTTTATTTAATTTATGATCGTGTTATATTTCTGTGTTAACGGTTTTCTGGCTTAGTTTCCTAATTTGGATAATCAGCCACATTGTGACGTACACTTGGCCAATTGGATTTTTTGTTGCATGAATTTCTTCATGGAACATTTAAGAATAATGTTTGGGGTTGATTTATAATTTTTATGAAATTTTTCGATTTGTTCTCGCACGTACGATAGTGATACGTAATTTCTACCCTTTCGATAATACGAAAATTATTTATTTCTATTTATTTAAAATTTTAATTTATTGAATTTTATGGGGTGCTACATGCCACTCTTATTTTCTAAATTGATCTTATTTTCTCTTACATTTTATTCGCTTTTGGCTCCATCAGTTTTCTACTCCTATAAGCGATATAGTTTTTTTTGTCATTTTGTGCAATTAATGCTCCGCCTTTTCTACTTTATCTTTTAATTTTATATATAGACGACAACTCAATTACCATCCATTCTCTCTCTCTCTCTCTCTCTCCTCGTGCCCTTTTTACTCCGCGCTTTGTGAAACCTTCCTTCGATTCCACAGAGCTTTCCTCCTCCTTTGAGAAATCCTTGATTCTTCTCACTCAAATTTCTTGAGGGGTTTTACTCCTCTTCCTACTGTGAGCACATAGAATCTTTCCTTTTCGATTTCCATGGCCGCGTCAGGAAGTTCAAGCAATCTGGATGGCTACAGTGCAGAGTTTCTCACGGCAGAATAGCTCCAGAGATTTCAGGCAGTCAAGATCAAGCTATGTGGCAACAAGGCTGTTGATTGGGCAGAGTTAGAGAAGCATGGAATGGTCAATGTGGTTGAAGCTCTTGAGAGGATGAAGTGGACAGGGTTGTGAACAGTCTCGGAACCGAGCTACCCTCATTTAGCGAAGGTGTTCTACACCTGCCATGAATCTGAAGATGGAGGAACACTTGTTTCTTTTGTTAAAGGTAAGCACATTCAAATAACTTTTGACCTTTTACAAGAACTGTTTGATTGCTCAAAGGAAGGTTATAGTTTGGTCAACTTAGTGGATATTCATGTCAAAGGGCTTGGTATCATCAGAACGTAGTATAGGCTAAAGGATGGAAAAATTGACATAAATCAGCTTACTACTTTCAATAGGCTACTACATTTTATTGTTTGTCAGATTTTAGTACCTCGCAGTGCCACTTTTTCTCAATGTACAAAAGGGGAGCCAATATAATGTTTTGGGTAGTGCAAATTCAGAAGGTGACTATGGCACAAATTATGTTTGAAAGAATGAAGTCTACAGCTGAACTCTCATATGGGATATGAAGAACAAGTTGGCGGTCCCTCTTCCCTATTCTCATCTACTCACTAGAATTTCCAACATTTTGAAGTAGACCTGGAAGGGGAGTTGCTAGAAATAATGGGCCCAGCCTATCCGAACAAGAAATCTAATGAATAGTGGATTCACTTTGTCTGCAAATATCTGGTCCAAATACTCCATGGCTGAAGGAGGAGCCATTATGGCCGATACTCATAGTGCAGAAGCCCCATCAACTCAAGAAGCTGAAACTATGGTTGGGGGTACTGAAATAGCTGCACGTATCTTTCTGACAGAAGAATAAAGGATATACCTCCTGAACACATTGAACCTATTGAGTCCTCAAGGCACCTAGATGTAAGTACTTTGACTGAACCTACTATGGGCACTCCTGTTGTACAGGAGACAATTGTTGTTACTCAGGAAGAGGAAGCTCCTGTTGAGGGGGAGCATGAAGAGAGCGTTCCAGATGTTATACCATTAGGAAACTCAGTGATATTCCTGTTGAGGGGGAGCATGAAGAGTCTGTTCTAGATGTTATGCCCTTGGACCATTCAAGGGAAATTCTTGTTGAAGAAGCTCCAATTCAGGGGGAGCCTATAGCTGCTACTCATGAAGAACAATTTGTGGAAGGTATAGTAGAGGATACATCTGACGATGATGCCTTTGTCTCTTAACATACAGAAACTACAGCTATGAATGAAGGACCAGCTGTTGATGATGCTGTTAGAGAGAAGGCTGTCTATGATAGGGTTCCTAGGCTCACTAGAAGACGTCTCAACAAGCCCAAGCTGATGAAAATCTATGTTCATCTAGAGCCCGTTACATAAAGGCTAAATGCTCAGGGAGAATTACTTTGTTCACTACAGGCAGACCTTGCACCTGTATTACATAGCCAGCATGAGCAGAGCAAAGATTTATGTGAAGTGAAGAATGAACTTCAAGGGATGAAGGATGATTTGAGTAGTTTGAGAACCATGGTGACTGACCTCACTCAATTTGTGAGAACTCACCTAATCTCATCTGCTTCAGTCACCCAACATGATGATCAAGGGCCAACTGAGCAAGCACCTCAAGTTCCTACCACAGTAGAAGATGCTAGGCCATCAGGGCCTCTAGAGCAGGCAGATGAAGTTATTGCGCCATCAGGGCCATCTATTCAGGCAGAAGTTACTTGGCCATCAAGGCCATCTGAGCATATAGAAGCCTCTGGGCCACCAGGGCCTTCAACATCAGTGGATCCACCTGCAGACATGGAGCCTGGCACAGAAACACTTCATGCAAAGATTCCAACTATGGTTCAGTGTAAACAGACCCTGCTCCTTCCTCTCCAGCAGATCCATCCACTGCTCCTCCTACTTCAGAACCCTCTAAAAAGCCCCTTCCCAAAAACATTTCTTCTCCCACTCCATTCATTGATGAACCACCCTCATTACCTACACCTTCTTCCTCTGACCACCTATCTACCACATCTCCTCCTCCTACCTCTCAACCTACTCCCTCACCCTCCATTACACCTCCTCATCTAGAAGCACCTCCAGTCTCTATCTCCGACACCTCTTCTGCTGGGCCCTCTACACAACCTTTTTCACACACCTTTTCTTTTCTTCATCCTCCTGCTCCACCCTTCTTCATCACCATCATTCCTATAAGGAGCCTGTATTGCTGATATTACTGTCAGTCACATTAAGGATGAATTTGAGGAAGCTATTATTAGGACAGTTCTGTCTTTTGCCTCTAACATTCACAGGACTACATCTCTGCCCTCTTCTAGTCCAGCTCCTAAACGAAGAAAAATCTCCCAAGACCTTGTACTCCACAATTCTACAGCTCTGTTTCCGCCACTTTGGTACTCCCTGGCTGTCACTCACAGACGCAAGTCAATTTACACTGAGTATATTCAGGGAAGCACCTTTGCAGCTGTATTTGGTCTCCCCAGTCTGAATCTATCCTAATATCTCTCCCTTATCTTTCCTTTATCTGATGTGTCCAAATCTGAAATACATAAGATTTTATCTACTGCTGAATCCAAGACTGAGGAACAGTGGGCTAGATCTCATAAAGCTATTTATAGAAAATTGAAGATTGCTAGGGATAGCAGATACCCTCCTAGAGATCATACCCTCTCTCTGTTAGAATGGTTTGTGCATCAACACACCTCTACTTGGGGGCCCAAAATTTAGAAAGAAGTCAAGTTGTTAAGGCAGTTCCAGATGTACAATGATTACTGTCATATTCATGGTCTCCCTGAAGCTCAAATGGATAAGTTCAGGCTTGCTCTAGAAGAACTTGGTCCCAACACAAGGACAATACACCTCTTCAAGTAAATTTTGCCACTCTCAAATTGCCAGAGTTCAAATTGTTGCCACAATTGCATTTTCTTCTCATGGACTCTTCTGTTGATCCCATCATTTTTGAAAGATTTGCTCGAGTGAAAGTTAGAATTCAAGTTCAAAATGGTGTTCTCTTATCATTTAATCGCTTTCTCTTCCGAGAGTATCACAGAGGCTTCATCAGCTCCTCAGTTTTAGCCTCTCTGTTGGTAGAATTAGAAAGATTTTTTTCATCTAACTTACATAAGAAATATCCCCAGGCAGCTCTCAAGTTAGACCGGTTTAATGAAGCTCAACTGAAATCTAATCAGCCCACCTTATCTCCTGAGCAGTTCATGGATCTCAATTCTATCAATCTAGTGAAAGATCCTTTTTTCATATGGGTTGAAAGGCATAAAGTCTATCTTACTCTGAGGCAGGAACTTCTAGCCAACAACATGATGTATCTTATCTCCATAGATCAGTTCTTATAGCTTGCTAGTTTCAGCACTCGCAGTCTGTATAGAATGTCTCTCAGTGATATAGAGTACTGTCAGTTTCTTCACACTCAGAGACAACTTCACATTGAGAAATCAGAGTAGATATGGGGCCTTCCTATTGCATCAGCTGGGAATTGTTCAAGAACTACTTTGAAGAGCAGGAAGTCAAAGCTTGGCCTACCATCACTCGTATTACTTCCCTCTTGTCCCCTGCCTTCTACATTTCTCCTTCTCGGTGATTAATAAAATCTCATACACTTGGCCTCCTTTCTCTTTGTTTCTCTTTTCTTTCCAATCTTTTTGACAAATGACAAAAAGGGGGAGAACATACTCTGAAATACATATTTATCATTCTACTTAGAATTCATTTCAAAAATTCCTTTTCTATGTTATTATTATTTTGTCATCACAAAAAAGGGGGAGATTGATGAACAAATTTATCTCCACTTATGTACTTTGGTGATAACATAACCATGAAAAATATTTGTTTAACATATTTTCTGAAGTGTGTCAACAGGTCTCAAGAGAAATAAAATTAGTAAGTAAATTCAATTTTGTGACGGTCCTCATTGTCCAAACCTGCTAAACTAATAATGAGCTTGACCCGACTTCGTCTCCCGTGAACCGGCCGAAGCCTCCCAAGGGATATCAACACACACATGTCCGTGAAAATATAAAAGAACATGCTGAACATATATGAGATTCCATATATTACACATATTCAAATGAAATGTACATATCCAGTTCTGAACCAATGTCAAAGTATAGAGTACAACTGCCTGGGACAAAACCCCCAAGGCACAACAAGAAGGAAGTTGCTCTGTTGGTGGCATAGGCCCGGCTCCGCTACGGTGCAGTCCCAAACTAGTAGAGGGACGAGAACCCTCCTGCTCTCCTTCACATAGAAGAAGAAGGGGTGAGCCTCACAAGTCACTGGCTCAGTAGGGCAACTCCCCAAAAGTCAAGAGAACGATAACAAGCATATAATCAATTAAAAGGTAACACTATCTATGCATGGTACTACATTTTTAATTAAATAAACGATAAACCACGTATATGTGTACAAGCTAAAGAAGGGCACGCTGTACACGAGTCATGAGAACTGGTTCGTGACACCAGCCACTGACCCAGACAAACCACACAAGACTACCTCTCAGCCTCACAGCCACACACGAAAGGTCCAGCCACCACTCCACCTCAAGAAGGTCAAGAACTATGGAGACCAACCAACACCACTCCTGCAGACCACACTGCGGCAGGCCCAAGCCTGGCACCTTTAGGGACTCCGGCCCGAGCTCTCTAAAGTGAGGTATTGGAAAAATCAGACTAGCTGGGGACCAGTACATCTACTTGTGTCCGTCCGCCAACCACGAGCAAGCTACAAGTAACTGCACACCCACAAACACACATCGCTGCCCATTGTTGTCTTTCCCTCAGCAGGACGTACAACTCAAACTCAAGAGTGAGGGTGTCCAAGAAGATGACACAAACCTTGATGGTACACACCGTACTGGGACAAACCCCGAGCACCCTGTGCTTGGCTCACAATGAACCTGGGGTTTCTGACTAGAGAGGTAACCACGAAAGGCGTTAAACAACCCAACTTTCCATGCACACATAACCAAGCAATTCCGACATTTTCAACCGCGATATAAACCAAAACACCCCTTGCATGCTCTACATTGCTTACCCAACACTGTGCAAGCAATGTACAACAGAAAACAGACAGATTGGCCATAGAACCCCAAAACTCAAGTGGCCACAATATAAATTGCGACCAACACAGTGGATTCTATTCAAAGCTTGAATTTTGACAGACCAACTCGTCACCTTAAATACTGAATCGTGACTCAACAAGTCGTCGTGTTCACAAAACGCGACGTCTGGTTCTGTCGCCTTTTAGACAGAAGAAATCTCCCTTGTTCTCTCATTCTGGAAATCACTCCAAACAATTATACAAACTTGTAAAGTAGGAAATAATCATTCACATGATACCCTAAGCATGCTTACTATCAACTATAAGTGATTTCCCTAAACACAACTCTCTAACCCTAATCCACAGAACCCACACAAGTGAAAACAGGAGAAAGTTCCCCTACCAACAGAAGAAACGCAAAACCAATGCTGCCTAGGTGTTCTCTACACTCCAAAGCACCTCCTTGCGCCGAAGCCACGCCGAACGGACAGAAAAAACTCCAAAATTACCAATAGGAACACTCAGCAAACCTCCCCTTTAGCTAAACACACAGAGGCCAAATCGCGACGTATCGGGCCGTCTCGTTTAAAACGCGACATACCCTGCCATCGCAATTAAGCCCCAACGCCCCTGCATGCGACACGCAGAGCGCATGCGGACGTGCACTCCGAAGGCGGTGATTGAATCACGACGTAGCAGGTGATCGCGTTCATGAAGAATCGCGACGCCTATGTTGGTCGTGTTCTTGCATGAAGCTCTAGAGATCTATTGGGCTGGGATTTTCCAACCCTCCAGCCCCACACCCTGCTACACAAAGCTGCACACACTCATGTACCAACACAAACTCAACTAATGGGCCACACATTGACCCCCAAACCCAGTAAACTACGATCCGAGCATTCAGAAAATTACATTACTATCACCTAAAAGAAATTTCGTCCTCAAAATTAAAGAAGTAAGCTCAACCAACAATTTATCACACGTAAGACTATCACCTAAAAGAATGAAATACTTACTCAAACAAGTATGGATACGTTCTATACATCTCATCTACCAATTCCCAAGTATCTTCTCCACCCTGCCTGTTTTCCCATCTGATCTTTACTAGCTCTATGTCTTTATTTCTCAGTCTTTGTGTTCGTCGCCCTGTAATCATTATTGGATAATCTAGCATAGACATATCTAGTTTCAAATCATCCCGTGTATAGCTGACAACCTGTAAAGGATCTCAGATGTATCTTCTTACAATGGAGACATGGAACACATCGTGAGCATTTGTGAAATATGTTGGAAGTTCCAATTTATATGCCGTTTTACCAATTCTTTCCAGAATATGGAATGGACCCACACATCTTGGACTTAATTTACCTTTCCTGTTGAATCTAAATACACCCTTGGTTGGAGAAACCCTCAAGAAGACATAGTTGCCAAGTTCAAACTGTAGTGGCCTGCGACGTGTATCTGCATAACTCTTTTGTTTGCTTTGGGATGTTTGAAGCTTCTCCTTGATAAACTTAACCATTTCTACACACTGCTGCACCAATTCTAGTCCCATTACTTGCTTCTCTTCTACCTCATGCCAATTCAATGGAGTTCTACAAGGTCTTCCATATAGAGCTTTACATGGTGCCATTATGATACTTGTGTGGTAACTATTGTTTTAAGAAAATTCTACCATGCCAAATGCAGTTCCCAACTACCCCCAAACTAAACAACAGCCCGTAGCATATCTTCAATAGTCTGAATTGTCCTTTCCGTCTGTCCATCTGTCTGGGGATGGTATGTCGAACTGTACCTCAACTGTGTACCAACAACTCTTTACAAACTCCTCCAAAAACCTGAAGTAAACCTGGGATCCCTATCTAAAACAATAGATATTGGAATTTCATGCAATGGAATAATGCTATCCACATATAACCTTGCTAATCTATCCATTGCCCATGACATGCTCACGGCTAACAACTTGCACACCTTTGTTAATCTATCAACAAAGACCCGTATACCATCGTGACCTGACGTTGTCCTGGGCAAACCTGCAACAAAATCAATAGCTATGTCATCCCACTTCCAATGCAGAATAGGTAATGGCTACAATAAACCTCCTGGCCTTTGATGTTCTGCTTTAACCTGTTGGAACACTAAACATCTTGATATAAATTCTTCTATTTCCTTCTTCATACTCGGCCACAAAAATACTTCTTCAAGTCTTGATACATCTTTGTGCTTCCTGGGTGAATGGTATACCTGATCGGTGTGCTTCTTCTAACACTTTCTGCTTCACTCCTGCTTCACTTGGGACATACAACAGTTCTTGCATCGGACCACACAATCATCATCAATGGTAACATCTTCCATCTTCACAATTTCAGCCAAATTCTCATCTATTTTCTGAGCTTCTATTATCTGCCAATACAAAGATGGTTCCACTATGCTGCTTGCTAATATTGCTCGCTACTGGCTACTTGGAACAAATAAGGAATTTTCTACCACTTCTTCATATAGTTTCCATTCCCTTATCATCATGTGACTCATCATTGCCTTTCTACTTAAAGCATCTGCAACCACATTGGCCTTGCCCGGATGATATGCTAAACTGAAATCATAATCCTTTAAATATTCCATGCATCCGCGCTGCCTCAAATTTAAATCCTTCTGTGAAAGATATACTTTAAGCTCTTGTGATCCGTGAAGATTTCAAATCTCTCACCATACAAGTAGTGCCTCCATAGCTTCAATGCAAATACCACTGATGCCAGCTCTAAATCATGTGTTGGGTAATTCTCTTCATGCTGATTTAATTGCCTAGATGCATATGCCACCACTTTTCCATGCTGCATAAGTACTGCTCCAAGTCCTCTCATAGAAGCATCTGTGTACAACACAAAACCACCTCGACCTGATGGTATTTCCAATATAGGTTCCGAAGTGGGCCACTTCTTCAATTCCATAAAACTACGCCTGCAATCAGATGACCATACAAAAGGCACTCCCTTTCTGGTAAGTCTTGTCATAGGTGCTGCAATCTTTGAAAAGTAAAAAAACTCCTGATTTCTGGCATTGACTTTGGCTCCTCCCTCTTCATAAATGCTTCAACCTTAGCTAGATCCACTGCAACACCCTCTCTTGAAATCACATGCCCCAAGAATTGAATTTTCTTTAGCCAGAACTCACATTTACTGAATTTAGCATATCATTGATGATCCCTCAATATCTGCAAAGTAATTCTCAACTGAGCTGCATGTTCCTCTTTTGAACCTGAATACACTAATATATCATCAATGAATGCCACAATAAATTTATCCAAGTACAGGTGAAAAATTTTATTCATCAAATTCATAAATGCTCCAGGTGCATTGGTTAGCCCAAATGGCATAACCACAAACTCATAGCGCCCGTACCTTGTTCTAAATGCCGTTTTATCAATGTCTTCTTCCCGAATCCTCAACTGGTGATAACCCGATCTTAAATCAATCTTGGAGAATACCTTTGCCGACTGCAATTGATCAAACAAGTCATCAATCTGTGGAAGCGAATACTTGTTCTTAATAGCGACCTGATTCAACTGGCGGTAATCAATGCACATTCTAAGGCTGCCATCTTTCTTTTTAACAAATAAAACTGGTGCTCCCCATGGCGAGTGACTAGGCTGAATGAAACCATTTTCTAGCAACTCTTGCAACTGTTTCTTCATTTCCTTCAACTCTGCAGGTGCCATCCTATAAGGTGTCTTTGAAATTGGCATACTGCCTGACTATAATTCCAATGTAAAGTCCACCTCTCTATGTAGAGCCAACCATGGTAATTCTTTTGGGAACACATCCACAAACTCTTGGACTACTGGTACCATCTCTACTGTCTGACCTGCCTCAATCAAACTGACTGATGCTAAATATGCTACACACCCTGCATTAATCAACTTCCTAGTCATAAGAGTAAAAATGATAAACTTAGGGGTGTAGAATGGCATACCTTGGAATTCAAACATATTCCCTCTGGGATGACTAAACCTTACTCTCTTCTTCCTGCAATCAACCACTGCTCCATATGCCTCTAACCAGTCAATACCCAAAATCACATCATATTCCTTTAACTGTTATGCATACAATCTGGCTGGCAACTAATTCCCTTGTATCATTATAGGTACCTCATCCAAGTAACAGGAAGTAAGCATAAAATCACCTGAAGGGACCTCTGCCATAAGCTCACACTGCCTCTCCTCAAAAGGGTAAACCATACTATCTATAAGGTCCTCATAAATAAACGGATGTGATGCACCTGGATCAATTAATGTTCTAGCAAAAAATTCAAGGAGAGGTATTATACCTTCAATCAAATTTGATGCATCCGCTTGAGCTCTCGTGATTGCCATAACTCATCCTCATCCCTTCTGGTAAGGCGAACATCTACCTCGCTCGACTGTTGACTACTGGAATGGATGCTGATGCTGTTGTGGTGCCCCTCTACCATAGCTACGTCTTCAAGGATGTGGACAATTCCTAGCCAAGTGCCCCAATTGATCACAATTATAGCATCTATAGTCTGATGAAACTGTGGGCTACCTAACTATACTTTGCTGTGATTCCTCCATCTCCGGCCTAAAACCTCGACCCTGCTGTAAACCTTGCTGCCTACCACCTCCACGGCCCCTGAATATCTTATTTAACTTGGAACCCCACTTGCAAAACCTGATGTAGACGCTCCCCCTGAACTTGCCTTGCCTTTGCTAACACCCGGAGATTGCTGTGGAAGTCGGAAACTACCTGATCAACTTGACTACCTAGCCTGTACAATCCTCTCAAGAATTGCTGCTCTTTGGGCTGCCTCCTCCACCATCCCGCACATAAGAGGGATCACTACATCTTGCAACTCTGACCTCAACCCTCGGATGAAGTATTCCATCATTATAGCATTATTAGTGACCACATAAGGTGCATACCTGCTCAATGCCAAGAACCTCATTTGATACTCCAGCACTGACAAATTTTCTTGTTGTAGTGTCTAGACACCCGATTCTGGCTTACAAGTTGAACCATTTCTTGTTATATTATTGAGCCCCAGTTGGTCACTCACCTTGAGCCCACCATTAGCCTTGCTTTGAGCCCATTAAAAGCCCAATTTTCATGATATCCCATCCATTATCCTTTTAAAAGAGACCATGTGTCTTAAATGCCCATTATTCTCTCATATGATTGGCCAATAATTCGAGAATAATCATTTCCTTAACGCGACCGGTCGAGGAGCCGCGTTAGCCTTGTCGCTCCCCCCATGGCCGCCGCGATAGCCCATGCATATCCATGAATGTGGCTTCTCTGTCACGCCCCTTCTGGCCATTGCGTTCATCCCTGTCGCGCCCCTATGTCCCGTCGCAACTACAGCCGAGTGCGCTGGCCTCCGCAACCATCTCCTCTTCATCCTCTAGTGGCCTTATCATCATCTCCAAGCAACCTCCCAACCCCCTAGCTGTGATTTGGGGTTGTGGGACACCTTGGAGCCATTGTTGGACTCTTTCCCAAGGATTTACATGACTTTTATCCTATTATTCTGTCATTATCTTCCATGGACGGATATTCCTCTTCCCTTATAAAAGCAAGGCCTCTCCTTCAGAGGAAAGGAGAGCCCCATTTTGATCACGAAGTGCTGCCAAAATTTCCTTAATCTGGACTTAGCCCGTAGCTCTCTCTTTTCCTCTTATTTCTTCCTATATTCTTCATCAAGCCATGAACATCTCCTCATCCTTGGAGCTTGGTGCGTGAGGGAGGCGACCCCTACATCTTCAGGAGCTTCTACGACATCCAAGGATGCCACACAACGCCAGGGAGTCGCCCCATTTGGGGCTCCTTCTTCCCTTCCTTCATCATTTCCCTTTTCAAGCATTTTATTTGCTTTCCTAGATAGGAGCATATTCTATTCCCACCCACGTTTTCCATACACCCAAGGGTTTTAAAAACCACCTCCAGGTTTGTTCCCTCCATGCTCTCACCTTTCCATTCATTTTTGTATAGTTATTACACTTAATATGTTCTAACAGGGTTCATTATCTTATTTCTTTTGTTTGGCAGGTACACAAACATCAGTCTACGAGGGGCTCTTGTTCTCTGGCTGGCCAGGGGATAGGAAGAAGGTCCACCTTAACTTTTTCCCGCACTACAGAGAACGCGGCAGGCTAGGGCGTCGCGACATGCTTAACGCGCCCCAGTTGGGCGTCGCAACATCAGGCCCATCGCGACGGGGAGACCCGTCGTGATCTCGATGAGTACCCCATTCTCTCACCTTTTCCTAGCAAAGTTAGCCTACATATTTCTTTATTTTGGCAACGTGTTAGGTGGCGATCACATCCTCCATGTTTCCATGCTCTTTACTTAATTTTAAAACGTGTTTCGAGGGGTGTACAACCCCGTGATTTCACCTTTTGGGGATCACGGTGGGACCTTTAGAGCTAGCCTCGTGATTGTTGTTTGTTTGCCTGCCTTTTTGACTTGTTTAAATACTTTCTAGAACCCTGTTAAGTCCATTTCTATGTTTTTCCTACCTTTGCACGCTCTGTCTTTAACGCATCGTATCGCGCCGCCGCGACATAGTCACGTTTATAATGGCGGACGCTGTTGGTTGAGTGTGGATTTAATATTTTTCTCCTCATAGTTTTGATGATGACATGTTGTGATTTTAATGCTTAATGGTTGGAACATTTTACATACATCACTTATATAATAAAAATGCTCAAAAAGTATGTTTCCAAACACATTAGATCACATACCTTCATGATAATCACTTGTACTAATGGTTTATTGTGTTTAATTCTCAGGGACATATAATTCTTGTCATGGTAGTGTCGACACACCCATTGATGGTGTCGACACTAGGTATCAATCCCTGAAGAAATTTCACGAAGATAAGGTCCATTGTGTCGACACAGTCCCTGACAGTGTCGACACTAGACCCAGTCTCCAGAAGACCCAGTTGCCAGACTGGGACAGTGTGTCGACACAGCCATTGAGTGTGTCGACACTAGACCCATCTTCTAGAAGACCTATTTTGTGCAATTGGGACAGTGTGTCGACACACTCAGTGACAAGTCGACACACCTGGCTAATTTTTCAACTTAAGTTCCACCTGGACACGTGGCCTTCTAGGGATCAATTGGATTGACCTTGGATCATGTGCCCACGACTCCAAGGGTTCTTTTGGCCATGTTGGGCTATAAATACCCATCTAATCGGCCCCCAAGCTGCAGAACTGCTCCAGAGCATTCCTGCAAAGGCTTTTTGGCGGCAAGAAAGAGGACTCTCCCGCTCCTGCTCCTCTTGGTGCTTGGTGACCCTTCTACATCCTTGGAGAGCACCAGAAGGTGAAGTGGATCTCTGAAGAAGAGGTGAGAACACTTCTATGAAGGATCGAGGTGAATGTGTGGAAAAGATCTAGAAGGGGGGGGGGGGGA
>CM024756.1:14681978-14771969 GCA_014218235.1 Colocasia esculenta
AGGACTTCTTCCCTTTCCCGTACATTTTTCATGGTTTAAAAATCTATAAAAATAGTAAAACTAAGACTAAACTATTCTAAACCAATCCTCCATGTCACTTGCCACTAACCCTCCTCCTGGAGTGACGAAAAGAGATCTGAAGAAGCCCGCCTTGGCAGTAAGGCAGTCCTCCTCCACAACTTCAATCGCCCAGAATAGCTTCTGGCGCAGCTCCGCCGCTTGGAGAAGCTCCTGATCTCGATGTTGATCGTTCCTCCTAGGTCCAGAGAGCTTCAGTCTGCACGAACCAACTCTGTAACCCCTTACTCTTGGCCCTCCTTTCTCTCTTCCCAATGAGTGCGGAAATCCTCTCCAAATGCCAAAACTGGGTCTTATAAGGATTCCCACAACATGTCCCGGCCTAATCCTAGCCATTGGATAAAAAACACATGATTTTGCCCAATAAATGCTTTTGGAAACGACCGATTTCTCTCCCCCGGAATGGTAACAACAAAAATAGGCAAGTCAAGTTAACGTCAACCTAAGTTGCCGTTAGCCATAAATGTCCATCAATTGAGTCGTCAACATACTTACCCGAAAAATCAAATATTTCAGAAAATAATAAATGACATAAGAAGTTGTCATTAACAAGAAGTAAATGGCAAACGATCATGCCGCTAACATCAGTCAACGTTAGAAGATCTTGACGCTAATATCAACATAGAACATGCAACTAAAAGTAGAAATACATACACAATTGCATTATATGATTCAATAAAAATTCTAGGGCACTAAATCCAGATCTTCGGATCCGTGGGTGGTGGCGCGACCTTTGGGGTCCCTGGCGGGGGTCTAGGAGGTCGGGTCGTTACAGTTAATGTGTGTAGATAATGTGTGAAGCAATTAGACAAGTAGTGTGAATGCGAAATCCTATGCATGCATCTAGCGAAGAAAAATAGATCAAATCATTGCACAAGAGATTTTTAAGTTATTCGGAAATCACACCAGTGACTCCTACATCCACCCATCACACAGTGAGGCCACACTACTCAAAACCGAGTACAACACACACTTGTGCTCGATGGCTCAAACCACACACACAATAGAGCACGATGGCTCAAACACCCTTGAGCTCGACGGCTAAAATGACACACATGAGCACAACGGCTCAACCACACTAGCTAGATCAAATTCACAAGAAATCAGATCCTCTAGCACTGATCTGATTCACACACTTACATGTACATAGAATATTTTTTTTTTTTAAACTAAAGCGATATCTAGACTGATACGACAAAAGAGTGAAACTCTGATGTCGCAATAAGCTAGACTTATTTTTATATATATGAGAAGCATGAAAAGAAAGGAGTACAAAATCAAAAGCAACGGGGGCACAAGCTGAAGACACCCTACGCAGAGGGGTCAAGACTAAGTGACACATCAGCCCAAGAAAACAAAAGATCAGTCCGCTAGTTCGCCGGCAGAGTTTACATGTCGAAGTGAAGTACTACAGGTTCTCATTCTAGATTTCGGTGGTGGCGGTGCTTGATGGACATGTGGGCGAGCCCAATTTCTGTGTAGAGTTTTCAGGTCAGCGGACTCAACCTCCTTGCCTCCATCTAATAGGTTTCTGACGTTATATTGGACAGGAAGGCAGATCACGTGGCCGTCTAAACTTGCCTCCGTGCGCGACTGAACAGGTGCTATGGTGTGTGCAGCAAATGGAAGACGAGATGCCAGAAGGCCCTACTGGGGCTGGGTGGTTGTCATGCTTATTTCTGTTCTTTTGGTCTTCTTGCGCAGAGCTTCAGCAAAGGAGATACGCGGGGTATATGGCGAGGCTTCTCCCATAGATGGCGAAGCTTGCACTCCGGATGGAGAAGCGTTCTGTGCTGGCAGCTTGGCAGTAGGGGTCCAAGAGGGAGCATCGACATTCAGATGTGACACATGTAACGTCCCCGAGAACCCGACCCTCGGCCCAAGCCAAGAACCCGATTTTCGCGGTCGCCGCCCATTGATCCTGTGACGGCCCTGGATATCCATGCCCAATAAGGCTCCATATCCAAGTACGCCACCTGCGATCGGACCGAAGTCTCGCAAGGGATAGATCGTACACTTGTCCAGTAAGAATATAAGAGACAACAACAACAGCATAAGACACAAGAAAGTACATTTGCTCATACTGTATGTAACATTTACAACTATCCCAATACATTATTATATGTCCAATAAAAGAATACAACTACCTGGGGCATACCCCGAGGGAGCACAAGCTCACACAACACGACTAACTCTACTGCTGGTGGTACAAGTCTGTCACAACGCCTCTGCTAACCACACAAATGGCAAGTCCTGAAAAGAACTGTAGGGGAGTGAGCCTCAACAAGTCACAGGCTCAGTAGGAACCTCCCAAAAACAACACAGGAAACTAAAGTGACCCCAACCTCAACGGGTCTCACTAGCAACACCGATAGCCAAACCATATTATGCTCACAACAAATTATGATTAACAACAACTAAACATAATCTCATCAGCTAATACAAATCTCAGAAAGGAAGAGGAACAACAGGACTAGCACAGCACTACTAGTCCACTCATCAACTGAACTGCCTAGGTCATAGACCTCACAGGATAACTACTATAACAACTGGTCGCCTAGGCCACAACCTTCACAGGCAAACCGCTGCCTAAGTTATAAGCTTCACGGGCAACCTATCCATATAGGGTAACAAGACTGGCCTCAGCTAGCCAGTCCACCCCATACCAACACGTCACACTAAAACCATAATCGGAAGCTTACCGAGTAAAACACAACATGTGGAAGGTCACTCCACAGAACAAAAGTCCACCTCTACACCTAAGGAGGCTGGTACACTATATACCACAACACACAGTTACCCACGACGGACACAAGTACCTACTACCACGAGGTACCATCATGGAACCACAACCAGAACTGTGCCACCACCAGGGCACACCACAATGGGTCAAACCTCAACCAACAATTCACACACACAAGCCACAACTAGTGTCAAAGCACAAGTCGGAAAGGAACGACGCCACCATACGGTAACAGACTACTGGTTCATGATGCCAGTATCCAACCCGGACAACACAACAGAAGACCCACCTCTCAGTCTCGCAGTCACGGATGAAAGGTCCAACTGCCACTCCACAACCACACAGTAAAGCCAAGAACAGTGGAGACCAACCAACACCACACCTGCAGGTCACACACCCTGTAGGGCCCATGCCTGACCCCTTTAGGGATTCCGGCCTGAGCTCCCTAAAGTGAGGCACTAGAACAGGACTATCTGGGGCCCAGTACGTCTATTGGTGTCCGTACCCCCAACCACGAGAGCACTACAAGCGACTAAAAACCAACTCTCACAAGCCGCTGTCCCCAGTCGTCCTTTCCTCAACCTGACGTACAATTCAAACACAAGAGTGGGTGTCTAGGAAGACGACTAAAACCTCAGCGGTACACACCGTACCGAGACACGCCTCGAACACAACGTGCCTAGCTCACATAGAACCTGGGGTACCCAACTGAAGAGGCATTCCAGAATAGGCGCCGGACCACCAAACTCGGCAAACACACAAACCACGTCGATCACTTAACACCCCGATAAAACTTATATCACGAGACATTCACAAACTATCTTTATTTACAAACCATGGTATACCAATACCATAGTTGGCTTGTCATCGGTCACAATGTGACCTCCAAGCTAACCGACACCAACACATACTTAAATCACAATAACATATAACAATCTTGCCTGTCATAGGTCACCTCGTGACCTCCACAGCACACACATAACACTTTGCTCATAACCACTTAATTAAATAGAATAACATACATAACATGAGTTACACAACTTACTAACTACTCATAATTATCCTTACACATGCTTAACTAATCATCATTAACTTAGAACACCTAAAATACCTTTAAACGACCCGACTAGGTCCACATAGGACCATCATTGATTAAAGCTTAATCATACATTTTGGATAGCAGAACGCGACGTGGGTCACTGTCGCGATGAGAATGTGACACTCGGACTGACCGTGATCAAGCAACAGAATGCGACAACATCTACCGTCACATTAAGAGCATGTCGGCTCCACAGCCTAGAACGCGACAGTGTCTACCATCGCATTAAAAATGCGACGGCTCGACAGACCGCATTCACAAACCAGAACGTGACATGGCTAGACATTGTGACCTGAATGAGACCACCCAACCCGTCGCCTTCTATGTCAAAAACCCTACATTACGGTTCTCACACAAAAACCACCACAAAACTCTATTTCCATGCATTCCAAACCTTTACAAATCTACTATACTATGTAGAAAGCTCAAATACACATCCATACATAGTAATCATGCTTCAAATCTATCAAATAATGCAACAAAAGCAAGGAAAGTCCGTATCTTCATGAAGAATGCGAAGAACGGCGATACCCCGGTGTTTCCCCCACTCTGTGTGACGTCCCCGCGGCGAGACCATGCTGAAAACAACCCCAAATAATCAAATTGCCCAAGAAACCTGTGAAATCTCCTCCTCCTGGCGGAACAGAGCTTACCGGAGCTTTGTTTGGCCGACCTAACTTAAAAATGCAACACTGTTGAGAACGCGACGTACCCTATCGTCACGACAAGAACGCGACGTAGGAGGTTGTCGCCTTCTCACTACAACGTCAGCAAGACCGCTCGGCGCACGACATGTGGCAGACATGCAGACGAAAACCTTCAAGCGTCGGCAACCTAAACGCATCCCTCAGGGCTGTCACGTTCAGAACTTGACACCAGGCTCTGTCGCATTCACAGACAGAGAACCTATGAGCACTTTGAGCCTAAGCTACCGGCCCACAAAGCCTCACAACCTTACGTCATTGGCCACACACTGTCCTCCACAACCACTAAGCAAGGATCCACAAAGATCCGAAAAATGCGCGACATACATTACTATCACCTAAAAAGGAATGTCGTCCTCGACATTCAAAACGAACCACGATAAACCGGACTATCACCTAAAAAGAAAGTAAACCATATTCAGATGAAGTAGGATACACTTCCTCTGCACTTGCTTTTCAGATCATTATGCATTAATTAACTCAGCTTGTTTCTTTTCATGCCGGTTCTGCTTACTCCTTTCTCTTTAATTCATTCCACAACTGCTTTGCTTTAGTGATTTCATCTGCTTTTCTTTACCTTTCAACCGTAGCTGATTCTATCCTACTGTTAGCGCTTTATCTCCTTGGACTCAACCTATTTACACATTTTCTCGGCTGTGTTTGCAACATTTCTTTCTGGGCCGCTTCACTTGCTCAAAACCTTTTATTGCATACTGCCATTCTGAAGTGCACTGCTATGTAAAACCATCTTTAAATTCTTAGATCTCTGGTGCTCATTGCCAATTGTTGTTGGTGCCTCATCTATATTCATATTCTTAATTGTCAGCTTCTCAAAAGAAATCACATTACGATAACTGAATTTCCTGCTTCTTTATACCATTCTACCCATACTGTTTCAATTCATATCTGGTCAAAAATCACTGTTTCTTTACCCAACTATGCAAAACCTTAAACCTTCCTTTAATCAAGCAAACCTTGGATAACCTGCGAATATTAAATCTTTCATGCTTCCGCTGCGCTACTCTGATTACACCGGACACTTGGCAAAACATTCCACAAATTCTGTCCTCATTATCACTTTCCATCACTTTCCTTTTTCACTATTATTCTGACTCCAGTTGGACCCAATTCTAACTCTATTTGCTTCACAAATCCATTGATTCAATCAATCAACACTAGAAGGAAATTACCTGAATTTCTGTACTATTTTCTTTAATACTTCAATTATAGTTGTGCCACATATTTGAATTCTGAGTTCTGCCATACCGCTATTGACATATCCTGCTCTTCATATACTTACCTTGCGAAAATAACATTATTTGACTAATTTAATCAATCTATTACATTACCTTTCAAAATATCCGCTTTCATTGCTGTGACACTGCACTCCCTTTATTGGGAAAATAAAACTGCTCAATACCACTGCACATTTTTCTACTTTCAACTTTGCCAAACTTTCTCTCAATTAGGTGCCACCTAACTTCGAGTTGTTCACCGTTTAACTGATTACACTTTAATTCTGATTTCTATACATTCCTTACTCTTTCTGTTTTATTCTACCATACTCTAATCTACTTACTATTCATTAACTGATCTGCTGTGATTTTACTTCAAACTATGGATATATCTTTGTAATAAAATCATCTATTCATCTGAATCACTTTACTGTATATGCTACATAAATTCTTACTGCACATTTCTTGAATCATCTAACTATCATTATTTTGTAATCTATCACATTCTTTCTTCATCTGGTCATTATACGAAACTTTAGTTTTACTGCCAACCGCATAATATATTTCTGCAAAGTATTTATCTTAATATTCTGCTAACTAACTAATTCCACTGTGCCATTTACACTGCAATCCTTCTTTTTATACAATCATCTTTTTAAAATACTGCCATAGCCATAAATTGAAACTATTTCCTTTAAACACGGTAACTTATTTTGCCTGATTCCTTTATTCTACATTACAGCTTACTGCCAAATACAAACAATTTACTGTTATAGCACATTCACAAATATCCATTAATAATCTGCCTTGCTGTTCCTCTCAATTGGTATACTTAACAGGGTTATGTGCCAAATACAAACGGCCAGGTGGTGTCGCCACACAACCCTGTCGTGACGGGCTCCCTCGTCGTGACCTGGAGGACGGGGCCAGTGGCCTAAGGGGCCAGGTCTTACATCCTACCCTCCTAAGAAAATTCATCCTTGAAATTAAAAGAAACTCAGTTTCAACAGGAAGCAATGCAAAGGGAAAACAATGTACCGGTCAATCAAACAAATATGAGAACCACTCTCTCATCTCATCTCTCGCACTCCCAGGTGGCGTCGCCACCCACGCAGTCTCCCAAACGACCTTGACCAGTGAAATCTACCTCCGGCGCAACTACTGCACTCTGTGGTCCACAACTCTGACCGGGTACTCTGGCACTGACAAGTCTGGCGCTACCTCAAGCTGCGAGTAGTCCAACACGTGCGAAGGATCTGTAACGTACCTTCTGAGCTGCGAAACTTGGAAAACACTGTGCATGCTTTCCAACTCTACCGGAAGACTCAACCTGTAGTAGGCCCCTCGCCGATCCTCTCCGTGATAGGGAAATGCATAATATACCTCGGACTGAGCTTTCCCTTCCTGCCAAATATTGTAACACCTTGGTCGGCGAAACCCGCAAGAACACAAGGTCACCCACTCTGAATTGCAACGGCCTTCTGCGGACATCTGCATAGCTCTTCTGTCTGCTCTGTGCTGCTGAAGCCTCTGCCTGACAAGACTGATTGTGTCTGCACACTGCTGCCCATCTCTGGTCCCAAAAGCTGCCTCTCACCGACCTCGAACCAGTGAAGTGGTGTCCAGCACGGGCGACCATACTAGGCCTCATATGGCCATTCCGATGCTCGAGTGATAACTATTGTTGTATGCAAACTCTACCATCGGAAGGTGCAACTACCAGGTGCCACTCCAGTCCAAACAACATGCTCTCAGCATATCCTCCAAAGTTTGAATTGTCCTCTCTGACTACCCATCTGACTGCGGGTGATATACCGAACTCAGCCTCAACTCTATACCAGACCTCTCTACAAACTGCGCCAAAACCTAGAAGTGAACCGCGGATATCTTTCGGAGATGATCGAAACTGGGGGTTCCATGCAACGGAACACTCAGTCCACGTACAGCCTGGCAAGCCTGTCCACTAACCAAGACATCCTGACTGGAAGGAAGTGTGCTGACTTAGTCAATCAAACTATGATCACCCGGATGCCATCATGCCTCTGCGGAGTACAGGGCAAAACCAACCACAAAAGTTCATAGTGATGCGTCCCACTCCACTCAGGAATGGTAATGACTGTAGCTCCCACCAGGACACTGATGCTCAGCCTTCACCTGCTGATAGGTAAGGCACCGAGCAACAAACTCTGCCACGCCCCTCTTCATCCCTGGCCACCAGAAGAACCTCTTCAGGTTATGTACATCTTGGTGGAACCAGGATGAACAACATACCTCGATCTGGTGCCTCTGACAATACCACCTGGCACGCATCACCGAGAACATACAATCAGCCTCTGAATTTGACCTTACTGTCCTCGTCCAGCTCAACATCTGGCATCTACAAAATATTTGCCAAGTCTGAGTCTGCCTGCTGTGCATCCAACCTGATGGTATACTGACAGACGAACTGACAAATTGGTTACACTGTATGGTCCCTGTGCCTCAAAGGGTAGAAAACTCCCTGGGACGATCCTCAAACAGCCTCCACCCTCTGACCATCAACGAACTCAAACGAACACGCCTGCTCAAAGCATCTGCCACGACGTTAGCCCTTCCTCGGTGATAGGAGAGGTAAGTCGTAGTCCTTCAAGTACTCAAATCTCGCTGCCTCAAGTTCAAATCCTTTTAAGTGAAGATATACTGCAAACTCTGATGGTCGATGAAGATCTCAAATGCTCTCCGTACAAATAGTGCCTCCACAACTTCAGAGCGAACACCACTGCTGCCAATCTAAGTCGTGGGTAGGGTAGTTCTCCTCATGCTTCTTGAGCTGCTGGAAGCATAGGCAACGACCCCACCATGCTGCATCAGCACTGTGCCTAAATCTGTCCTCGACACGTCAGTGTAGACCACAAAACCTCCGCTACCTGACGGCAAGGACCAACACTGACGGTGAAGTCAACCTTGTCTTCAGCTCCTGGAAACTCTGCTCGCAATCCTCAGTCCAAACAAATCTGACCTCAAGTCTGGTCAATCTGGTCAACGGCTCTGCAATCTGGAAAAATCATGGAGATGAACCTCTGGTAATAGCCTGCCAAACCTAGAAAGCTTCGAACCTCTGACACTAACGTGGGCTGCTCCAAAGACAACACTGCCTCAACCTTGGTAGGGTCCACTGCGACACCAGAACTTGAGATCACGTGCCCGAGAAAGTGCACCTCCTTCAGCCAAAATTCACACTTGTCGAACTTGGCATAAAGTTGGTGACTCCGCAACATCTCTAGCACTATCCTTAGATGCTCCTCGTGCTCCTCCTCAGAAGTCGAGTAGACCAAGATGTCATCCACAAAGATGACCACGAACTGATCCAGGTACTCATTGAACACCCTATGCATCAAATCCATAAAAGCTGCAGGTGCGTTCCTGAGCCCAAACGGCATCACGACGAACTCAAAGTGACCGTACCTCGAACGGAAAGCTATCATGCCAACATCAGACTTTTTGATCCTCAACTGGTAGTAGCCTGACCTCAAGTCAATCTTCGAGAACACCTTGGTTGACTGCAAGTGATCAAACAGGTCATCGATCCTCGGCAACGGATACTTGTTCTTCACCGTTACTGGTCAGCTGCCTATAATCAATGCACAACCTCAGACTACCATCCTTCTTCCTCACGAATAGCACTGTGCTCCCCACGATGAACGACTCAGATGGATGAAGCCCAGCTCAAGCAACTCTTGCAACTGGCGCTTCAACTCGCACAACTCACCCGGAGCCATCCGGTAAGGTGCCTTAGACAAAGGCTCATACCAGGGAAAAGATCAATGGAGAATCTACCTCCCGCTAAGACGGTAACCTAGGTAGATGCTCCAGGAAAACATCAGAGAACTCACAAACAACAGGCACATCAAAAATCAACGACCCGCTAGGCTCCAAGGAACAAATAGAAGCAAGATATGGCACACAACCATCACGGATCAAACGATGAGCTCTACAGAAGGAAATAAAAGGTCGACGGATAGACCGGATACCTCGGAAGTAGAAAAAAGGCACTCCAGGTATCTCAAACTGAATGGTCTTCCGCTGACAATCAACCACAGCTGAGTGAGCCTCCAACCAGTCTATGCCCAAGATGACATCAAAGTCACAAAGCTACAACGTGTACAACTGGCCAGCAACTGGTATCCTTGGACCTCAATTGTGACGCCCTCTAGGTACCCAAAAGAACGCATGTAATCATCGGATGGGAGATCGACCATCACATCACACTGCCTCTGAGGTGTGTGACGAACCAGAGACTCGTAAAACTCCTCGGAAAAAAAACAAGAGAAGCACCGGGGTCAACCAAAACACGAGCAGCTCTACCAATGATAGGCAGGTACCTATAACCAGGTTCGACGCCTCGGTCTACTCCCTGGTAAGTGCCATCACATGACCATGTCCACACCCACGCTGCGGCGCCTGCTGGGGCTGCGGCTGCTGCTGGTGCTGGGGAAATGCAGGCTACTGCTAGTATGGCTGGAACTGCTGAGGCTTCAAATGGTACTGCCCCTGCTGCTGCTGACGAGTGCCTGTTGCTGAGGAGGGACTGGTACTACGGTAGCTACTGTGCATACTGCACTGGCTGCTGCGGCTGTTGGACTTGCCCCATCGGCAATCCCTCCCGAAGTGGCCTGGCAAACCACAAGTGTAGCAGACTACCTCCTGTCTGCCCTGCTTAGCTCCTTGCTGGACAGACTACTCTGCAAACCTCGACTGATGCTTCTACTACTGGCTCCGTCCACCCCCGCTAGTAGACAACTGCCTGAACTTCGAGCGCATCCTGGAACTGCCTGAACTGCCCGAGCCCAAAGAAGAAGAAGTCGCATACCGCAACTACTTGCAGAACGCTGGTATGATGAGGACCTGGAAAAGGCTCCTCCCTGCTGCTGCTACTGCTGGGGCTGCCAGGTCTCTCTCTCCAAGGCGGTGGCCTTAGCCACGGCCTCTCCCAAGGTGGCACAGTTGTGAGCAGTCACGCCCCACCTCAAGTCTGTCCTCAGTCCTGCAATGAACCTCTCTGCACAAGCCTGCTCACTGCTGGAAACATGAGGAACATGCCTCAACAACCGGATGAACCTCTGATGGTACTGAGTAACTGTGAGATCGCCCTGAACCAACTCATGAAACTGGTCTCGTCTCTCATGTCGAGCATAATCAGGGAAATTCTCGCCGTGAAAGAACGCCAAAAACCTCTGCCATGTAATCTGATCCAAACACTGCCCTGGGAAGTGGGTCTGCCGCTGAACTCTCCACCACTCATGGGCTGGCCCCTTAAGCTGATACACTGCCAGTCTGACCTGGTCCTCCTCGGCGCACTCCATAGTCTCGAACGTGCACTCCAACTCATGCGTCCAACTCTCTGCCTTGTCTGGATCATACTAACCGAAGAACATCAGCGGCCGGAGATGCAAGAACCTCTCCAAAAGGGCGGTCCTGTCCTCAGTGATAGCCGTCTTCCTTCGACCGGCCCGGGTACTCCCAGTACCCGATGTCTACTGAACTGCTGGCTGCTCCACCTCCAGATCTCCCTACTGGGGGAGGTACTGGAGGCTGACCTCCCACTGCTGCCTACCCAGGCTGCCATGTTCCTTGGTACAGGGTCCTAAAGAACTGCTCAGCCAAAAGAAACCAATCTGTGTACTGCTGTGGTGGAGGCTGGAACTCCTGCTGCTGCTGCCCACCTGCTGTTGCTGCTACCGCTGCTCCCTGAGGCTGTGCCACTGACTCCTCTACTGACACCTCCTCCTGGACTTGCCCCTGTGCGGGCATATCCGACTCATCCTGCTGCTCCACCAGCTCTCTGACCTGCCTACGCCTGTGCGGAGCCATATCCTGCACGACACACAACCAACAACGTTAATAATACCAACTCGGGTGGCTAGCAGTGTACTTGTACTACTGTTGGGACTTTCTGTTGCAGTTTAAATCCTCTACAAGTCCTATCAGATTCTAGCTCTGATACCAACTGTAACGACCCCGAGAACCTGACCCTCGGCCCAAGTCGAGAACCCGATTTTCACGGTCGCCGCCCACACATCTGGAGACCCGAAGGGCTATAAACACAAGTCTAACAGAATATGTAAAGGAAATAAACGTCAACTGCTAACTAGGAGCACACACAAAAGTAGAAAGAAGAGCGAGACCGCTGCATATCGCTCTAGGTACAGTCCCAACATACACACACTAGCACAAGTAAAGATAGGGGAAGGACGAGTCCTTTAGGGGCGTACCCCGAGGGTGACATACAACTGAGAGGGGGAACCACTGCTAGCTACGGGGACCACGACTACCGCCTCGTCTCCTCTGCCTGGCGCGCGCCCTGCCGCTGTTGAGAAGTCTCACCTAGAAAAGGAAAGGATGAGCTTCACAACAGAAGCTCAGTAGGGACTACCAATCCCCTACTGTCCCTAACAGGTAGTCAAAACTATGTACTTAATTAAATAACAATAGTTATATCTTCTACCTATGAACGAAAGTGCGGAAGCAAAGCTACTAACTAGCAACGGTACGGAAGTACAGTACAGTCGGAAACTCCGTATGACTGCTCATCGTGACCACCACACGGCTAGCAACGCAGATAGAGGGAACCCTTCCTGGATAAGAAACACTAGCTATAGAAAACACTACCACTAATCAGCCGGTCAGGTGAGTCCACTGACGTCTTATCCTCGACCCAGGTCCAAACCTCTACATCTCGTCAAAGTAAGGCAGGACACAAAGTACACAATAGTAACTGCCGTAGTCTAGGCGGACGACAGTCCCATGCCTGGCCTCTCTAGGTGGTTCTGGGACCACAAAGAGCAAGGCAGTGAGAAGAAGGACTAATTGGCCTGTGCCAGGAAGGACACCAAATGACCTTGGCATCCCAGACCAACCATGAGAGCTCTGCAAACGACTCAATGCCGCTGTCCTAACCACCATTTTCCCCTCCGCTCTAGAGTCTGTGACTCAAGCACACCCGCCGCCCGGAGTACTCCCTCAACAGGCGCGCGGGGACAGGGGTCCCAAGCAACGGTAACAACCTCTCTCATGGGACAAGACCTCAAGTGCCGAGCACCAGGCGAACGACTAGTGTAGTACAGTACTAGGGAACTAGCACTGGTGCCACGGGTACAGTAAGAAGCGGAAATGAGGAAGACTCCACAAAAACATAGAACTTCACAAAACCCTAACCTGTCTCTACTGTAGTCGCGATGCATCAGGCTGTTGCGACCATGTCGCGATGCCCTACCCTGTCGCGACATTGTCGCGACGGCCCAAGCCGTCGCGACCTTGTCGCAACGGCCATGCTGGTCGCGACATCATCATGACCTCTATAGCAGTCGTATCTTCAGTCGAGGGGGGGGTTCTAGGATGATCCTCCCAGAGACCGCCCAAAACCGATACATTCACATTCCACGGGGGGAGGGGAGCATGGGAAAGCTCATAAATCATCTAAACAACCCTTAAACCCCACAAAACATGGATTATAACGAATCTACGCTCAATGGAAATCTCACTCAACACGAGCATGATTCCTCACACTCCGACAACCCAAACCACGAGAAGAACATGTTCTCAAGCCCTACCTCCAAGAGTAGAGCCGACCCGTTGGGGCCTTCACGTCAGAATGGCCACCTTCTCCTCGCTCCAAGCACCAGAGCACGTCCCCTAGATGGTGGAGACGACACCACCTCAACATGAGCACCACAAGCACCAAGAATCATCGGAGAATCACAAGGGAGCTCGAGAGAGGAAGAAGAAGGAGAGGGGGAAATGGGGCGCAACCCTCGGTTTTAAACCAATGGGCCCGAAGATGTGACGGGTCGGCCCGGTGCGACAACCACCCCCTGTGTGACCCTAAAAGGCGGTCAAACCTCGAAGACTGGGAAACAAGAATGCGACGGCTGACCAGATCGCGTCAACGCTGTACGCACCTGACACCCGACAAGATCGTTCTGACAAACGAGATAGCGGTCAAGTCTGTCATAAAAGCAGTCGCGACGCCACTAGATACCGCGACAAGAACGCAATGCCCACCCCCATCATGACCATGTCGCGACGACCAGGTGTGTCGCACACAACCCTGTCGCGACGGACTCCCCCGTTGCGACCCGGAGGACGGGGCCAGTGGCCCAAGGGGCCGGGTCTTACAACACAGCAGAAGAAGCCAAAGCTACCTCTGAAGGAGCAGCAGTAGATGATTGTTTGGTAGTAGCATCAGGTGATGATGAGGCCTCTTGCACAGCTGTGGCAGTCGAAAGCAATGGCACCTCTGTGTGACTAGTAGCTGCACTATTTAGTTGAGAACAAAGGGGAGCAGTAGCAAGGGGTGATGAAAGCACCTGATACACAGAAATGCCTAGCTTGGAAACAACTGGTGGGGGGTGATCCTCAGAAATCAGACCTGGGACATTGGCGTGGGTAGCTGGCGAAGGACTGGGCCCAAGTGCACATAGAAATCTGCACAGAATGCATGTACAGATCTCACGAGCACTCAAAGACAAATTGAGAAGAACACTCCAATAAAAATGAATGAAAGAGAGAAGAATTGGATGTCTCTTGTTGAAGATGATCTGCAGAAGCTTGAATTGAAGGTCCTTGAGAAGATCAAATGAACTACTCCTTCAATCCACGATGCTTTGTTTTCAGATCTGTTGCTTGCATGATTTGTCCTTCTTCCTCTGTTGCTTTTCTTATTGATCTGCTCCTCTTCCCGCACTCTAATGCTTTCTCTCACTGCTTTGCCTTGATCCCCACGTCCTCTGTGGTGGGTTCGATGGATAGCTACTCTAGATGAGATAAGAGAGCCTTTATAGCCCCTGTGTAGTCCCTTGTACGTGGGAGAGATGTGCACATAAACCTAGAATGCACCCAAGGCTGCCACGTGTCCAAAAGTCCTTTTCTCATTAACACTTGGATGGAAGGGCATTTTGGTAATAATAGAATCTCCCAAATAGTCTCCAAAGATAAATCACAGCCATTGGATATCATACCCTTTGCGTTTCTGAGTTTTCACGCAATGTGTATCGACACCAGTTTGCATGTGTGTCGACACTACTGACTAAGTATGAGTTTCAGCTTACTGGCAGGACACTAGTGTCGACTAGACCTTCAACTAGAGTCGACCTGACTGGCAGCTAGTGCCGACCTGACATTCAACTAGAGTTGGCCTAACTGGTAGCTAATGTCGACCTGACCTTCAACTAGAGTCGACCTGACTGTAACTTGTTCTTCAGGAGCTTACTGGGCAGACTTTGTGTGTCGATCTGATTTTCAACTAGTGTCGACACAACTTTGAAAAAACTTTGTAAACCTATATATATGAAGAGTGGATGATCAAAACATGTCATAATCATCAAAATATGAAATGTGAAGCATCAAGAACATGTTGTTTAGTCATTATTATAATTTGTACAATATGTCATCATCAAAATCAATGTATGAGTGTTTGGACATCATCCACAACCAAATGTTGTAGTCATCATTAAAATCAAAGTATGAGTGTGTAGACTAGGGCTGTTCATAATACGGTCCAAACCGTAAAACCAAACCGAACCGATCGGTTTGGTTCGGTTCAGTTTCGTGGACCAAATGGTTCAGTTCGGTTTCAAGGTGGGAAACCGAAATGAACCAAATATAGAGATATAATTACATAAATAATAAAACTTATCAAAAAAAAAAGAAGTAGCACAGTGGAGGGCGGCGTCGCGCACCCTCCACACGCATGGTGGCGCGAGTTCGAAACTCGCGACCACCGGAAATGGGGAGGTTTTGGTTTTTTTTTTTGGTTAAACCCCAGAAAAATGTCAGAAAAACAAATTTCGGTTTGAAATGAACCGAGCCGGTTCGGTTCGGTTCGCCACTTGAGTTCAGTTCGTTCGGTTTCCTCCAAAAAAGGAGGAGACCAAACCGAACCGTGTACACCCCTAGTGTAGACATCATCAACATCAAGGTTTTTAGTCATCATCCAAATGAATAACTCAACAATCTTCCACGTATATACAATATGACATTAAATTTTGTACAAAATGTCATCATCAAAACACACAACTCAACAACATCAAGGTTTTTAGTCATCATCCAGATGAATACACGATTCAACAATCTTCCACATATATACAATATGACATCAGATTGTGTACAAAATGTCATCATCAAAACATACAACTAAACAATCTCCCCCTTTTTGATGATGACAAAACATGACAACAAACTTTCACAGAATAACATTCTCTCCGCCTTTTTGACAACATCAAAAAGAGTGGAAAAAACATGGAATGCGATGTGAATCTCTCCCCTTTTTAAGCTCTCTCCATTTAGAACAATCTCCTCCTTTAATCAGTGAAATGTATGGTTTATTGATTGAGCAAGAAATCAATTGATTGGGGCTTGAAATTCTAAGAGAAAGAATGGTATTGCTCCCCCTGAAAGTGAGATTGTATTGCAAGGAGCACAAACAAGTTGATCTTCAGGAGTGTGAAGATATCAAGGTACACAATGATTTTCGTATATGAGAGATAATATAATTGTACCTTTCATAATGTGCAACAAGGATTAAAAATAAAGATAATTTTTTATTGAGTTCTTATGTCAGTTCTGTATCATCAAAAATCACTTTAGAAATTTTATTTACAAATGTGACATGATTTTTGTGACCTAATTGAGTTGTCAAGAGTGTATATCATTAGAAAATCAAGGTTTTGATCTTAACACAATGTAGAATAACAATTTAACATTCTTGAACAGCATGAATCTTATTTTAGGTTAGTTGTACTCTATACACCTTTTTTTTATTTCTTTAATTTGAGATATTTCAGGAAATTTAGCAAAAAAAAATATTAATTCATGCTTTTATGTGCAAGCACACACACTTACCTAGTGCAAGAGTACCTGACTACTAGGCATGTTAACCATTTGCTTGCTTCTTTTTGAACAGAGACAACTTAGCAACACTTTTTGACTTAAGTACAACCACGTCTCAGGTGGAATAACCTGGTTACTTAGTGTAGAAATTATTACTCTGTAATTTTCCTTAAAATCTTTCTTTTTCCTAAAAATTTTCTTTCAGAACTTTCATTACTTTTCATTAGGTGACAAGTAGCTTTTCCCTTAATAGATCATGGTCTTGAGTTGTTAAGATATCATTCTTAGCATTTGTTAAAAACAAAACTTCAATATTTCTTGTGATATAAAACTCAAGACTACTCAAGTGTCTACTTAAAGTGTTTTGCAATAAAAAATTCTAAAATAAGCTTTGAGGATAAAGATAGACACATGACTCGTAATCTTAATTTTCATCTTCATGGTTACCCAAGAGCACAACTATTCCAGATATTTAAAATTTTATTTCTCATATAAAAATGTCAATGGAACCTTGAATGGATTCATGAAACATGAAGATGTCAACCAATAAACCAAGAGTTTTTGAAACCTGAGATGGTTCCAGGAAAATTGGAGAGATTGAGAAACTTAACACACATAGCAAAAATGTGAGTTTTGTTTCAATTGAGAGCACACGCATGAAAGTTGTATATCAAATTTCAATAAAGGTGTTGATGATTGAGATTCAAGAGAGTGAACATGATTGTTTTATTTCATGCAATATTAACATCATCAAAACACCACAATAATTTTAGAATTTTAGATGATTTGCCCTCCATTCATTATTTAAGACAGATTCAAGAATAGCATTTCTGAATACAAATCTGAAGAACCAGTGTCGACACATGACATTGAAAAACTATTCAGAATGTAGCAGTAATAAACTGATGTCGACACAGGATCAATTGTGTGTCGACCTGCTTTTGAACAAAGTAAAATTTTTGACTTTTTACAAGTCAACATAATTTGACTTTTAATTGAGCAGCTTTGCAAGAATATTTTTACACTTTCTCAAATTTACTCCTCCTTAACATGTGCATGGAATTAAAAAGTTTGCAAATAATTCACACATGATTATGCACACAATTAGCTTTATGCATAACATTACTATGGTACTTGGCGGAGTATTTTACTCACGCATAATGATAGTTTTTAGACAAGCATAACTCATCCTTCCACATTTCACCATTTCAAATACCAAGAAGTCACAGGGATAACATGCACTATAATTCATGGGTAAATTTATACAAGCAAGTTGATACAACCATGATACCCATTGCTAAGACAAATTATTGTTGGGAGCAGCAACAAAAGGATAGTCAAGCATGACAGATTTTTTTCCCATTTATTTCTCAAATGAAAACTTTAAGAGTTTATTCTAATGTAATCAACATGATTCTGAAAAGATAAGAGAGTTTACTTGAGCGGTCGTCAATTCATTTTTAAAGATTTTACTTGTGGTATCCTGTTATTATTGTAACGACCCTGAGAACCTGACCCTCGACCCAAGCTGAGGAACCGATTTTTGCGATCGCCGCCCACGGATCCAGAGATCCAGAAGGGCTATAACACAAGTCTAACCGAATTTGTAAGGGGAATAAACGTCAACTACTGAACTAGAAGCACACACACGGAAGCAGAAAGTAGAGCGAGACTGCAGCATATCGCTCTAGGTACAGTCCCAACACACGCACACTAGTACAAGTGAAAAGGGAAGGACAGAGTCCTTATGGGCATACCCCATGGGTGACATAAAACTGAAGGGGGAGAACACTGCTAGCTGTGGGGATGACGACTACCACCCCACCTCCTCTGCCCGACGCGCGCCCTACCGCCGCTGAGAAGTCTCACCTGGAAAAGGAAGGGATGAGCTTCACAACGGAAGCTCAGTAGGGACTACCAATCACCTACTGGCTCTAACAGGCAGAAGAATATATATATATATATATATAATAATTAAATAACAACAGTTATATCTTCTACTCTACAGGGGAAAGTGCGGAAGCAAAGCTACTAACTAGAAACGGTACGGAGGGACACCACGGTCGAAAAACTTCGTAGAATCTGCACGTCGTGACCACCACATGGCTGGCAAAACAGATAGAGAGAACACTGCCTGGACAAGAGACACTAGCTACGGAAAACACTACCACTAGTCAACCGGTCAGGTGCGTCCACTGACGTCTTATCCTCGACCCAGGTCCAAACCTCCATGTCTCGTCAGAGTGGGATAGGACCACTAGTAACACAATAGTAACCACCGTAGTCTTGTCGAACTATGGTCCCACACCTATCTTCCCTAAGTGGTTCTTGGGCCACAAAGAGCGAGGCAGTGAGAAAAGGACTGACTGGCCTACGCCGGGAAGGACTCCAAATGACCTTGGCATCCTAGACCAACCAAGAGAGCTCTGCAAACGACTTAATGCCGCTGTCCTAACCGCCGTTTTCCCCTCCGCTCTAGAGTCTACGACTTGAGCACACCCGTCGCTTGGAGTACTCCCTCAACAGGCGCACGGGGACGGGGGGTCCCAGGCAACAGTAACAACCTCTCTTATAGGACAAGCCCTCAAGTGCCGAGCACCGGGCGAACGACTAGTGTAGGACCGTACTAGGAAACTAGCACTGGTGCCATGGGTACAAAAATAACCGGAAATGGCGAAGACTCCACAGAAAACGGAACTCCGCAAGACTTACCTATCTCTGATGTTGTTGTGACGCATCGGGCCGTCGCGACCATGTCGCGATGCCTTAGAGCATCGCGATGATGTCACGTCGGCCTCGCCGATCGCGACATCATTGCGACCTCTATAGTGGTCGTGATCTCAGCCAAGAGGGGTCCCGGTATAGTCCTCCTAAGGACCACCCCAAAACCGATACAAACCATCTCTATAGGGGGAGGGGAGCATGGGTAAACACTAAGAAACCTTGTAAATGCACCAAACCACCCTCAACCCTGTAAAACATGGATAATAAAGAATCTATGGTCGAAGGAAGACTCACTCACCACGAGCATGATCCTCACACACCACACGATCCCAAACCATGGAGAAACCACCATCTCAAGGGGAAAGGGAGCATGCTAGGATGAATGGGAGACGTGGGTCCCTACCTCCAAGAGTAGAGCCATCCGTTGGGGCCTTCATGTCGAAATGGCCACCTCCTCCTCGCTTCAAGCACCACGAGCACGTCCCCTACACGATGGAGACGACACATCCACACCACGAGCACCGTGAATGCCAAGAATCGCCGGAGAACATGAGAGAGCTCGGGAGAGGATGAAGGAAGAAGAAGAGGAAGGAAAGGGAGAGAGGGGGCAATGGGGCGCTAGCCTCGGTTTTAAACCGATGGGCCTCGAGATGTGACGGGTCAGCCTCGCACGACAAACATCATGTTGAGACACCAAGTCACGACAACCATCCCTGTCACGACATTGAAAAGGCGGTCAAACCTCGAAGACCGGTGAACTAGAACGCGACGGCCTGTCAGGTCGCGTCAATGATGTACGCACCTGACACCTGACAAAGCCGTTCTGACAGGAAGGATATAGTCAAATCAGTCAGAAAAGTAGTCGCGATGCCACCAGACGCTACGACAAGAACACGACGCTCACCCCCGTCGCGACCATGTCGTGACGGCCAGGTGCGCCGCATCCCGAAGCCTGTCGTGACCATGTCGCGGCCAGGGTCTCTATTGTGACCCTGAAGACTAGTCCATGGGCCCAAGGGGGCCGGGTCTTACAGCCTACCCTCCTTAATGAAATTTCATCCTCGAAATTAAAAGAAACTCAGTTTCAACAGGAAGCAACATAAAAGGGAAAATAACGTACCAATTAATCAAATAAATATGGAAACTGCTCTCTCATCTCATCCTCGCGCTCCCAAGTGGCCTCGCCACCAACGTGGTTCTCCCAAACGACCTTGACCAGCGGAATCTGCTTCCTGCGCAACTGCTGCACTCTGCGATCTACAACTCTGACCAGGTACTCTGGCACTGACAGTTTGGCGCTACCTCAAGCTACGAGTAGTCCAACACGTGCGACGGATCTGCAACGTACCTCCTGAGCTACGAAATGTGGAAGACACTGCGCACGACTGCCAACTCTTCCGGAAGACATAACCTGTAAGCCACCTCACCTATCCTCTCTGTGATAGGGAAAGACCCAATATACCTCGGACTGAGCTTCCCCTTTCTGCCAAACCTCATAAAACCCTTGGTCGGCGAAACCCGCAAAAACACAAGGTCACCCATGCTGAACTACAACGGCCTCCTGCGGACATTTGCATAGCTCGTCTACCTGCTCTGTGCTACCTGGCCAAACTGATTGTGTCTGCACACTGCTGCACCATCTCTAGTCCCAAAAGTTGCCTCTCACCCACCTCAAACCAGTGAAGTGATGTCCTGCACTATCGACCATACAAAGCCTAGTATGGTGCCATTCCAATGCTTGAGTGATAATTGTTGTTGTATGCAAACTCTACCATCGGAAGATGCGACTCCCAAGTGCCACCCCAGTCCAAGCAACAAGCCCTCAACATTTCCTCTAAGGTCTGAATAGTCCTCTCTGATTGACCATCTGACTGCGGGTGATATGCTGAATTCAGCCTCAACTCTGTACCAAGAGCTCTCTACAAACTGTGCCAAAACCTTGAAGTGAACCTCAGATCTCTGTCAAAAATGATAGAAACTGGGGTTCCGTGCAACGGAACAACTCGGTCCACGTACAGTCTGGCAAGCCTATCTATTGACCAAGACATCCTGACTGGAAGGAAGTACGCTGACTAGGTCAACCTGTCCACAATCACCGAGATACCATCATGCCTCTGCAGAGTACGGGGCAAACCAACCACAAAGTCCATGGTGATGTCGCCTCCTTCCACTCGGGAATGGGCAATGACTGCAGCTCACCACCAATAGGCTAATCATCAGCCTTCACCTGCTGACATGTAAGGCACCGAGCGACAAACTCTGCCACGCCCCTCTTCATCCCTGGCCACCAGAAGAACCTCCTCAGGTTCTGATACATCTTGGTGGAACCAGGATGAACAACATGCCTCGAACGGTGTGCCTTTGACAACAGCGCCTGGCGCGCATCACAGGGAACGTACAATCTGCCTCTGAACCTGACCTCACTGTCCTCATCCAGCTCAACATCTGGCATCTTCAAAATATCTGCCAACTCTGTATCTACCTGTTGTGCCTCCAGCACCTGATGGTACACTGACAGGAAAATTGACAGACTGGTCATCACTGTACGGTCTCTGTACCACGAATGGTAGAAAACTCCCTGAGACAGGTCCTCAAACAACCTCCACTCTCTAACTAGCAATGAACTCAGGTGAACCCATCTGCTCAAAGCATCTGCTACAACGTAAGCCCTTCATGGGTGGTAGGAGAGGGTAAGATCTTAGTCCTTCAAATACTCTATCCATCAGCACTGCCTCATGTTCAAATTTTTCTGAGTGAAGATATACTGCAAGCTCTGATGATCTGTGAAGATCTCAAACACCTCGACGTACAAATAGTGCCTCCACAACTTCAGAGCGAACACCACTGCTGCCAACTGTAAGTCATGGGTATGGTAGTTCTCCTCATGCTTCTTCAACTGCCGAGAAGCATAGGCAACAACCCCACCATACTGCATCAGCACGACACCCAAACATGACCTCGAAGCATCAGTATAGACCACAAAACTTCTGCTACCTAACAGTAAAACCAACACTAGTGCTGAAGTCAACCTCATCTTCAGCTCCTGGAAACTCCGCTCCCAGTCCTCAGTCCAAACAAATCTGGCCTCATGTCCCGTCAATTTGGTCAACGGCTCTGCAATCCTGGAAAAATCTTGGATAAACCTCCTGTAATAACCTGCCAAACCCAAAAAGCTGCAAACCTCTGACACTGAACTGGGATGCTCCCAAGACAACACTGCCTCAACCTTGACAGGGTCCACTACCACACCAAAATCGGAGATCATGTGCCCGAGAAAGTGCACCTCCCTCAGCCAAAATTCTCACTTGTCGAACTTGGCATAAAGTTGGTGACTCCAGAACATCTCTAGCACGTTCCTCAGATGCTCCTCGTGCTCCTCCTCAGAAGTCGAGTAGACCAAAATGTCATCCACAAAGATGACCACAAACCTGTCCAGGTACTCACTGAATCCTCAATGCATCAAATCCATAAAATCTGCTGGTGCGTTCGGAGCCAAACGACATCACGATGAGCTCAATGTGACCATACATCAAACGGAAAGCTATCATGCCAATATTTGACTCTCTGATCCTCTACTGGTAGTAGCCTGATCTCAAGTCAATCTTTGAAAACACCTTGGCTGACTGCAACTGATCAAACAAGTCATTGATTCTGGGCAACGAATACTTGTTCTCCACTGTTACCTGGTTCAGATGCCTATAATTGATGCACAATCTCAAGCTGCCATCCTTCTTCCTAACAAACAATACTGGCGTGCCCCACGGAGAACGACTCGGACAGATGAAGCCTATCAGCAACTCCTGCAACTGGCACTTCAGCTCGCGCAACTCAGTCGAAGCCATTCGGTAAGATGCCTTAGACAAAGGCATTGCACCAGGCAAAAGCTCAATGGGAAACTCCACCTCCCGCTTAAGCGGTAACTAAGGTAGATCCTCGGAAAAAAAACGTCAGGGAACTCACAAACTGTGAGGCCCCCGAAATTTCTGCATTTAATACTATTTATTTTGCATGGTATATTTTTACTTTGTGCAAATTATAAGTACTTACTTACTTATGGTATGGTATGTATATATAGTGATGTCCTGTGCATATAATATATTTATGAAAATGTGCATATAGTATGTATACTATTGTACATATTATATGTATTTATACTGTGCTTCATGTTGTGTATACATGTTATTGGATGTTTTAATGTTCTGGCCGGAATTGCAATTTAACATCCACATACATCGACGTTAAGTGTGAGTAACGGCAAGCCTTGTGCCATTTATTTTCTGACTGGAAACTACTGACGTCAACATCGATTGACGTTGACTTCTGGTCAACGGCAGTAAACTGGACGTTACTTCTCTGGATGCGTTTAGATTTCAGATCTGAAAAGGAAGCGTTTCTTCCGGGTCTTGATTAGGAAATCTATCTAACGGTGGGATGACCTACCCTAAGCGTACCCCGGGCCCATTAGCCTATAAAACCTAGTGTTTTTAGCGAGATTAAGACCTTTGGGTGATGAGAAAACCAGAGCTCGGTTGTGAGAAAACCTGATGTTGAGAGAGCTCGATCTTGGCATTTGGGAGATCTTTCCGACGATCTTCTTCGACTGAGAGATGCACCTTGGATTGAGGAAGCATCCCCGACTCTGGTGAAAACAATCTACATCAACAGGAAGATCGAATTCAGGAGGAGATTGAGCACCTTCTTGCTTGGCCGAGGAGGGCTTCCTCGACAAAATAATTGCTTTAGAGATTTATCACAAGCAAGTGACTTAGGATTTCACTCCATAGACTTGTCTTCTAGGTTTTAATAATTTTACTTATTTTTATTTCATTTATGGACCCCAAAAAATTTTGTGTTTCTGTGTTTCAGCCTGCACTGTGTGCAGACAGAAGATAAACGGCCACTTTGTGTCGTCAAGCTCCTGGGTAAACGGCAGTCGATCGTGCCGTTAACACCTGTTGGCATCCAATCCCTGGACGTCAAGTTTGTGGCTTCTTTGAATATTGGTTTGATCTCTGTGATGGATTTTCGGGGAAAAAGTGAATAGGTATGTGTTTAGAAAATCATGTCTGTTAATATGTTCATTTGAGCAACCCATGAAATCAGGATAGTTTTTCTAATATATGTGTTATTATAGAATTCTGTTATTGAGATAATGAGCATGTTACGATAGATTAAATATAGAATAATTATATAGGTACATGTTATTGTTTGAGAAATTTTCCACGAAGTTAGGCCACTGTTTGCATTTATAGATCTGTTAGAATAGATGGTTCACTGTCTACCATGTTTAATTGAAATATCTTGTAATTTACCTGAAATCTCTATTAATATTAAAAATATTGCAGCTTCAAAAATTATGAAAATTTGATATGTTTGTTATGTGAAATCAGCCCGTGGTTAAGTTTGATCATGTTTTGAACATGTACAAACTGTTATGAATCAGAAGCTTTTGTGGGTTTACATGTGTTATGTTGTTTTTGATGATGAACAATCAAATTAATGTTGTGAGCATATTTGGAAACATGATCAAGCAAATGATAATCAAGAAAGAACATCTCAAGTGATTGTTTAAATGTTTTATATCTTACTACAATGCTCTTAAATGTAGGTGTGAGTGTAGGCAAGACAATGTACCAAATTCCAGAGCAAAAAACTCAAGAAAGTCACATTGAACAAGTGTCTTTCGACAGACCCACAAGTCCCTGTTAACAGCTGCACACAAGGAGATCAGACAGGTTTCAGGACAAGTGTACCTGTCGACAGATCCAAGTCGTCTGTCGATAGATACACACAAGAAATCGTTTCTCGCAGGCCAGTCTTCTGGATTTTGCATACCTGTCAGCACCTGTCGATACATGCATAGTTTGCTATCGACAGACGAGAGATTTCAGTTCCGCGATTTGCATATGTTTCCTATATGGGTGTTTCCTTCTACCACGACTCTCCATACTTAAATACCCATAATAAGGAATGTTTTGAAGAGATTTTTGACAGAAGCAGCCACACACAAAAACCCTGAAAAAAATCTCAAGAGAAAAGTCTCTCTCCTGCTGCTTACTTCAGCTCTCCGTCCAGAACAAAGAAGAACAATCTTTTGCACGAAGTTGAAGCCGGTTCGTCTGTGATTCAAGCTTCTCCATCAACTGATACCTGTCAAGACGAAGTTTGAAGTTCATCTGGACGACCATCTTGTAAAGTTCCATCTCAAGATTTGTTTCCACAACTCTGAACTCTTCTCTGTTCTAATTTCTTCATACTTTATGTGTGTGATTATGGGTCAAGCGTATGTTGTGCTTGATCTATTGTGTCATGTTGTTCTGATCGCGTGTTTGCATCAGACAACGTGAGTGTGTGTGTTGTAGTGGGTTGAACTCGCTGATAAGCAGTCCTTCTGCGTGAGTATGTGGACGGTGGACGTAGGATACACAAGTTGTGTACTCCGAACCACCTTAAATCTTCGTGTCCTGTGGTTTGCACGTTTTCACGATAGATGGTTGGTAGCACAATGATTCTACACAAGTTAGATAGACTGTTCATGTTTGCTCATAACAAGCACACTAATTGCAAGTCGAACTAATCCTGAATCTGGTTAAGATTTCGATAAGTTTGTGGTTTCATCGAAAAGAAGGCAACTGTGGTTAGCGTTGTGTAATCTATTCACCCCCCCCTTCTAGATTACCATATGGATAATTCGGCACATCATTCAGCTTTATATAAAACTGTTTTATATCAAGTCTTCATTATTTTGGAAATGTGATTAGCAGCATGATTAGATTCTACTACTTATTGTTCAAGGTTAATGTGTGTATTCAGAAGTCATTTGTAATGGCTCCATGATATGTGTGTGTATGTGCATGGAAAGTGAGGGAACGTGTGGCATGTGTGCGTGAAAAATGTGCTAATGTGTAAAAATAAATGGTGCCCAATGAGACACTGCCACCCTAGATGCTTGGAGTTGTACTGTAGTAGTGCCCCTACGAGGAAAAGCTCAACGTGTTACGTGATACCCGAGGCAAGGGTCATGTGAAATCCTGGAGGTGGAAAAGTTCCATGGTATGGTGGGGAGGGCTTCCCCGGTTCTGCAGGACCAAGTCTTGATCACTTTGCCTGATGATTAGTACGTGTATGTGTATGTGTACGTGTTAAGTGATCTTTTAATGGTGGTTTGGGCTGTGTCTTAGCATTGTGTAAAAGTGAATATGTGTATAACATGTAAGTTACATGTGAACATGGCACGTGGTATGTGCAAGTGAAGTGATCAGTGATACGTGAATGTGTAAGGTGAAAACCATGTGAAATCATGTGTAAGTGTAAGTGAATGATAATGTGAAAGTAAGTGCATGTGAAAAACTAAGGTAAAAGTGCATGTGTGCATGTCATGAGAAATTAATGCATGTGTTAATGTGAATTTTGATTATGATGTCATGTTAGTACCATGTGTAGGTGTATGTATTATGTCCATGAGATAGAAATTGCTTGACGATATGTGTTTAGTATTATGTTATAAATTGAAATAAGTCATGTGTTGTGTTATGTAAAATAAGAAATGAAAGCATGTAAGTATATGAATGTTTCCATGTTAGTGATTTCATGTTATATGTATCCATGTTAGAATTATTGTTTTACATGTGTTAGTGTAGTTTTGCTTAATAGATTCCATGTTATTTCCATGTTTTAGAATGAGCATATGTTAGCTTAATTTGTTAGAAAACATGTATGATAAGTATATGGTTTGGAGTTTTAAGTTGCTTGTTGAGTCTTTATGTAGACTCACCGTTGCATAAACATTCAGGAGATTAGAAGCCTTGGAGTAGCAAGATCCGACACAGAGTTGGAAGAGTAGATTGAAGACTTGTGGTTTATTTCCTAGTATGTAATGCATTGTAACTTGAACTTTGATTATTGTAATTGGAAAACTGCCTATATGTTTAGTGAAAGAGATGTTATGTTATTTCTTTCTGGACTATAGACTGTGGAATGTGGATTATAAGTGATGGAATAAGAGTTGTTTAATTTTCGCTGCATTATCTTTATATTTGTGTATATCTCAGCCCATGTGTATATCGTTGGGGTTTTCTCCCCTGTAGCGGACTTGCTCTCATCCGATGTGGGTTGGTATAAACCGTACAGGTGGAAGTGGGTCATTATAGAGATGGTATTAGAGACCATAGGGTTGAGATTATACATGGATAGCCATCAACAAATTCACATCTCCAAGTCATTGTAGTGGATAGCCAGATCCATGGAATAACTAAGGTAGGACTAGAAAAGTGATAAGATGAGTGCATGATAATATGCTAGTTGTAGTAATAATGTAGCTTGACTTGGTATTTATTTTGCAGGCAATGGCTGGAAGACCCCGTCGTTCGAGTATGCCTATTCAAGATGAGGAGACAAGAGAGGAGGACTGCAAGTGAGCAGCGAGAGTACCAGCACCTCAGGGACCACCTGCACCACCCCCGCCACGTGGTTGACTACGGCACATTCATGAAAGGGCTTGTACAAGTGATGCAGATCAAGCATAGACGCAGGCAGCTCTTCAGACGTAGGTTCAGGCTCAGGTTGCGGCACCAGCTTAGCTGGACCGTGGTGTAGGAGATGTATCGGTCATGGAGAGTTCAAGCGGATGGCTCTGCCCCTTTTAAGGGGGAGCGTCAGCCATTACTTACAGAGAGTTGGCTTAGAGAGATCGAGAAGATATTTAGAGCTATCAGGTGCCCAGAAGATGACAAGGTCAGCCTGGCGACGTATATGCTTCAGGAGCGAGCTGATGTGTTGTGGTCTTCCGTTCTTCACATTGGAGCTAGAGGATACTTGGGGAGAGTTCGTGAGGTTGTTTGAGGCCAAGTATGTTTCTGAGCACATTCAGGACACGATGGAGCAGGAGTTCTTGGCATTGACCCATGGTTCTATGTCGGTTTTGGAGTTTGAGGCTAGATTCGCGTAGTTGTCAAGGTTTGCACCGCACATAGTTGCTGATGAGAGGCGCAAGGTAAAGAAGTTTGTGATGGGGCTTAGACCATCATTGAGAGCCAAACTTATAGCTTTTGACCTAGGACTATGGATGTGGCTCTTAGCGCAGCATGCAGGCAGGAGAGTGAGATGGAGTTATACTAGGAAGAGAAGAATGCTAGGTTGAAGAGGTTGCCAGAACCGTTCCAGCGGCAGAACAGGAAGATGAAGAAGCCCATGGAAGATCAACAACCAGCTATAGTACAAGTAAAGTCAGTAGCTTCTACAGGCAGCGAGAAGCCGAGTGTGTGCACTGCGGCAAGAGTCATGGCTGAGACTTGTGTTGGACAAAGTCATCTCAAGTGTGGCAGCTCAGATCATTGGATTAGAGAGTGTCCGAAGCTGAAGACGTTCGTTCCACGAAGTGTTCCAACAACAACAACAAAGAAGCCTGCAACAAGACAACAAGCACCTGCCGGAGTGTATGTGTTGATTGGAGACGACACCGATGATGTCACCATAGGTACATGATCCGATCTTCGAGGACAAAGATCATTTTAAGGGGAGAGGGTGTGAGGCCCCTGAATTTTGTGCATCTAATATTGTTGATTTTGTGCATGTAATATATTTAACTTTGTGCATATTATAAGTACTTACTTTCTTATGTGCACGTGTATGTATATATATGTGCTTGTTCCTATGCATATAATATATTTATTAAAATGTGCATATAGTATTTAGTTAGTGTTGTACGTATTGTATGTATTTATATTGTGTATTCATGTTATGTATGCAAGTTATTTGGATGTTTTAATGTTCTGGCCGAAATTCTATTTAACGTCCACATACATTGACGTTAAGTGTGAGTAAACGACAAGCCTTGTGCCATTTACTGTTCGACTGGATACTACTGACGTCAACATCGATTGACGTTGACTTCTGGTCAACGGCAGTAAACTGGACGTTTACTTCTCAAGATACATTTTAGATTTCAGATCTGAAACAAAAGTGTTTCTTCCAGGTTCTTGATCAGGAAACAATCTAACGGTGGGATGACCTAACCCTCAGCATACCCCGACCCATTAGCCTATAAAACCTAGTGTTTCAGCGAGATTAAGACCTTTGGGTGGTGAGAAACCTAGATCCCAGTTGTGAGAAAACTTGATCTTGGGAGAGCTCGATCTGGCATTTGGGTGATCTTTCCGGCGATCTTCATCGACTGGGAGATGCACCTTGGATTGAGGAAGCATCCCGGACTCTAGTGAATGATCTACATCAACAGGAAGACCGAATTTAGGAAGAGATTTGAGCACCTCCTTGTCTTGGCCGAGGAGGGCTTCTTCGACTAAATAATCGCTTCAGAGATTTATTCACAAGCAAGTGACTTAAAATTTCACTCCATAGACTGTCTTCTAGGGTTTTAATAATTTTACGAATTTTATTTCATTTCTGGACCCCCAAAATTCTGTGTTTTCTGTAATTCGGTCTGCACTATGTGCAGACAGGAGGTAGACGACCACTTTGTTGCCGTCAAGCTCCTAGGTAAACGACAGTCGATCATGCCGTTAACACCTGTTGGCATCCAATCCCTGGACGTCAAGTTCCTGTGGCTTTTCTGAATATTGGTTTGATCTCTATGATGAGATTTTCGAGAAAAGTGAATATATGTATGTGTTTAGAAAATCATGTCTTGTTTAATATGTTATTTGAGCAACCATGAAATCATGATAATTTCTAATAATATCTGTATTTAAAGAATTTCTGTTATGGAGATAATGAGCATGTTATGATAGATTTAAATACAGAATAATTATATATGGTACATGTTATTGTCTCAGAAATTTTCCACGAAGTTAGGACCACTGTGTGGATATTATAGATCTATTAGAATAGATGGTTCACTGTCTACCATGTTTAAATTGAAATATAATGTAATTTGCTTAAAATCTCTATTTAATATTGAAAATAATTGCACTGCTCCGAAAATTATGAAAATTTCTGATATGTTCTGTTAAGTGAAATTTGCTCGTGGTTAAAGTTTGATCATGTTCTGAACACTATACAAATTGTTCTGATTTCTGAAGCTTTCTATACATGTTTTAATATCAAGTCTCCATTATTTTGTAAATGTGATTAGCAGCATGATTAGATTCTATTACTTACTGTTCAGGGTTAATGTGTGTATTCAGAAGTGTGATTTGTAATGCCTCATGATATTGTGTGTATGTGTAGGGAAAGTGAGGGAACATGTGCGTGTGTGCGTGAAAAAATGTGCTAATGTATAAAAATAAAATGTGTGTTAATGAGACACTGCCACCCTAGATTGCTTGGAGTTGTACTGTAGTAGTGCCCCTATGGGAAAGCTCAACCGTGTTACGTGATACCCGAGGCAAGGGTTGTGTGAAATCCTGGAGGTGGACAAGTTCCACTGGTAATGGAGGGGAGGGCTTCCCCCGGTTCTGCAGAACCAAGACTTGATCACTTTGCCTGGTGATTAAGTATGTGTATGTGTAAATGTTAAGTGATCTTTCTAGTGGTGGTTTGGGTTGTGTCTTGGATTGTGTATAAGTGAATATGTGTATAACGTGTAAAGTGACATGTGAACGTGGAACGTGGTATGTGCAAGTGAAGTGATAAGTGATACGTGAATGTGTATGTTGAAAACCATGTGAAATTGTGTGTAAGTGAATGATAATGTGAAAGTAAGAGCATGTGAAAAACCAAGGTAAAGTGATGTGTGCATGTCATGAGAAATTAATGCATGTGTTAATGTGAATTTTGATTGGATATCATGTTAGTACCATGTGTAGGTGTATGTTATTATGTCTATGAGATAGAAATTGCTTGATGAATATGTGTTTAGTATCATGTTATAAATGAGCATAAGACATGTGTTAGTGTTATGTAAAAATAAGAAATTAAAGCATGTAAGTATATGAAAGTTCCATGTTAGTGATTCATGTTATAAGTATCCATGTTAGAATTATTGTTTACATGTGTTAGTATAGTTTTGCTAATAGATTGCATGTTTATTATGCATGTTTTAGAATGAGCATATGTTAGCTTAATTTGTTATAAAGCGTGGATGATAAGTATATGGTTTGAAGTTTTAAGTTGCTTGCTGAGTCTATTATGTAGACTCACCCTTGCTAAACATTTCAGGAGATTTAGAAGCCGAGGAGTTAGCAAGATTCGACGCGGAGTTGGAGGAATAGATTGAAGACTTGTGGTTTATTTCCTATTATGTAATAAATTTGTAACTTGAACTTTGATTATTGTAATTGGAAAACTGGCTATATGTTTAGTGAAAGCCATGTTATGTATTTCTTTCTTGGACTAATAGACTATGGAATGTGGATTATAAGTTGATGGAATAAGAGTTGTTTAATTTCCACTGCATTATTCCTTTATATTTGTGTATATCTCAACCATGTGTATATCGTTGGGGTTTTCTCCCTTGTAGCGACTTGCTCTCATTCGATGTGGGTTGGTATAACTGTACGGGTGGAAGTGGGTCATTACACAAACAATAGGTACATCAAAAATAGATGACCCGCTAGGCTCCAAGGAACAAATAGAAGCAAGATATGCTACCCAACCATCGCGGATCAAATGACGAGCTCGACAGAAAGAAATAAAAGGTCTATCGGTAGACCAGATACCTCGAAAGCTGAGAACGGGCGCTCCTGGTATCTCAAACTGAACGGTCTTCTGCTGACAATCCACCACAGTTGAGTGAGGCTCCAACCAGTCCATGCCAAGGATGACGTCAAAGTCACGATGCTGCAACACGTACAACCTGGCCGGCAACTGGTGTCCCTGGACCTCAACTGTGACACCCTCTAGGTAACCGAAAGAACTCATGTAATCACCAGACGGGAGATTGACCATCACATCACACTGCCTCTCAGGGGTGTGACGAACCAGTGACTTGTAAAACTCCTCAGAAGCAAAACAAAGGGAAGCACCAGGATCAACCAAAACACGAGCATCTCTAGCAAGGATGGGAAAAGTACCTATAACCAGGTTTGATGCCTCGGCGTCCCTGGTGAGAGCCATCACACGACCACGACCACACCCACACTGCGGCGCCTGCTGGGGCTGCTGCTGCTGCGGCGGTGACTGCTGTTGCTGTGGAAATGTTGCTGCTACTGCTACTGGTATGCTGAAACTGCTGATGCTGCTGAAACTGCTGAGGCTGCAAATGGTACTGCCCTGCTACTGCTGACGAGGTACCTGCTACTGCTGTTGGGGGTACTGGTACTATGGCAACTGCTGAGTGTACTGCACTGGCTGCTATGGCTTCTGGACTTGCCCCATCGGGTAATCCCTCTTGAAGTGGCCCGACAAACCACAAGTGTAACAGAGTGCCTCTTGCCTGCCCTACTCGGCTCCCTGCTGGACCGACTACTCTGCAAACCTCGACTGACACTTCTGCTGCTGACTCTGTCCACCCCCGCGAGTGTTCATCTGCCCGAACTGCAAGAAGAAGAAGTCACACTACCGCGACTACCTGCGGGACACTAGTATGGTGAGGTCCTAGAGGAAGCTCCTCCCTACTGCTGCTGAGGCTCCCAGGTCTCTTCTCTAAGGTAGTGGCCTTAGCCATAGCGCCTCCTAAAGTGGAACACTTGTGAGCAGTCAGAACCCACCTCAAATCTCGCCTCAGTCTTGCAATAAACCTCTCTGCACAAGCCTCCTCACTGCTGGCAACATGAGGGACATGCCTCAACAACCGGACAAACCCATGATGGTACTGGGTAACTATCAAATCACCTGAACCAACTCATGAAACTGGTCTCGTCTCTCACGTCGAGCATAGTCAGGAAAGTGCTTACCGTGATCTGATCCAAATGCTGCCCTGGAATGTGAGTTCCTTGAACTCTTCACCACTCATGGGCTGGACCCTTGAGCTGATACACCGCCAGTGTCACCTGGCCCTCATCGGTGCACTCCATGGTCTCAAACGTACGCTCCAACTCGTGCGTCCAACTCTCTACCTTGTCTGGATCATAGTCACCGAAGAACATCGGTGGTCGGAGATGCAGAAACCCCTCCAAGAGGGCGGTCCTATTTTCAGTGACAGCCGTTCTCCTCCTACCGGCTCGGGTACTCCTAGTATCAGACGCCTGCTGAAGTACTGGCTGCTCCACCTGTGGATCTGCTTGCTACTCTAGTACTGCTGGGGGAGGTACTGGAGGCTGACCTCTTACTGCTGCCTGCCCAGACTGCCTCGCTCCCTGGTACAGGGTCCTGAAGAACTGCTCAGCCATGGGGAACCAATCCACGTACTGCTATGGCTGGGGCTGATGCCACTGTTGCTGCTGCTCACCTGCTGCTACTGCTGCCGCTGCTCCCTGAGGCTGCGCCATAGACTCCACTACTGACACCTCCTCCTGAACCTGACCCGACGCTGGCATATCTAACTCACCCTGCTGCTCTATCAGCTCTATGACCTGCCTATGCCTGCGCGGAGCCATATCCTACATGTCACACAACCAACAAGGTTAACAATACCAACTTGGGTAGCTAGAAGTGTACTTATACTATTTTTGGGACTTCCTGTTGCAGTTTAAATCCACTACAAGTCCTGTTAGACTCTTGCTCTGATACCAACTGTAACGACCCCGAGAACCCGATCCTCGTCCAAGCCGAGGACCCGATTTTCACGATGGCCGCCCATAGATCCGGAGATCCGGAAGGGCTATAACACAAGTCTAAAAGAATATGTAGGGGGAATAAACGTCAACTACTGAACTAGATGCACACACGCTGAAGCAGAAAGGAGAGCGAGACAGCAGCGTATCGCTCTAGGTACAGTCCCAACACATGCACACTAGTACAAGTGAAAAGGGAAGGATAGAGCCCTTAGGGGCATACCCCGAAGGTGACGTACAACTGAAGGAGGAAAACACTGCTACTTGCGAGGATGACGACTACCGCCTCGCCTCCTCCTCCCGACATGTGCCCTGCTGCTACTAAGAAGTCTCACCTGGAAAAAGGAAGGGATGAGCTTCACAACAGAAGCTCAGTAGGGACTACAATCTCCTACTGGCTCTAACAGGTTGAGGAAAAATATATATATACAATTAATTAAATAACAACAGTTCTATCTTCTACTCTACAAGGGAAAGTGCGGAAGCAAAGCTACTAACTAGCAACGGTACGGAGGGACACCATGGTCGGAAAACTCCATGGAACCTGCACGTCGTGACCACCACACGGCTGGCAACACAGGCAGAGAGAACCCTGCCTGGACAAGAGACACTAGCTATGTAAATTGCTACCACAAGTCAACCGGTCAAGTACGTCCACTGACATCTTACCCGCGACCCAGGTAAAACCTCAACGTCTCGTCAGAGTGGGGGCAGGAACATCGGTAGCACAACAGTAACCTCCGTAGTCTGACCAAACTATGGTCCCACGCCTGGCCTCTTTAAGTGGTTCGGGGCCACAAAGAGCGAGGCCGTGAGAAAAGGATGACTGGCCTGCGCCGGGAAGGACTCCAAAACAACTTCGGCATCCCAGACCAACCAAGAGAGCTCTGCAAATGAACTCAACACCACTATCCTAACCATGGTTTCCCCTCCGCTCCAGTGTCCGCGACTCGAGCACGCTCGCCGCCTGGAGTACTCCCTCAACAGGCACGTGAGGACGGGGGTCCCAGTCAATGGTAACAACCTCTCTCACGGGACAAGCCCTCAAGTGCCGAGCACCGAGAGAACGACTAGTGTAGGACCGTACTAGGAAACTAGCACTGGTCTACGGATACAGAAAGAACCGAAAACAGCGAAGACTCCACAGTAAACGGAACTCCACAAGACTTACCTGTCTCTGATGCTATCACGACGCATCAGGCCATCGCGACCATGTCGCGATGCCTTAGAGCATCCCGATGATGTCGTGGCAACCTCACCGATCGCGACATCATCGCGACCTCTATAGCAGTCGCGATCTCAGCCGAGAGGGGTCCCGCTACAGTCCTCCCAAGGACCACCCCAAAATCGATACAAACCATCTCTATAGGGGGGGGGGGGAGCATGGGTAAATGCTAGGAAAGCTTGTAAATGCATCAAACCACCCTCAACATCGTAAAACATGGATTACGAAGAATGTACGCTCGAAGGAAGCCTCACTCACCACGAGCATAATCCTCACACACCCTACAACCCCAAACCACGGAGAAACCACCATCTCAAGGGGAAAGGGAGCATGCTAGGATGAGTGGGAGACGTGGGTCCCTACCTCCAAGAGTAGAGCTGACCCGTTGTGGCCTTCACGTTGGAATGGCCACCTCCTCCTCACTCCAAGCACCACGAGCACATCCCCTACACGATGGAGACGACACCTCCTCTCCACGAGCACCACGAATGCCAAGAATCGCCGGAGAACACGAGAGAGCTCGGAAGAGGATGAAGGAAGAAGAAGAGGAAGGAAAGGGAGAGAGAGGGAAATGAGGCTCCGGCCTCGATTTTAAACCGATGGGCCCCGAGACGCGACGGGTCGGCCTGGCGCGACAACCAGCATGTCATGACACCCCCGGGAATCGCAACCAAGTCGTGACAGCCATCCCCGGTGTGACATTGAAAAGGCAGTCAAACCTCGAAGACCGGGAAACCAGAACGCAACGGCCCGTCAGGTTGCGTCAACGTTGTACGCACCTGACACCCAACAAAGCAATTCTAACAGGAAGGGCAGCAGTCAAATCGGTCAGAAAAGCAGTTGCGACGCCACTAGACACCGCGACAAGAATACGACACTCATCCCCGTCGCGACCATGTCACGATGGCCAGGTGTGCCGCTCCTGATTGTGACGGACCGGGGTATTATGCCCATTAAGGCTCCATATCCAAATCGCCTCCCGCGAACGGACCGAAGTCTCGCAAGGGATATCTCACACACGTGTCCAGTAAGAGTATAAAAGACAAACCACAAGAATATAAGACACAAGAAAGTACATGTGCTCATATCTGCTCACAATTTTTACAATTGCCCCATTACATTAATACATGTCCAATTAAAGAGTACAACTACCTGGGGCATACCCCGAGGGAGCACAAGCTCACACAACACAACTACTAAACAACTGCTGGTGGTAGAAGTCTGACACAACGCGCTGCAAGCCAAACACACGGCAAGCCCTGAAAAGAACTGTAGGGGAGTGAGCCTCAACAAGTCACTGGCTCAGTAGGGGCTACCCAAAACAACACCGAGACCACAATACTCCTCAACCCCAAAGGGTCTCACTGGCAACACCAATAGCCAAACCATTTCATGCTCATATCATAACAATACATAACAATTAAACATATCATGATAATAAATATAAAGTCATCAGAAGGAAAGTAGGATTACAGGACTAACATAATATCATTAGTCAGCCCAACTACTAAAGTGCCTAAACCACAGTCTCACTGGCACACTGCTACAACAACTGGTTGCCTAAGCTATAAGCCACATAGGCAAATCACTGCCTAGGCTGCAAACTACACAGGCGAACCTCAATCATTTGAGTAATAGGACTGCTAACAAAGAGCTGGTCCTTTATACTCCAAACCACACTACGTCGATAACTACACACGAGGTAATAAGACTGGCTACCACGAAAAATCCATAACACACTAAAACTATAATTGGAATCATACCCAAGAAGAGTAAAACTCAACAAGTGGAAGGTCTCACACGGCCTCCACGGAGCATAGCTCTTCTAAACCACAATATGCCTAAGCTACAAGCCTCATCGGCAAAATACCCACAAAGGTAACATAATTAATAATCACAAACTAATCCACAATAAAATATAAACAAGATCTACTTAAAATAGTTAGGATACAACAAGTGGTTGGTCAAACCACAAGACCTCCACAAACACAAGTACCGGAAAGGTTGGTACACAATGTACCACCACAAAACTACAAAGTAACCCACAAAGACCTGCTACTCTGAGGTACCACATCACAAACACCCGAACAAGGGTATAAGTAGGTGATAAACACCACATTGAACAACAATTATTTGTGCCTTCACTTAGACACAACATTACAAGTAAAACCTCAACCGACAAGTCATACAAACCACAACTCAGTCACAATTGTGCCAACACCAGGGCACACCTCGAACTGGTCAAACCTCGACCACGAGTCACAAATTCACGAACTACAGCCTGTGGCAAAGCGCGAGTCAAGCCACAACTAGAGCTTGGCAAAGCACGAGTCGCGAAAGACGATGTCACCACAACTACAACTGGAGCTAACTAAGCACGAGTCAGAAAGAACGACGCCACCACACGGGAACGAACTACTAGCTGATCAGGCCAGTATCCAACCCGGACAACACAACACAAGAACAACCTCTTAGCCTCGCAGTCACGGACGAAAGGTCCAACTGCCGCTCCACGAGAACAGGTCAAACAACTGTGGAGACCAACCAACACCACACCTGCAGACACACAACTGCAGGCCCATGCCTGGCACCTCTAGAGTCTCTGGCCGGAGCACTCTAAAGTGAGGCACTGGAAAACAGGACTAGCTGGGGACCAGTGTCGACTACTGGTGTCCGTACCCCCAACTACGAGCGCGCTACAAGTGACTACACACCCACAAACACAAGCCGCTGCCCTACTGTCGTCTTTCCCTCAGCCGGACGTACAACTCAAGCACAGGAGTGAGGGTGTCCAGGAAGATGACACAGACCTCAACAGTACAACACAAGTACCGGGACAAAACCCCGAGCACAACAAACACACGTGCCTGGCTCACAAAGAACCTGGGGTACCCGACTAGAGAGGCATTCCGGAATAGGCGCCGGACCACCACACTCGGCTAGCACAAACCACGATACTTACACATATAGCCTTTACTTATAATTCACAATATACAAGTGTTAGGATTAGCTTAACATCGGTCACCGTGTGACCCTAAAGCTATCCCACACCAACACATAACTGAACCACAAACTTGCCTATCATTGGTCATGAGGTGACCTCCGTGGCAACACATAGACCACTTAATACGTAAATCCATATAATATTATTCGAAAGACAACAACAGACCAGGGCTAGGTCGGTGTGGACCTTCACTGCCCAAACACCACAAAGTCATGGCTAGGCTCACATAGGAACATCACTGCCCAGTTACTATGACAAATCATAAGAATTACATTGCAACAAAGTGTGTAGTATACACACACTCAACCACGTAAACAACACATGTATATTACACCCTAGTTGGTGTACCACACGTCTTCCACGTAAACCACATGTCCAACACATGGACAACGCACTCCAAGAGTGCCACGGGTGCCAACGCACCACACATACTGCGTAAAGCAATTACGTACATCACACATCATTCACGTAAAACATGCCCATTACATGAGCAGTATGCTCCAAGAGCATAACAAGTGCACTGGCTCACACCGGTCATCGCCATGCACACACACAAACACACAATATTCATAACCAGAAAAGCTACGTAAACCACACTGCATGAATACATGCACAAGTTGGCGGCAACATCGACTGCCGCTTATAGGAAGTAGACGGCAATGGATCTGGCCGTCTATATCCCGGCTGATGAACCTGGCGTCAATCGATGTTGATGCTAAGCTCTTCAACCCCAGTTCCTGCAGAACCCTAAACTGATTCTACAGGTTTTACAATCATCAAAGCAACGAGAAAACATGAGGAAACTATTTTCCAACCAAACATGCATCATTTAAGATTTAAACTACATGAATTAACCATTAAATTCCATCAAACCACCCTTAGAACCCCGCATGAATACCATGACCCGAAGTTGCCATTTTCATGTAGTTCATGCTTTCTAATTATTCTATTACAACCTATAAGAACTACAAGGGTCGTTCCCTACCTCAGAACACGCTCAAACCCTCCGAGTTCTCCGGTTCACACCAAACCCTCCGCGAGCTCCCACGGGAATTGCACCACGCCACGGCGTTTCCTCGTCCGATTCGACAACGCCACACGCTCCACGATCCTCCAACCACCTTCAGTACCTGTTGGAAGCTTTAGAAACACGGGGACGCGAAGCTAGGGCAAGGGGAAGAGAGAGATAGGTGGGAAACCTGCTCTCGGGTGACCCTATAACCTGCAGAATTCTCAGGATGGCGTCAACCCCTCTGCCGCCAAAGACAACCGCCACTCTAAACGTCCACATCTAATGCCGCCAAGATCATGCAGTCAACGGCCACTTACCTGGATGCCAACAAGTCAACGACCACCCCTGGCCGCCAACTCCTACTCAACTGCAGCAGGTCCTATTTCATTTCGGGACCTAACCTGCACCACACCTACACACACACGCGTCTACACCACACTTGCCTTACAACAGCCATCACAACCACAACACACACGATCCAAAAAGGATCCGAAAATTAGCGACATTACACTGATGCCTGTCGCGACGGGGATGAGCCTGAGGACTAGGCCAAGGGCCCAAGAGGGTCGAGTCTTACAATTATTGCCTTGCATAGCCAATGTCTTGATTCTAAATGAAAAGATATGGCTACAAGGCCCATCAACTTGCTGATCAAGCAGGCATTGGGACCCACACTTGCTTGGGTCCTGCAATGAAATCAATATTAGAATGCAATAATAATTTTTGAATCTAAAAGAATTTTTTTTTTTGGTATAGATGCATTTCTTTCATTAATAGAACTATGAGGAGCATTAGTTCCATATTTTCTTTTTGTCTTGTTCAATGCATCTATGTTTTCATGAAATTTTCTACTTTTTGAACTTTCGATATAGAAAGCAGAGGACTTATTTTGTGCAGCAGTTCTATTCTTGTGTACATGGAATTTTTGAGTATTTTCAGCATGAACATCATTTTTATTCCTATGTACATGAGCATGTGTATGAGCATGAGGCTTGAGAGCATGCACAAAAAGATCATCTCTGTACCAATAGTCCCTGGAGATATGACCAATTCTATGACAATGAAAACATTGGACTGATTTGGCATGTTTATGAATCTTTTCATTTTTATTCCAACAATACTGGGCAAGATGACCAAGTTTATTGCAATTAAAGCAAATGGGTTGAGTATTTACTTGGAACTTACCATAGCATTGATGTGTATGCTAGAAGTTTTGAAACCCTCTAGAGTACCTTTGATTATTCTTTGGTTGAGGTATTGGTGGTACCCTATGGTTGCTCTTAGCATGATGTGGAGTTGGAACTTGCCTCGGAGCTTTTCTGGTTTGTGGAGGAGGTGGAGGAACCCTGTGCAATATTGTCTATTTTTATATTCAAGTTTTCTTATTTTTAATAGAAACATAATTCTTCTATAAGGCAGCATTTTTCTTCTTTTTATCATTTTGTTTCTGAACATTTTTCTGAACAAAACCTTTTACTGGTTTTTCATTAGACATAATGGAGTTCTTGTTAGCAACATTTTTGTTCATTTCAGAAACTTTTACTTTCTCCAAAGCAGTAAAGAGCTCATTTTTCATCTTTTTCTTTTCAGCTCTTAATTCAATAATTTTTTTCTTCAGAAATTTGAATTTTGTTTAGCATGACATTAAAACCATTTTCATCTTCTTCTTCTCATTTTCAAGTTGAGAAATTTGTTTTTCCAAATTAGCAATTTTGTTACTTAAATTGCTACAGTCATTGTCCAAAGATTTGTCATACAACATGCATTCAATCTTCTTTTTCATATGATGATTTTCTTCAACAAGTTGCCTGCATTTCTCATTTATCTGATGATCATGAGCCATAATGAAATTGTTTATTTAATTGATCATTATCAAATTTGAAGTTCTGATTAAGATCAATCAATTTTTCATTTTCATTTTCCGGATTAATGACTTTAGATCTCAATAGCTCATGGTTTTCCTTAGTCCATTTAGTTTATTTTCACAGATTTTGACTTCATCTTTCAAATTCTCTTTCTCAGAATTTAACTTTTCAACTTCATTTTTCAAGGTTTTCTTATCAATGTTAATGGTGCATCTAAAGGAAATTCGGGTCCTTGTGGTGGTGGTGGTGTTGTTAGGGATGTTGTTGGATCTGTTGTTCTTGCCTTCTCTCATTTTTATGGTGATGGTAACAACATTCTTGCTGAAGCTAGAGCGATGTATGATGGTGTACAATTGGCAGTGGAGAGCGGAATCTAGGTAGACCATATCTGCTCGGACTCTATGATATTGGTGAACTCTTTTCGGACAGGGATTGCTCCCTCTTGGTCCTATTATCGGTGGTGGAGGTTTACCTTTGATTTTGTGCAGCAAAATAGAGTCTGAGTTTGTCATGTTTATAGGGAAGCAAATTAGGTGGCGGATGCTTTGGCCACCTTTGCATGTAACACTCGTTGTAATGGGATTTTTAATTGTTCCACCAGCTCCTCGGTCTTGCTTTCCTGCTCTTTTTGGGGATCGACTGGGTCTGGGGAACATCAGAGTTTCATAACTCTATTGTAACTCTCAGCGGCATGCCCCGTAGCTTTTGTATGTTTATGCATTATTAATAAAAAGTTTTGTAGCAGGTATCGCCAGGGGGAGTGAGCACATTTCACCCTACTGGGGTGGAGTGCACTTGACTGGTTTTGAACCTGTTGCACGTTATAAAAAAAAAAAACTTCAATTTTCTAGTCGTCATTCTCTCTTTTCAGTTCTTCATTCTCTTCATAGAAAGCTTGAACATTAACAATTTTCGTCTCATTTACCTCTAATTTAAGCTTCAGCTTTTCGTTTTGAGATTTAACCATTTTAAATTACTTACACACATGTTCATAGCATTCCATCAAATCATCATAAGGCAATTCCTCATTATTACTGTCGGAACAAGAATTGAGAGAATTGTTGGAATTTACCAAACCATTGGAGCTTTCCTTAGCAATAAAGCATTTATCCATTTTTCTTCCTTCTCCTCTCTTCAAATTCCCTAAATATTCTTGCATTTTAGAAGATGGTGATGAGCTTGAAGATTTCTTCGAAACTATATCAGGAAATTCATGCAAGTTAAAATAATTTGCCATTACACTAGATCAACTTTAGATAATCAGATCTAGTGACAATCAAATCTAATCAACAAGCAATGAAGCACACAGAATAATCACAATACAAAATTTGAATCAGATCAAGTAAATCAGATGATGTTTTAGAAAATTCAATAGAAGCAATCAAATCAGATTAGAATCAGATATTAACCTGCTCTGATACCAATTGTAGGATCGAATATGTACGATGAATAGATCTAGAAGGGTGGGTTGAATAGATCTAACACCAATTACTACGGAAGCTTAAGCAATTTAAAATAACTTCAAATTATAGATCCATTCAGATAGACAATCTTACTGATCTGATGTGTCAATGTGTGAAGCAATTAGACAAGTAGTGTAAATGTGAAATCCTATGCATGCATCTAGCATAGAAAAATAGAACAAATCATTGCACAGGAGATTTTTAGGTGGTTCGGAAATCACACTAGTGATTCCTACATCCACCCCTCACACAGTGAGGCCACACTACTCAAAACCGAGTACAACACACACTTAAGCTCGACAGCTCTAACACACACACACTTGAGCACGACGGCTCAAAAACCCTTGAGCTCGACGGCTCAAACAACACACATGAGCACGACAGCTCAGCCATACTAGATAGATCAAATTCACAAGAAATCATATCCTCTAGCACTAATCTGATTGACACACTTACATGCACACAAAAATCTGCACAGAACGCATGTATAGATCTCACGAGCACTCAAAGACAAATTGAGAAAAACACTCCAATAAAAATGAATGAAAGAGAGGTGAATTGGATGTCCCTTGTTGAAGATGATTTGCAGAAGCTCGAATTGAAGGTCCTTGAGAAGATCAGATGGCATGCTCCTTCAATCCACGATGCTCTGTTTTCAGATCTGCTGCTTGCACGATTCCTCCTTCTTCCACTACTGCTTTTCTTCTTGATCTACTCCTCTTTCAGCACTCCAATGCTTTCTCTCACTGATTGGCCTTGATCCCCACGTCCTCTGTGGTGGGTTCGATGAATAGCTGCTCCAAATGAGATAAGAGAGACTTTATAGCCTCTGTGCAGTTCCTTGTACATGGGAGAGATGTGCACATAAACCTAGAATGCACCCAAGGCTGCCACGTGTCCAAAAGTTCTTTTTCTCATTATCACTTGGATGAAAGGGTATTTTGGTAATAATAGAATCTCCCAAACAGTCTCCAGAGATAAATCACAGCCATTGGATATCATACCCTTTACGTGTCTGAGTTTTCATGCAATGTGTGTTGATACTAGTTTGCATGTGTGTCGACACTACTAACTAAGTATCAGTTTCAGCTTACTAGCAGGACACTAGTGTCAACTTGACCTTCAACTAGAGTCGACCTGATTGGCAGCTAGTGTCGACCTGACCTTCAACTAGAGTTGACCTAACTGGCAGCTACTGTCGACCTGACCTTCAACTGGAGTCAACCTGACTGTAACTTGTTCTTCAGGAGCTTACTAGGTAGACTTTGTGTGTCGACCTGATTTTCAACTAGTGTCGATACAACTTTGACAAAACTTTGTAAACGTGTATATATGAAGAGTGGATCATGAAAACATGTCATAATCATCAAAATATGAAATGTGAAGCATCAAGAACATGTTGTTTAGTCATTATTATAATATGTACAATATGTCATCATCAAAATCAATGTGTGAGTGTTTGGACATCATCTACAACCAAATGTTGTAGTCATCATTAAAATCAAAGTATGAGTGTGTAGACATCATCAACATCAAGGTTTTTAGTGATCATCCAAATGAATACACAACTCAACAATCTTCCACATATATACAATATGACATCAGATTGTGTACAAAATGTCATCATCAAAACACACAACTCAACAACATCAAGGTTTTTAGTCATCATCCAAATGAATACACAACTCAACAATCTTCCACATATATACAATATGACATCAGATTGTGTACAAAATGTCATCATCAAAACACACAACTCAACAACATCAAGGTTTTTAGTCATCATCCAATGAATACACAACTAAACAATTTTCCACATATATACAATATGACATCAGATTGTGTACAAAATGTCATCATCAAAACACACAACTCAACAATGGTCAGTTAGAGAGGGCCATATCGACCCTCGAGGACATGTTGAGAGTGTGTTGCCTGAACAGAGGCGGCACGTGGTAGTCACACCTTCCCATGGTGGAGTTTGCATAAAATAATAGCTTTCACTCCAACATTGGGATTGCACGCTACGAGGCTTTGTATGGCAGATCGTGCCAGGCACCTTTGCACTGGCACGAGGTTGGTAAGAGGTAGTTGCTGGGACCAGAGCTTGTATAGTAGTGTGCAGACACAGTGAGACTGATCAGGCAGAGATTGCAGATAGCGCAGAGCAGCAGAAGAGCTACGCAAATGTTCGATGGAGGCCACTTCAGTTTGAGGCAGGTGACAGTGTGTTTCTATAGATCTCTCCAACCAAGGGAATTCTCAAGTTTGGGAAGAGGGGCAAGCTTAGCCCGAGGTTTATTGGTCCTTTTCCCATCCTAGAGTAGGTTGGTGAGGTCGCGTACAAGTTATCTCTTCCGTCCGAGTTGCCAGGGGTTCACGACGTCTTTCACATCTCGCAGCTGAGGAGGTACATGACAGATCTATCACACATGCTTGACTACTCACAGTTAGACGTTGCTCCAGATCTGTCAGTGCTAAAGTACCCAGTCAGTGTTGTGGACCGCAAAGTGCAGCAGTTGCGCAGGAGGCAGATCTCGCTCGTTAAGGTTGTTTGGGAGAATCACGTCGGTGGCGAGGCCATGTGGGAGCACAAGGACGAGATGTGGGAGAATTTCCTTACTTGTTTGAGTGACTGGTATGTTTGTTTGCCTTCGTCCCCTGAGTTTCTCCCTTAATTTTGAGGACAAAATTGATTTTTTTGTTGGTTAGATTGTAACATCCCTTTTCCTTGGTCAGCCACCTTCTTCTGAAGGTAGCGACATATCGAGCCATCGCATTCTGAAGGTGACGAGATGTCTGTCGCGTTCTGGCTTATGAATACGATAGGAATGTCGTCATGTTCCCCTTCTGACCACAGTATGTAGATTTGTTGTCTTGCTGTCGGGACAGTTGGGACACATGTCAAGCACTAGAAGATGAAGGCGACATGTCAGGTGTCATGTTCATGGTGTCAGGTCTACGAGGATGACATGTGGCGGATCTATTGGCCAAGAGGAAGGCTCAACAGAACGTGGGAAGGCTCCTAGTTCGTAGGGAGGTCATTTACAATGGCGTGGAGGTCGAATCTGTTGGTCCCACTGACGGTGGTAGTAAGGATAGCCTAAAGAGGGGGGGGGGGTGAATAAGTTATTTGAAAATTCAAATAAAAATCACCACTTGAAAACTTTCATTAGTGAATGTAGTTGTGTGCAGTATAGAGTAGTAGTGCGGAAGCAATTTAAACAAACAATCACACAAATGAACATAGAGAATTTATCCTAGTTTGGTACTTCTCAAAAGGAAGACCTATGTCCAGTCCCTAAGCAGATCTTGAGATTTCACTAACCAGGGTACAATCCCCCCAAGGATATACAAACCCCCAGCTCCCCGCTGGTCCTCTACCTTTCCGAGTAGGAAGGAAACTCACTTCTGTTATAGGTCAAGAAGTCACCCTCTTGGAATAAATCCCTGTGTGGTTTTTCTAGATTTAAACCCCCAGCTAGGTTCTACTGACACCAACCCCAGCTAGGTTCTTCCCTCAACACAAGGGGAACACTGAGTACAGTCTCTCAACTGGACAGACACCTGGCACTTCGGTGGTCTTCTCTTTACCATTGAAGAGGAAACCCTTGTTCTTCTTAAATGAAGAATAAATCGGCTGTGGAGATCAAGTTCTGAAGAAAAGAACTTAGCTTGCTTGCTCTCCAACACCAACCTAAGAGCTAAGAGGATTACACGATAAATACAAGGAAACTTAAATCCTCAGCTCACAGGCTCTCCCCAGATGTACAATGATGCACAGAGAAAGTGAAGAGAGAAAAGAAGCTTGAATGCTTGACGACTTCAGATGGTTGCTTGCGTGCACACTTCTTCTAGGGCTCAAGCTCTTTCTCTCTTGCTTTGAGTGTGTATGACGTTGAGGCTTCTCACTGGATGTACACTCTTTCAAAAGGATTTTTACGTTCGTACCCTTTTTTCTTCAGCCTAACTTCTTTCTTTTTAAAGAGCAGCTTAAACAGATCCATTGAAGTATAGTCGTTGGGGTTCTTGGATTTGTTGGGACTCATCATCCTCTGCTCTCCTTCTGCTTCTGTCTAAGAGACACTTGGTGTAGAAGGAAGTCTAGATATTTGTAGGTGCCGAAGACAGTTAGACTAAAGGGTCTTATCACAGAAGGCCCATACCTTGTTATGTGCAGAGGTCCATAATTTCCATTGATATCCAAATATGTTAGGTGAGGTCTTACTTCCATGTTTCTTGCTGACAACTACCCTGAAGGATGGATATCAAAAAGATCTTAAGTCAGATAGAGAATTAATAAGATAACATGTGAAGTACATTTAAACTTTCATTTGGGCGTAATAGATATTTTGAAACATTTGAAATGTGGAGCCAATCGATGTCTGAAAGACTATAGAGACTTCGACTGTAGAGAAGTCGCAGTGACTAATTACACTTCGACTTTCGAGGAGTTGGAGTAGGACTTCGTTTGTTCAACAGTCGATATCACACTTCGACTTTCCAGAAGTCGTAGCAAGACTTCGTTTGTACAACAGTAGATATCACACTTCAACTTTACAGGAGTCAGAGTAGGACTTCGTTTGTTATAAAGTCGATATCACACTACGACTTCCCAAAAGTTGGAGTTATTATGATATATATATATACTACTTGTGGACTCATTAATCAAGCAATTGAAATTTTGAGCAAGCAGAAGAACATGTGCCATCCAAACATAGCATTTATAAAATATATTCTTTTGTAATATTATTATAGTGCATTTGAAGGTTATTAATGCAGATAGATATGCACTCATTAATCAAGCAATTGTATTAATCAAAAAAACATAGTCGGTTAAAGTGAAGCTTTGGATATGACGAAGTGTAACTTCGGATATGACGAAGCTACCTTCATATATGACGAAGTAATCTTCGACTGAACATGATCAAAACATGCATGACGAAGTTGTAACTCAGTGTAAATCTATAATGATAATGCAAGAATATATTGTATTCATGGAGAAAACATGATATAAAAATATTAATGATATTTTAAGTTAAACATGGGTTTTTTTATCACCAAAATAAAAGAATAAAATATAGGAGTGGTTCAACAATCTCCCCCTTTTTGGAGATGACAAAAGTCATGTGAATTTTCTGACATAAACATACAGTCAAGCATTAAATAGAAAATTCATGGATAAAAAACTCTCCCCCTTTTTGTCAATAACCAAAAAGGAAGGATCTTACCATTTGCATTTTCTCTCTTTTGTAAAGACTTCTTACCAATATGTTGTGAGATTGAAGGAGAGGAGTTCAACAATACTTGTCATGAATTTACATCTCCCCTTATTACTTGCTCCCCTTTGATGTGAGGCTCCCCCTTGTTGTGTGGGTTGAAGAATCTTCAATCTTCTCCTTGTCTGTCGACCAACTTGGCATTAACTGTCGACAGTTGTTCAATGTGTGTTGACCTGTTCTTCATCTGTCGACAACTAGTCCTTGTCTGTCAACATCTCCTGTTGCATTTCCACTTGTTGTTTTTCAAGTCTTCAAGAGTTTTACCTGCATTGATCTTAAAAAGAGAAAACTTTCAAAAACTTATTAATAGTACTGTAACTTAAATACAAATTTGTGACTACTCTCTCTCCAGATTTGAGTTGGATGAAGAGCTGGAAGTCACCAATGCCTTGAACATTCTTTGTTTCTGATGCTCTAAGATTGTCCTGCAAACAACTTATTCAGAAGTAGATACCTAAATCTTTTTGGGTCCTTGATGGTTAGATGCATAAAAATATCCTTTCGGAATTCACATTGGGTGTTTAGTAGTGCAGGAATTTACTATGTGGCCTAATTTATTGCAATGAGAACAACAATGAATGTAATTTGTTTTATAGGCCTTATTGTTTTTGTGATGTTTGTTTAGAACATGATTTTTAGAAACTTTTTCTTTTTGAGAGCATTTGTTCATTACAGGGACCTTTTTCTGAGGTATGTTGGTTTCTTTGACAAATTTTGGCAATGGATATTTTTCAACATACTTAATTTATTTTCCTTTTTTTGGAGGTTCGTATCCAAGACCTTGTTTATTGTTGCCAGATTTTGAGTCTTTTAAGCATAGAGCTCGAGATGTTTTACCTTTTGTTAATTTTCTAACTGATTCTTTTAAATAAGGATTTTATTCAGTTAGAGTTTTCAATTTTTATTCTAACTCTAATTTTTCATTGTTCTTACTCTTTAAATCCTCACATAAAAGATAATTTTTATTTTTATTTTTCTTTAACTGTGTTTTCAATTGTTCCATTTTGGATTTAAGATCAGAATTAGTGTTTACCAAGCAAGTAAGGTTATTTTTTAGATTCTTTAATTCTTTTACAACACCTTTATGTTTTTCATAAAGTTCATTAAAAACATCTTCTAAATCTCCAGACTCTGACCCTAAATTAGTGCAAGAATTAAAAGATGGGTCAGAATGTACCTCATTTAGTCCTACCATAAGGGCTAGACTTACCTAATCTTTTTCCGAATCTGAGCTTGATGAATCTGAAGTGGAGACTTCTTCATTGTGCCAAGCAACTGCCATGATTTTCCTTTTGTATTTCTTGTACTTTTCATCACTTTTTTGCTTCATCTTGGATTTATCTTGTTGACAATTTTCTTGAGCCTTGGACAATATGGCCTTAGATGTCCAGGCTTCCTACATTCATAACAGACTAGTTCCTTTTTCCTTTTGTCTTTCTTATGGATCCTTCTTGATCCATTCTTCTTCTTCTTAAGGATCTTCTAAAGCTTTGACAAGACATCATCAACATCACTATCTTCAAAAACTATATTTTCTAAACTAGAAGAAGAAGATGAGGAAGGAGCAGTTGTGACTTTAAAAGCATTAGTGACATTTTTTTGGATGTGCCTTCAGATAGGCGCTCCATATTGATTTCATGTGCCATCAATGATCTAATAAGCTTTTCTAATGACATAGTTGTAAGGTCATTAGTTTCTTCTATGGCTGTGACTATTGGAGTCCACTGATTTGGTAGAGATCTGAGAATGTTTCTTACCATATCACAAGTGTAGTACACTTTTCCAAGCCCTGCAAGACCATTAGTTATATCAGTAAATCTACTATACATTTGAGTAATGGTCTCACCTATCAGCATTTAGAACTTCTTGTATTGAGTGACCAGAATGTCAATCCTAGTTTCCTTCACTTTGTTGGTTCCCTCATATGTGAGCTTCAGCTTGTCCCACATTTCCTTGGCTGATTTACATGCTAAGATCCTATTGAATTCGCTCCTTGTCAGGGCACAACATATGAGATTTTTGGCTTTACTGTTATGAGAAAGCATCTTTAAGTCGTTGTCTGTCCACTCCTCTCTTGGGTTGAGTACTATCAAATCTTCTTCTTTAATGATAGTCCATAGTTGATAAACATAACCTTGGAGGAAAAACTACATCATTGTTTTCCAATAGTTGTAATCTTCTCCATCAAACAAGGGTGGTTTGCTGACAGATTGGCTTTCAGTAAAACCTTGACCTGCCATTTGATCTTTGCTCTAAGATTGTTAGATCTTCTTTGAATATTCAGAGACTACGACTCTGATACGACTTGTTGGTCCCACTTACGGTTGGCAACAAGGATAGCCTAGAGGGGGGGGGGGTGAATAGGTTATCTAAAAATACAAATAAAAATAATCGCTTGAAAACTTTGGTTGGTGAATGTAGTTGTGTGCAATAGAGAGTAGTAGTGTGGAAGTAATTAAATAAACAATCAAACAAATGAACACAGAGAATTTATCCTGGTTCGGTACCTCTTAAAAGGAAGACCTACGTCCAATCCCCAAACAAATCTACAGATTTCACTAACCAGGGTACAATCCCCCCAAGGATATACGAACCCCTAGCTCCCGCTAGTCCTCTTCCTTTCCGAGTAGGAAGGAAACTCACTTCTGTTACAGGTCAAGAAGCCACCCTCCTGGAACAAACCCCAGTGTGGTTCTACTAGACTTAAACCCCCAGCTAAGTTCTACTGACACCAACCCCATCTAGGTTCTTCCCTCAACACAAGGGGAACATGAGTACAGTCCCTCAGTAGGACAGACACCCAGCACTTCGGCTAGTCTTCCCTTCACCCTTGAAGAGGAAAACCCTTGCTCTTCTTGAAGGAAGAATGAGCAGGCTGTAGACATCAAGTTTTGAAGAAAAGAACTTAGTTTGCTCCAACAACAACCTGAGAGCTAAGAGGATTACAAGATAAATACAAGGAAGCTTAAATCCTTAGCTCACAAACTCTCCCCAGATGTACAATGATGCACATAGAACGTGAAGGGAGAAAAGAAGCTTGAATGCTTGAAGACTTTAGATGGTTGCTTGTGTGCACACTTATTCTTTGGCTCGAGCTCTTTCTCTCTTGCTTTGAGTGTGTGTATAGCGTTGAGACTTTTCATTGGATGTACACTCTTTCAAAAGGATTTTCAGGTTCGCACATTTTTTTTATTCAGCCTTGCTTCGTTCTATTAAAAAGTAGCTTGAACATATTCGTTGAAGTATAGTTGTTGGGGTTCTTGGATCCGTTGGGACTCAACATCTTCTGCTCTCCTTTTGTTTCTGTCTAACAAACACTTGGTGTATAGGAAAGTCTAGATATTTGTAGGCATAAAAGACAGTTAGACTAAAAGGTCTTTTGACAGAAAGCCCATACCTTGTTATGTGCAGAGGTCCATGATTTTTGCTGACATCCAGATATGTTAGGTGAGGTCTTACTTCCATGTTTTCTGCTGACAACTACCTTGAAGGATAGATATAAAAAAGATCTTCAGTCAGACAGAGAAATAATAAGATAACATGTGAAGTACATTTGAACTTTCATTTGGGCACCATAGACATTTTGAAATATTTGAAATGTGGAGGCAATCGATGTCTAAAAGACTATAGAGACTTCGACTGTAGAGAAGTTGCAGTGAGACTTCAACTATAGAGAAGTCGCAGTGACTAATCACACTTCGACTTTCGAGGAGTCGGAGTAGGACTTCATTTGTTCAACATTCGATATCACACTTCGACTCTCCACGAGTCAGAGTAGGACTTCATTTGTTCAACAGTCGATATCACACTTCAACTTTCCAGAAGTCAATTAAAGTAGAGTATCGCCAATTGAAGAGAATCTCCATCGAATTCAATCAAGGTTCTTCAATTCAAGCTTCTGCAAGACTTCTTCACCAAGGAAAATCCAATCCACATCTATTTTACCCATTTCTTGGATTGTTCTTCTCATTTTCGTCTGTGAGATGTATGCATGAAGTTCTGTGTAGATTTCTATGTACGATTGAGTCTGTGAATTAGATCATTGCCAGAGGATCTGATTTCTTTTGTGTTTGATCTAGCCTTTTGTGGTTTGAGCCGTCGTGCTCAATTTAGAGTCGTTGTGCTCCTGTTGTGGTTTGAGCCATTGTGCTCAGTTTTTGTAGTTGTTGTACTCCAGGTTGTGTGTTTGAGCCGTCGAGCTCAAGGGTGTTGGAGTCGTCGTGCTCCAGTGTGGTGTGGCACTCAGGTTTGAGTAGTGTGGCCTCACTGTGTGAGGGGTGGATGTAGGAATCACTAGTGTGATTTCCAAACCACCAAAAATTCTTGTGCAATGGTTTGATCTGCTTGTTTGCGCTAGATGCTTGCATAGGATTTCGCTCTCTCTAATTGTACAATTCCTTCACAGATTTTATTCAGATAATTTACACATTCATACTTCAGATCAGTAAATTGTTTGTCTGAATTGATCTCTGATTTGAAGTAATTTTGAATTGCTTAAGCTTCCGCATTAATTGGTGTCAATCTATTCACCCCCCCCCCCCCCCCCCCCCCGTTCTAGATCTGATCCATCCATCTATCCGATCTACATCTATTTTAATTCAAGCTTCTACAAGACTTCTTCACCAAGGAACATCTAAGCTTCTGTAAGACTTCTTCATCTGTGAGATCTGTGCATGAAGTTCTGTGTAGATTTCTATGTACGATTGAGTCTGTGAATCAGATCATTGATAGAGGATCTGATTTCTTTATGTTTGATCTAGCCTTTTGTGGTTTGAACCGTCGTGCTCAATTTGAGTCGTTGTACTCCTGTTGTGGTTTGAGCCGTTGTGCTCAGTTTTTTGAGTTGTTGTGCTCCAGGTTGTGTGTTTGAGCCATCGAGCTCAAGGGTGTTGGAGTCAGCGTGCTCCAGTGTGTGTTGTACTCAGGTTTGAGTAGTGTGGCTCACTGTGTAAGGGGTGGATGTAGGAATCACTGGTGTGCCTTCCGAACCACCTAAAAAACCTTGTGCAATGGTTTGATCTGCTTGTCTGCGCTAGATGCTTGAATAGGATTTCGCTCTCTCTACTTGTACAATTCATTCACACACTCTATTCCACAAATTTACACATTCATACTTCAGATCAGTAAATTGTTTGTCTGAATTGATCTCTGATTCGAAGTAATTTTGAATTGCTTAAGCTTCCACATTAATTGGTGTTAGATCTATTCAACCCCCCCCCCCTTCTAGATCTGATCCATCCATCTATTCGATCCTACAATTGGTATCAGAGCGGGTTAACCACTCTAACTGTTAGATCTAATTCCTTGTTACACTGTTTCACTGTGATTAGATCTGATAGTCTTTTGAGTTTTAGCATAATGGCAAATTGCTTTATTCTGCATGAATTTCCTGTTATAATTTCAGAGAAATCCCCTAGCTCATTTTCATTGGATTTTTCAGAGGACTTACAAAGAAAAGGAGCAAAAGAAATTCACAAGTACTTAATGGCAAAGAAGAGCTTCAATGAATTCAGAAAATCAACAATCCAAAAGACTTTGGCTCTAACAGCACATTCCATGAGCTCAAAGCATTCTTCATCCTCTTCAGAATACAAGAGATCAAATGGGTCTACAAGGTCAGGTAAATCACTTCCAGACCCATTTATGTATTCTAATTCTGATTCTAATGCAGATGAGAGCATGTCTTATGTTGAATTGATTGAATTCTGTGAGAAGATACAAAATCTTAATGCAAAGCTGAACACTAAAAATAAAGATTTGAAAAAAACTTTAAAACATTGCCACAAAAAAGTGGAAATTTAAAAAATACACTTGAATTGCTTCAGAACAATGATAAAGATCCTTCATAAGAAAATGAGAATTTGGAAATTGAAGTTCAGAAACTGAATTCTGAAAAAGAAAGTTTGAAAGATAAAATCAAACTTTGTGAAAACAAGTTGTTTAAGTTGAAAGAAATCATGATCAGTTGGAATATGAAAATCTTGATTTGAAAGATGAAAATGAAAAATTGATTGATCTCAAGAACTTTGATATCTCTAATGAAAAATCAGTGAAATTTCATGTTCAGAAAAATATTCAAAAACAAAATGAGAAAAATGGCAAAAATGTTGCTAAGAAGAAGAATCTTGTTTATGTGAAAAATAAGAAAATTGAAACAGAAAAACAGAACAATTTACACAAGATTCCTCCATCTCTTCCACACTTCAGAAGTGTTTCAAAGAAAGTTCAATATTCACATCATGCCAAGAGCCACCAAAAGGTACCTCCTTCTCCTCATGGTAAGCCTGCTCACATGAAAAGGAGATTCCAACAAATGCATACATGCCAAGGTAAGTACCAGGTAAGAAATGATCTCATTTGCTTTAATTGTAATAAACCTAGTCATTTAGCCAAATTTTGCTGGAATAGAGATCAACATTTCCATAAATATGCCAAATCAGCATAGTGCTTCACATGTCATAAATTTGGGCATATTTCTAGGGAATGTTGGCATAGAATTGATAATCTTGTGCATGCTCCCATGTTTTATGTTAATGTACATAAGAATAAAGATCATGTTCATGCTGAAAACACTCAGAAATTCCATGTACATGAAAATGGAACTGTTGCACAAGAGATCTCTTCTGTATTCCATGTTAAAAATCTCAATGATAAAAATCTGAAAAATAGAAAACAAAATGTTCAGTATGTCAGTGGTGCATTCTATACCAATAACTCTAAGATTAGAAACCAAGATTCTAGTGTTTCTAGTCTTCAGAAAAATGCCCCCAATATTAAATCATTTTGGATTCAAAAATCATTGTTGCAGATTCATGGAAGATCCTTAGGATCCAAACAAGTTTGGGTTCTGAAATGTGCTGCTTGAATGCTGGGTGCAGGGATCCTTGTAGTCAATTTCAAAATGAAGGCTTCATGACTAAGGCTACAAGGAAAGACCCAAGTAGGTATGGGTCCCAAGGCCAGCTTGATCAGCAAGTTGATGAGCCTTGTGGCCATATTTTTTCCATCTGAAATCAAGACAATGGCTATGCAAGGTAAGAAAAATTGGAAACCACAGGTAAAATCCAAATGAAGACTGTTCAAGTAAAACCTCATATCATTTCCATATTGAACTGCTTAAGTTAAAGAAAATTCTTAGAGTTCTATCTGAACAATGAAGAGTGTGTTTTGATGTTGCTCCCAACAATAACTTTGTGTCATAACAATTGGAATCATGTGTGTATTTTCATGCTTGCTTACTGTACCCATGATTCTGTGTGCATATCAACTGCTTTAACTTTTTAGTATATTAAATGATGACATGTGGGGAAAACAAGTTGTGCTTGTTTGGAAGCTATCATTATGCGTGAGTAAAATACTCCGCCAAGTACCATAAGTCATGTTATGCTTAAAGCTAATTGTGTGCATAATCATGTGTGAATTGCTTGCTAGCCTTTTCATTCCATGCACATATTAAGGGGGAGTAAATTTGAAAAAGTTCAAAAATGTTCATGAAAATGCAATGAATTTCATGCTAAAACTAAAGAATAATTGACCTTTTGCAGTGACTATGTGGTATATCAAATGGTGAAATGTGAAAGGATAAGTTAGGCTTGTCTGGAAACTATCATCATGAGTGAGAAAAATTCTCCGCCAAGTATCAATAGTCTTTTCCTACATAAAGGTCATCAAGCAAAATGAAATCTCAAAAACTTTATTTTAAGTCTTTGAAAAACTTCTCTTTTTCAATAAAACATTCTTCTTTATTCTATTTTCACTTCATTCCATTCCAATTTCTTCAATAATCTTCATGTTCACCTTGTGAGGGGGAGATACATGAAAGGGGGAGTCATTGTCACATTCCTTGACCTTAGTTGTCTATCTTGAACTCTAAAATTATCAAAACTTTTGAGTCCCTGTGCTATTTTCTTATGAGAGAATTAAGACATTGAAACTAAACTCATTATGCATTTAGTTTAATTTCAAAGATTCATTATCATTTCAAGGTTAAGCAATCTTAATACTGAATGTCTTTAAAATGACATGCAAAACACTTGTAGGCACATGAGTTGTTTTAATATTTAACATGTGCATGTTTAAGCTTTATTTTTACCACATGTTAAGAATACTTTTTCTAAATTTGTAGTCATGACTTTTCTGGTCAAAGCAAACATATTCCTACAAAACATCAAAAGAAAATGATCAACAATCTGGAAAGATACAAACAGAGCAATGCAAATTCTTGAACCACTGAGTAACCGGGCCATTTCACCTAAAAAGTGATTTGTTTCGCATCAAAAAGTGGAAATAGAAAATGTCAACTCTGTATAAGATAATGAAAGTTAAACCACTGAGTAATCAGGAGGTCTTGCATCAGATCAATGTGATCACTTGCACTGAAAAGTGAGATTTAACTAATTTATTCTTGTATTCTTTCCCAGTTAAAAACAATTTGAAAGAAAATCAAATTGATAGGATGGAAAAGCTTAAGACCTTAATATAGTTCATGTATACTAAGTTTAGACCTATTATTCTACATTATGTTAAAATTGAAGCTCCTAACATCCTTGTTAAATACTTCTGCTCACTCATATAGATCACTTTACTTCACATTTGCAACATTATTTTAACTACATTCAGATCATTATATCTTGAAATACCTTGTGTTGAGTGTGTCTTTGTGATTAAACTTTGTTGCACAATAACAAAAATACAATAATTTCTCTCATTTGACAATATCACTTTGTCTCACTTATTTTGATTATTTCTGACAATTCATTTCCTACATTTCATTTCTTGATCTCCTATAATCTTTGTTTCTCTCTCTTATCTATCTTTTTGATGCTGTCAAAAAGGGGGAGAAAGTTCTTAAAGGGGAGAAAGTTTCTTATGGGACAAAGTTCAAAGGGTGGATATGGTCAAGGGGAGTTATTGCAGTCAAGGGAGTCAGGCTATTGGGAGATTGTGCATATATTTTATCATCATCAAAAAGGGGGAGAATGTTGGGTTGAGTGTGTTTTGGAATTTCCTAAAGTTGTATTTTAATGATGACCAATGAACATCACTCATACCTTGATTTTGATGATGACATATGAAACATGTTATACATTTTATACATATCACAACAATGCTTAAACAACATATTTTTGATGTTTAATATCTCACATTTTAATGATAATATCTTGTACTAATGGTTTACACTTTATATTTTCAGGTTTACATAAATTTGCCACAGTGGTGTCGACACAGTCCACCTGTGTGTCGACACTGGCTGACTGTCCCAGAAGCATGTTCTGAGAGAAGCAACAAGTGGTGTCAACACAGTCCACCTGTGTGTCGACACTAGATGACTGTCCCAGGAAGCAGTCAGAACAGTTGAAGCCAGCGGTGTCAACACAGTCTGCCGGTGTGTCGACACACTTCGACTGAAGCTCAAAAACAGGAATTTTTTTGGACACATGGCTACTTAGGGATCAAAGGGAATGACCTAGATATTTGTGCCCACGCACTCCAAGGGTCCTCATGCACTCTTGGGACTATAAATACCCATGATCCTTGTACCCCAAAGGGAACCAAGCCCATACCATTTGCAGAAGAGGATTTTGGCTACAAAATGGGCTTTTCTAGATCTTGCTTCATCTTCAGAAGCTGCAGACCATCCATTCAGGAGGAAGGACGTAGGAATCAAGGCCAATCTCTGGAGAGAAGTTTGATGTGCTGAGAAAGGGAGCAGATCCAACTGATGTGCAGCATCAGAAGAAGAATTTCTTGCAATTCATATGCCATTAAAGCAGAGTATTGCCAATTGAAGAGAATCTCCATCGAATTCCATCAAGGCTCTTCAATTCAAGCTTCTGCAAGACTTCTTCACCAAGGAAAATCCAATCTACATCTATTTTAACCATTTCTTGGATTGTTCTTCTAATTTTTGTCTGTGAGATCTGTGCATGAAGTTTTGTGTAGATTTCTATGTACGATTGAGTCTGTGAATCAGATCATTGCTAGAGGATCTGATTTCTTTTGTGTTTGATCTAGCCTTTTGTGGTTTGAGCCGTTGTGCTCAATTTGGAGTCGTTGTGCTCCTATTGTGGTTTGAGCCATTGTGCTCAGTTTTTGGAGTTGTTGTGCTCCAGGTTGTGTGTTTGAGCCGTCGAGCTCAAGGGTGTTGGAGTCGTCGTGCTTCAGTGTGTGTGGCACTCATGTTTGAGTAGTGTGGCCTCACTGTGCGAGGGGTGGATGTAGGAATCACTAGTGTGATTTCCGAACCACCAAAAAATCCTTGTGCAATGGTTTGATCTGGTTGTCTGCGCTAGATGCTTGCGTAGGATTTCGCTCTCTCTACTTGTACAATTCCTTCACACACTCTATTCACATAATTTACACATTCATACTTCAGATCAGTAAATTGTTTGTCTGAATTGATCTCTGATTTTGAAGTAATTTTGAATTGCTTAAGCTTCCGCATTAATTGGTGTCAATCTATTCAACCCCCCCCCTTTCTAGATCTGATCCATCCATCTATCCGATCCTACAACTTCAACTTTCCTGAATATATATATATATATATATAATATATATATATATATATATATATATATATATATAATATATATATATATATATATAGACTTAGGAAATTTTGAGCAAGCAGAAGAACATGCGCTTTGGATATGACAAAGTGTAACTTCAGATATGACGAAGCTACCTTCGTATATGACGAAGTAAGCTTCGACTGAACATGATTAAAATATACATGACAAAGTTGAAACTTAGTATAATCTATAATGATAATGCAAGAATATATTTTATTCATGGGAGAAACATGATAAAAAATATATTAATGATATTTTAAGTTAAACATGGGTTTTGTTATCACTAAAATAAAATGATAAGATATAGGAGTGGTTCAACAGAATCAAGCCGAAGGAGATCACCTCTTAGTCTTAGCCGAGGAGGGCTTCATCATCTAAATTTGATCTTCAGAGAGTTTTTTAGAGGCAAGTAACTTAGGGGTTTCATCCACGTGCCTATCACTTAGGGTTTTATGATTTTTACCGAATTTTGTATCAAGTCCTGGAACCCCAAATTCCCTTTTTCTTTTATTTCAACCTGCACTTTCTGTAGATAGGAGGTTAATACCAACATTCATGGTGCCAAGTTCCTGGTTTGATGGCAAGCAAAATTGCCACCAACCACCCTTGATGACAATGCCTTTGTCGTTAAGTTCTTCAGTTCCAGAAAATTGTTTTAAGAGCATATGATTTGATTTTTCGGGGATTTTGAGTGCAAGGTTTGCTTTTATGGGTTTTGTCATAGCAAGTACGTACTATGGATTAGTTTATGAAATTTTGATATTTTTATGATTACTTATGCAATTTATTAGGATTTCTATTGATGGTAAATATGTATGTTATGATAGGTTTAATTCAGGAAAATTAGATAGTTCATGAATCTATGTCTTAGTGTTTTTCCTTGGATTTAGGGTTCCTTTAAACATGTTTTCAAATTGTTAGATTCGCCAATTCTCTGTTAAACATATTTTTAGTGAATCATCATGTTATGTACTTGAAATCTATTTGAATTTCTAAAATTGGTTATACTATTTCGAAAATTCTAAAAACTTAGACATATTATATGTTCCCCATATATGATCTGTGTTAAGATTTTGAGCATATTCTGACATTTTTAACTACTATTTTCGGTTATGAGACCATAATGACCATGTTAAATATGATTAATTAAAAGTGATGATTCCTAGTGATTAGTACCTTGATTTGGTTTTGATGAGCATGTTTTAGCACTGTTAGATAGTAAGGATTATTTTTGCAACCTGAAATATGTGTTTATGTCATAAGTATTTGAATATGTCATTAAGTGCATGGGAGTTTTGTGTTAAACAAGTGATTAATGTGATAAAGTGATTAATGTGCCGATTATGACACTACTAGCGTAGAAGGATGTGGAGCCCTACTATAGAAAAGTCCCTATGGGAAGGCTCAATGTGTATGTGATATTCTATGGGCGTCAGTTCGAAATCCTAGAGGTGGACATGTACCACTGGTTATGGTGGAGAGTGTTTCTCCCAGTTCTACGCAGTTTACCAAGATTTGTCACTATGTTGTCTAGGAGACGGGTATGTGATATGTGTGATAGTGTCCTTCTTTATGGTGGTTTGGGCTATGTGTCACGAGAAAAATATGTGAAACAAATGTGAAAATAAGTGTGAATGTGCAACGTTCTATTCGTGCCCTTCTTATGTGTCACGTTCTATTCGCGCCCAGTCAATGGGACGCGACAGTCTTCTGTGGCTCTGGTCGTCTGACATCTAACAAGGTGGCAGGCGTGTTAGTACCACTTGTCAGGATGTCGCGGCATCGTTGCAGGATGTATTGGTGTCGCAGTCGGTTGACCTGTCGCGTTAAGGTTCTTAACGCGATGCGTCGCCCTGTCATGACTTGGGTGCTGAAGGCTTATAACCTTGGTCGGCACTGTTCCTCTTCTTCTTCCCCTTTCTTCTTCTCCCCTCTGGAAGGAGCTCGACATCACTCTCTTCTCTTGTGTGGTTCAAGTGAGGAGGAGGGTCGTGTTCGTGTTCCCGGTGTCGTTGAGCTTGCATGGAGTGAGGAGGAGGTGGCCAATCTGATGTGAAGGGCCCTAACGGGTTTGTTTCTCTATTTAAGGTAGGGATTGCTTGTGCCCTTCTCGATCTAGGTGGATTGGGATCCCCTCTGGTTTTGTTAACAACATTTACGGCTTCTCCATCCTCTCCTCCTCTGTATGGTGTGTTTGTAGCTCGTAGGTGGCCCTGAGATGGAGCATCCCACGGGTCTGTCTTCCTTTTGGTGTCGCGACCAAGGTGAGTGTCGTGACACCAGATCGCGCAATCATGTCGCAACGTGCCAACCTGACAAGATGGTGTCGTGGTCGGATGGTTCGATGAGATCTTATCGCGACGCGCTTCGCCATCTCAACAGGTTGTTGTCGCGGTGCCTCTACCCATCGCGATGGTATCGCGACGTCTAGGAGGACACGAAAATGCCTGTGTTGCCTCCGGTGTTTCCATGGTTCTGGTTGGGGTATCAGTGTGTGCCTTAGGGCTGGCTTGCCCTTAGAACCTTCAGGTGAGGAATGCAGTAGTTTTCCTCACTGTGTTCAGTGATTGAAGGTGACACCTTCATGTCCATGTCCTAGCGGCGGTGCCAGGAGGGTCACGTCTGTCTAATAATCGATTGACTGGTGGTCAATTTATTATTAGCAGAGCGATGAACTTTCCGTACCGATTGGTGGTGTTTAGAGGTTTTGGCTTGCTCGTGCGTGCCTTGGTTGGCCGACGGCCCTCTCGGGGGTCCCTGTGTGCCTCGTGCTTGCTGGGCTTGTCGTGGATTACAAGCCAGCAGTTCAGTGTGGTTTCTATTGTCCTTGCTCCGCTGTTCGCCCGTGCTTAGCACTTGAGGGCTTGTCCCCATTAGAGGTTGTCTCTGTTTCGTGGGACCCCTGTCCCCATGTGTCCATTTGAGGACGTGCTCTGGGCGGCGGGCGTGCTCGAGTCTTCGGCCCAGTTGGAAGACTCTGGAGCGGAGGGGAAAAAAAGGTTTGGACAGTGACTCTAAGTCATTATTAGAGCTCTCTTGCCTGGGGCGGGATGCCGAGGTCGTTGAGGTGTTTTCTTCCTGGCGCGGCCCAGACAGTCCTTGTTCTCACTGCCTCTCTCTTTGTTTGTTTCGGAGCCACGTAGTGGTGCTAGGCGTGGGGCCGCAACTTGGCCGAGCTGCGGTGGTGCGTGCGTTCTTGTGGTGTTTTGTGGCAGCTCTGTCTCACTCTTCTGGGGAGGTTAGAGGCGAGAGCTAGCTAGTGAGTAGAGGGAGTGGCCGGTGTGTCCTCCTCTTAGCTGCCAGTGGCTAGGTTGTTGTTCTTGTGACGACGTTTCCTTACGGTGTTTCCATGTGCAACTTATTGCCCTAGCCTGCATGGTGGTTGTACCCTGGCCGTGTCCAGCTTCCATGGGCGTCGTTGGTCTGGCCTTGTTGGTCCTTGCTTCTGGTGGTTTTCACATTGTGTGTTCTCTCAGTGTGCTTGCCAGGCCCCAACCATTGTTCCGTAGTCCCGTTCCTTGGTGCTAGTCCGTGGCGACACCAGCGTGTGTGGTTTTCCGACCTCACATTGTATCTATGGTCTGGGGTGGTTCTACTTGTCGGCCCTCAACCTCGTGGAGGTTTGAGGTGGTCGTGCTTGTGATGAGATGTCCTTCTTACATGGTTGCTCCATGGTCTCCGTTAGACCCCGGTCTCGAGGGGCATGTCGAGGCTTGTTTCCATGTTGTGCTTGACTCCGTTGGTTTCTGCTTGAGTCGTGTGCGTGACATAGCCTTGGCTGGTGGTCGTGGCATTGCATTGTTCTGTTCCGCTGCTTTGTAGTACTCTATTGTAGATATTCCTCACTTTACAACTTTCTAGTGTAGTTTCCTGTTTTTGGAGTTTATGCTTCTCATGTCGGTGAGGGACAGGTAATCCCTACTAGGCCTTGTTCACGAGGCTTACCCCCATACTCCCTTCAGCTAGGGGCTCATCGTCGTGGGAGCTCGGTGTCGAAAGATTTATGGAGGCAGCTGTGGCGCTGTGTGCTGTCAGCAATAGTGAGAGTGAGCGTTGTGAGCTCTTGTACTTGAGTGAGTTGAGAGTTGTGCTTTGCATGTTCTCGGGGTATGCCCCTTAAGGATTACACCTTTATTTTTGTACCTGTGCTTTTATTTGGGACATATTGTACAGATTTTTGTATGTTGTACAGACCGTTATAGTTATTTGAATTTGGTGCTTATCTCACTAGACTATTCTTCTAACCCTTCCAGGTCTTCGGATTCGTGGCTGGCGGCCCAAACTTTTAGGTCCTTGGTGGGGGTTCAGGAGGTCGGGTAGTTACAATTGGTATTAGAGCATGGGTCTATTGATATTTATAATGAGTTAATAGCTACAACTATCCCAAAGAAATGTACTAGTACACTGCTGACACCGTCCGTCTAGTGTTAGGCTTGTGCTTTCAATTGTTTTGCAAGTCTGCGGCTTCCCTGCAAGCTTCGTGTGTGTGCTGCTTGAGGGTTGTAGTTGTCTCTATGTCACGTGCGTGGTGAGTGTGGTCCCTCAGTGTCTTCATGCGATGGTGGCGCGGTTGGCAGTGGACTCGCTGGCAGTGGTCTTCCCCATGCGGAGGACGATTGTAGGCAAGTCCAAGTGCGGTGCTCGTGGTCGTCGTTAGCCTGCATGTCCGTGTGTGTGTCTCGCGAAGGCTGAGAGAGCCTACATGTGGTGTGGCCTTCACCAGTGCAGGGTTGTTGTCTGTGGAACTAGTTGAAGGTGTTCATGCCTTGTTGGCTATCCCCCTGTTGTTGGGGTTTGTGTTGTGTTGGTTGTGTGTATGGTCTCTCATTCCTATGCGCTGTGCTCTGTTCAGTCGGCGTCGTTGCTCGAGCTATGCAAATGTTCTATGTGCCGTGTTGCACCGTTGGTTGAGCGTTGCGACACTTGTCTGTGGTTGTTTGTCGGCCTTGTGCTGACTGGTTGTGAGCTTTGGTGAGGTGCTCCTAGAATTCTTCTATATTGGTTATGGCAGAAGTGAGGTTTCCCCATAGCTATGTTGTGCTTGTTTCTGGGTGTTGTTGCATTGCCCTCTAGGTTGAGGAGCATCGCTTGGTTTCCCTGTATTATGGTAAGATTTTCCAGAACCGTTTGTTGTTATCTTGGTGAGGGTTTCTCTCAGGACTATTCTGTGCTCATTTCTGTCTGTTGTTGTGCTACCTCATGGTCTAAGGCATGCTATTGACTTGGCTGGTGCGTTTTAGTGGGTTTTCTCAGCACTGTGCCTTGGTGGTTCTGGTGGAGGTTCTCCCAGGACTGGCTGCGTTGCTTCTGCTTGCTGTGGTGTTCTCTTTGAATGTCTGTGTTGTTTGGTTGTTTGGGTTGTGCGATCTGGTGGATGTTCTTCCCAGGAATGTTTTGTGTTTGTTTCGGGCCACAACTGTGTTGCCCCTGTGGTTTAAAGTGTGTCATTTGGTTTGGTTGTCTATTCTGGTGAAGTTCTCCTAGGACGACTTTCTATTGTTCCTAGTGGAGGTCATTCCCAGGGTTGCTTCATGTTGTTTTGGTTGTCGGTGCTCTCTCTCTGAAGAGATGACTTATCGTTGTTTTCGGTTGGATTGTCAACGTTATAGTCTGCTTGGGTGTTGTCGGTCATGGTGTGGTGCCTTTTTTTAAGTCATTCTTATATTTTATCTTTTATTTTGGTGACAACAAAACTCATGGTTAACTTAATTATCATGAATATATTCAATATCATGTTCTTCTTATAAATATAATAAATTATGGCACTATCGTTACATGATTTGCACTGGAAAGCCCAATCGATTATTGTTCAATACATATCAATTACTAACTAAGTTCCACATCGATTGGACAATAAAAGTCCACATCGATTACTGTTTTAAGTCCACATCAATTACTGTTTCAACTCACATCGATTACTTTCACATCGATTATGCTTAAACATCGATTGTGTTCAAACATCAATTATGCTTAAACATTGATTATGCTCAAACATTGATTACGTTTAAACCTTGATTACTTTCACATCGATTATGTTCAAACATCGATTACTTTAAAACATCGATTACTTTCACATCAATTATGCTTCAACATCAATTATGTTCAAACATCGATTGCCTCTTTATAGACCGATTGCTTCATAACATCGACTACTTCACTTAAACATCGATTACTGTTATAAATCAAACATCGATTGCTCTTCATTTAAACATCGACTACCTTTATGAATCATCGATTGCCTCTATATTTCAAACCTTCCAAAATATCATTGGCGCCCAATGAAAACTCAAATGCACTTCATATGCTTAACTTATTATTTCTCCAACTGAAGATCTTTTTGCCTGTCTCATAGGATCTCTTCCTTCTTGCAACAAAAGAAAAGCACCTACATTCTATTTCTAGCTATCTGCAGGAAATATAGACAGAAGGCAAAAAGAGGTATGAGCCACCTGACAAATGATTTCACGAGTCTAATCATCTACCATGCACTTAATGTCTACAGGTTCACTTCTACTCTTAGTCAATATCTTGAACCTTCTGTTGGCATCTCTGGAAGTGCACACTAGCTAGAAAATCTTCCTCCATTCCAAGTAGCCAGTAGGCACAAGAAGGAACACGTTAGACTCAATGGAAGGTGAGAAGAAGATGAAGAGAGCCAAGAAACTCCAACGGTCATCTGTCAATGGATCTGTTCAAGCTGCTCCATAAAAGGGAGAAGCACAAAAAAATAAATAGCGTGTGAACCTGAAGATCATTCAAGGAGTGTACATCCAGTAAGAATCCAACGCTATACACACTCAAAGCAAGAAAGGAAAAGAGCTCGAGCCCATTCAAGCTGAAGCATTCAAACCGTCTTCCTTCTTCCACTATGTGTCTTTGTGTATTTGAGAGAGAGAGAGCTGAGGGTTTAGCCTAAGGAGAGTCTTGTAAACTCTTTCCTTCTTAGGCTCAGTCTTAGATCAAGCATTTCATTATCTATCTTGAGCTTGATCTAGGGGCTTTAGGACCTTACTTCTGTGTTCAGAAGTGTTCCTCTTCGGTTGGAAAAGAAGGCTTACTGTGCAAGCATTCCCCTTGATTAGAAGGGAAGATCAGCTTGCGCCCGGTGGTGACCATCTGGGGTTTGTACCAGTGTTCCCCTTGATTAGAAGGGAAGACCTACTGGGGTGTATACCAGTGAGTTGCTTTTGAGCTCATAAAGAAGCACCTGGATGAGGTGAAACAGTGGGTTGCCTTCTTACCCAGAAATAGAAGAAGACCAGCTGGGGTGCTGGGTGTTGTATGCCCCTTGTTTAAGGGAAGACCAAGGATACTTGGTAGTTAGTGAAATCCCAAGAGTTTTCTTGGGGACTTGATGCAGGACTTCCATTTGGAAGGGTAGAACCAGTATAAATCTCTATGTTCCTTGTGTGCTTGCTTCCGCGCCTTTAATTTCCTTGCACATGCTTGTTTATACTAACCAATCATTTTCAAGTGGTGATTTTTGTTTCAATTATTCAGATTACCTATTCACCCCCCTCAAGGTTAGTCTTACTGCCAACTGTAAGTGGGCCAACACCTTTGACCATGTGTCTGGTTACTGCGTTGGCCAGCTCACCTTGTTGTTTATTTTCACGTTTCTCAATCGCACTTGTGGGATTTTGTGTGTCCCCGTAGTTTGGGTAGTTTCTTCGTTTTCTCGCGCCCGACGTGCTCTTGCAGATGGCGGTCTGGTGAGTGCAGTCGACGTCTAGTTGGCTGTGCTTCTTGTGGAAGTGTCAGACTTGCGTTGTGGTTTTATCTCTCATGTGTGGATGAGACTCGTTGTGTGTCTCCTTCCTTTGCTTTTCATTCATTGCTCAGGGTAGTGTTGCTCCATTGTGGTGTTGTGTCGCTAGGGCATGCATATCGTTGCGACCTTCTGGTGGAGTCATCTTCCATTGAGCTATTTTTGGGTTAAGCTAGTTGCTCCCCTCATGCTGTCGTTTCCTTGTGGCACCATGGGTCAGTGGATCTGTTCGTGCCGTTTGTTGTCGTGATTGTCTCTTGCTGACTACCTAGGCAATTTGGGGCATTGGGTCCCTGTTGGTTGGGTGCAAGGTAGTATCCTTTCCTTGTTGGGTTGCTTGCATGAGCGTTGTTCCTCTGTGTATTGTTTTTTCTTGATTGGCTTGTTCGTGCTAGCAGAATTCCAATTTTTGCTCAATTGTGCCTTGGAGGCTCTTCGTGTAATTATTTTTGGTGTTTGGCTTCTCTCTCGGTCGTGATGGAGGTGGTCCTTCTTGCTTTTGCGCACAAGGGAGTTGTTGTGGTCTTTTGCTCCCCATGCGGCAGAGTCAGTGCTCCGTGTTTTGTGTGCTTTTTAGTGCCAACATGGTTGTTGGGCTCTTGAAGTTGTTGGCTTTCCTTGCACTTCTATTTTGGGTCTCTGGTGGAGAGTCCCCTTCGGTGGGCCCTGTGTCATTTCAGGCTATTGGTGCAGTTGTGTGTGCTACACCTTGAGCATTGTTTTGATGCTTAGTGTTTTTGTGCCTTAAGGGCTGGGGCCGATGTGGCCTATTGTGATCTTTAAGGTTCACAGTCCTTTGCAAGTGGCTTTTTGGCGAGTCTCTGCATTGTGCTATGTGCCCTGATCGTGAGCTTTGTGTGTCATTTCACGACTTCGCTTGATGTTGGAGGCATTGAACTTTCCACCTCTGGGACACTTTGTGTTGGCCTATGCCTTGTGGTTGTCTCGTTACCGCTGTGGGGTGGCAGCTTCGCCTTGTCTAGGTAGCCCTATCAGTGGTACGCCAAGCTTTGGTAGTAGCCTGTGTCTGAGTTTTCCCTCTCGCTTTGGGAGCGAGTGTGTTCGGTTGTGGTACCCTGCTTTGGTTTGAGTCCCTTTGAGGTCGACATGTTGTCCTCGACCTCTGCAGTCATTTCGATTCCCGTGTGGTTGTGCACTTTCTAGCAGTTGGCATGTTGGTACCCGCGCTGAGCCTTGTGTGTGCATGGTGGGTGTGCTACCAACTCTTCGATGGTCCTCTGGTTGTGCATTGTGTTGGTAAGTATGGAAGCCGATGGTGGAGTCTCCTACTAGTTCGTCTAGTGACAGTATCGCCTATTGGCTTGCTAGTACTCGACCACATGGTTTGTCGACGTTATGAGGGGCCCAATTTTGACTTAACCACAGAAGTCTTTTGTGCTTCCGTCATGATGTGTCGCGTTGTGAAGCGTGTAGTTTCCTAGTTTTGTGGCTCCTCAAGAGTTTGGTGTTCTTTTCGGACCATCAGGAAGGTCTGGGTGAGACCTAATGGTGGTTGTGGATGTCATTCCATGTGTTGAGGATTCTTCGCGAGTGTAAGGTTGCTCTGGTTCTCGTCATTCACGTGTCTTCTTGGTTAGGCTTGTGACCGATGCTAGCTGTGCTAGTAGCATGAGGCCATTCCCTTGAGACTTATGGTTTGTTCTCAGGCATTTCTCGTGTTGTTGTCCGCAACTGTGTACTCTGTCAGGTTTTGCTGGCGACAGAGTGAGTTGCTGATCGGTAGGTCCCAATAGTGAGGTTTGTTAGTGGCTATAGCTATGTGGTTTTTGTTGTCATTTTTGTTGTTCAGGTCGATTTTGGCATTGCTCAGCATCTATGGGGTTGTCATTCTGTTTGGACGCCTCACGTGTGGCTACAATGAGTTGTTGGGTTTCAGTTGTGTGCTCCCCATGTGTTTGGAGCTCGTTGCGATTGGTTTTTCAACTGGTTGCTCTATGAACATTTACCGGTGTGGTTGTTGCCATGAGGAGGTCATGGTGAGACTTAGTGGCTCTTCACACCTGAGCTTCGTGTGCTCTGCATGTGTTTAGCAGTGCAATTGTTGCCACGAGGAAGTCGTGTTTAGACTTAGTGGCTTCTTCGCACTGGTGTCTCGTTTGCTCCTTGTGCTTCATTTCATTCTTCGGGATCTTTTGAGCATGACCTAAATTTTGAGGATGAAATTATTTTAAGGAGGGTAGAATGTCTCCTAACGCGTCCAGGCTGGGCTATGCGTTAGTGAGGCGTCGGGGTGGCCCGATGCGAAAGTCATCCTTGTTGAGCCCTACTTGTGTGTCACATTCTTGTCGCACCCGGTCAATGGGACGTGATAGTCTTCTGTGGCTTTGGTCATCTGATAATTGTCAGGGTGGCAAGTGTGTTAGTACGACTTGTCAGGTTGTCACGGCGTCCCTGAGGGACTCGTTGGTGTTGCGGTCAGTTGACCAGTCGTGTTAAGGTTATTAACGTGATGCGTCTGTAACGACCCTCTTTATACCGGTACGATTATACCAATCCTCTTCGGTACAAAGGGCGTCATTACAGTAGGATATTAACCCAATACTAAACGATAGGTTGATATGTACATGAATACCAATTGTGTACAACGGGGAAAAAAAAACTCATTCTCATTCCATCATCATCACATCATTCCATAGTCTATATAGCAAATGAAAATGACAAAGTCCACATTATTACATTTCAAAAAGAAATACATTCCCTATTACATTGTCCATACGAATAACATTGTTCATACTATGAAATAAAGCAACTAATAAACGGCCTCCACAAACTACTACTCCTCGCCCTCAGGGACGCTCCTCACTATGCCCCCCTTAGGTACGGAAACACCTGTCTCACCTATACGCCGAAGCAAGTATGAGTCTAAAAGACCCAGCAAGCAATCTAAGGACACAACCTTACACATATCACACACATGCTAAACTATTAAACAATAGGAAACACATGCTATCTTCTAAACCATAAACAAATTACATGGCACATGCTTTATACAATTAACTGCATACATAAACCACCTAAACATATTTTAAACTAACACATGCTCATTCTAAATCATGGATAATAAACATACACCTACACATGTTTTCTACACATAACATATCATATGATTCATGATTCAAGCACTAATAATATCATTGCACAATTTTACCAATTTAGAACATGAAGTTATGTACAATATAATGAACACTCCTAGCATGATATCTAACCAATTTTACATGCAATTATATCACTTTTTCACACATTTAGCTTGCTGTTTTGACATGAATTAAACACAATCATATGAATTTATATTTATTCACATGCTATCTCATTCATTTAACAATTCTGCATCCTCATCTTTCACATTGCATAGTTCACATACACGTATTCACATACACTAACATAGATGTTGTTAAACTATATAACATGATACTAAACATGATTACATTTAACATATTAACACATGAATGCTATGATATATGCATTTTCACCTTGGTTTTCACGCACACTTTATACTCTCATTAACATTTACTCTCTCTTACACATCATTTCACACATTTTTCACATAGTTTTCTCTTGCACTTTTACTTATCACATGTCACATCACTTGCACTTACCACGTGCCACATTCACATGGCACTTTACACTTTATTCACATTTTATACTTAAGTTGCCGTGGCACATAGTCCTAACTACCATCTAGAGGATGCACAATCCCATATCATATAGCACATAACACATCATTTAACACACACCCACCACCTAGGCAAACTAGTGGCGAATCTTGTTAACTGTGCAGACTAGGAGAAGCCCTCTCCACCCTATCCAGTGGTACTTGTCCACCTCCAGGATTTCAATCCGTTGCCCACGGATATCACACAAACATTGAGCCTTCCTATAGGGACTTTTCTATAGTAGGGCTCTCAGATCTCTATGGTAGCTGTGTCAATCTCGGCTCAATCTTACACATTCACCTTATCACATTTTACCACATTGTTCACACATTTCACATGTACCATTTAACCATTTTACATGCATTATTTAACAATTGCACATGCTTCAATTTACCTAATATGGAGCTATTGTTTCACAATGAAAATCAAATCATTACACAATCCTAATAATGTTGCTAATCACTGCATTACACATAATTAAACTTAAATGTGCTCATTATGTCAATTATCATTGTTAAACTAATAACAGTACCTACTGTTATCAAAATAGTATGAAACTTTTATCATAGGCTTCACACATATTACATATCACATGGCTAAATTTTCAGATTTTTTCGAAACAATATATCTAATTTTAATAATTTATTTTTTTAGGCATATTTATCAAGAAATTCGTTATCACATGGTTCACGGTAAAACAGCATGCCTAGCAATTTTAAAACTTGAAGACAGTAATCGTGTGATCATATAAAATTTATGCAACCCAACTTGCATAAATAATAATTTATTTAACATTAAACTTTATGCAACCCTAACTTGCAACAAATCAATTTATTTAACATTAAACACAGGTAGATCATGCTCATTTTTCAATTTCAGAAATTACCCTAATATCTATCATGCTCAGAAAATAAATAAATCCTCATGGTATGACCTACTGACTGTACTGGAACAACCACAAATACAACACATACAAGCAACTAGAAGGTCGGAAATCATCTCATAGTCATGGTACATAAACTTCTGTGAAAATCAAGAGAAGTTGCCATCAAAGGACTTGCCGCCAACATAGGTTAACGGCAGACTATGTTGTCGTTTACCTAAGAACATGGCGGCACACAAGTGGCCGGCAATCTTCTGTCTGCAGATGTGCAGACAGAACGCTGAAAACTAGTAGAAATTGGGATTCCAGGACTTGAATAAAATTCCACAAAAATACTAGGACCTAGGGGACATGTATAGGGATGAAACCTATCGATCACTTGCCTGAGAATAAATCTAAAATGATCTAGGTTCCTCGGTGAATCCCTCCTCGGCCAAGCCAAGAGGGTGCTCAAAACTGCTTCAGATCTGATCCTTCTTGTCGATGTAGGTCGATCCTTAGAGTTGGGGTTACTTCCTTAATGTATGATGATTCTTCCAGTCGATGCAGAATGCGAGAAGACTCTTCCAGTCGCCGGATCCAGCTCTCCCAAGGTCGAGTTTTCTCACAGAAAAGCCCTAGGTTCTCCAAAAGCCAAAAAGGCCTAACTCGGCCAAAAACTCAAGGTTTTATAGACTAGGAGGGTTGGGGTAGGCATTAGGGTAGGTTTCCTACTATTAGAGCTAGGTTTCCAAAGCAAGAACTGGGAGAAACGCAACCGTTTCCAAATCTGAAATCGCCATAAAACTACGAAATAGATGTCAACATTTGCTGCCGCTAACAGGGAGTCAGCGTCCATCGATCTGGACGTCAACTTCATCTGGCCATGCAGTCTACGGCATGCATGTTGCCGTCAACATGCAATCAACGTCACTTTATGTTGACGTTAACTGACATTTCGGCCAGAACCCAGAAATACATCAAAACAAAAATACTTATACATCATAACAACTTACAGAAAATAGATAGATATCTTATGCGCCAGATAAACACACATATGTATATATATATGTACACAACATAGTTACATACAATATGCATGGAATAACTAAATACAATATGCACATCAATAATTAGGTAATACATGCACATTTAAGTATATTACATGCATAGAAATAAACTCATATATACCGACAAGATGTATAGTAATAATTACATATTATATGCACAACATTACTTAAATACAATATGCATAGGATTTAAATAAGTACAATATGTACAAAATTAGCTAAGTACTTATTTTCACGGAAATAAATATATACATACATATGAATAAATTTAAAACGCACACTATATACATGAACAAGTAAACATCACATACATAGAATATAAAATGAACAAAAATTCGGGGGTCTCACACATCGCCTATTGCGACATGGGTGCCGAAGGCTTATAGCCTTGGTCGGCACTATCCCTCTTCTTCTCCCCTCCGGTGGGAGCTCCACCTCTCTCTCTTCTCTTGTGTGGTTCAGGCGAGGAGTAGGGCCACGTTCATGTTCCCGGTGTCGTGAAGCTTGCGTGGAGCGAGGAGGAGGTGGCCAATCTGACATGAAGGGCCCCAACGGGTCTGTTTCTCCGTTTAAGGTAGAGATTGCTTGTGCCCTTCTTGATCCTGGTGGATTGGAAGCCCCTCGGGGTTTGTAGATAGCATTTCCTACTTCTCCAAGCTCCCCTCCCCAGTGTGGTGTGGTTGTGGATTGTGGGTGGCCACGGGATGGAGCATCCTGTGGGTCTGGCTTCCTTCTGGTGTTGCGACCATGATGAGTGTTGCGACAACAGAGCGTGCATTCGTGTTGCGACGCGCTGAACCCACGCGATGGCGTCACGGTCTGGTGGTCCGACGTGATCTTCTTGCGATGCAGTTTCCGGGTGACAGGTTGTTGTCACGGTGCCTCTGCCCGTTGCAATGGTATCGCGACGCCTAGGAGGAAGTGAAAATGCATGTGTTGCCTCGGGTGTTTCCATGGTTACGATTGGGGTGTCGGTGTGTAGCACCCCAGAAAATTCAGTGATTTGAAATTTTAAATAATTGGAAATAAATAATTTTCGTATTATTGAAATGGTAGAACATACGTACCACTATCGTATGTGCAAGAACACATCGGAAAATTCCGTAAAAATTATAATTCAACCCCAACATTTACTCCTAAATGTTCCATGATGAAATTTGTGCGACAGAAAATCCAATTGGCCAAGTTTACGTCACATTGTGACTAATTATCCTAATTAGGAAACAAAGTCGGAAAATCGTTAACATGGGAATATAACATGATCATAAATTAAATAAACATGTTGGAGAGACTCCAAACATCATTCATTGATGACCCATTATTCGAATTGGGCCAATGAACAACTTTCGACCCAAGAATAAAATGAAGCAAGAAAAATAGCCAGAAATTCGTAACCCTAATTGAGTTGAAAATAGGAAGAGGCAATTAGGAAAAATCCTAATGCAATTAGCCTTTCTTGGCAACCCAAATTCATGCATAACCATGGTATGGGGTTTCCTAAAGCCTCACACACTTTAATGGGGTGAGAAATCATAACAAATAGGAAGGTGAGAGACCAAAACCGCAACCCTTCCTTCCTACACCCAATGGGACTCCTAAATACCCTAGATGCATAAATACTTGTTAAAAAAACCTTGTGGATGAGTTTAGCTATTGTTGGGGTCGTGGATAGCTATTCTTGAGCACCAGCGTGGAGGAAAACACCCCAAACTGGAGCACTTCTTCCCTGCTGCATCTGCATCGATCTGTGCAGAGAGCTCTCTAGATTCGACCAAAGGTGAGTCGAACCTCACCAAATGGTGCAAGACTTATACCCCTGGAAGAGGGTTGAGTCTAGTTTCTAATGGCACTGGTTTGCCTAATTTTCGTGTAGTGAATCGGGTGTATTAAGCGTTCTCCTCCAAGCGGTCTGAGCAAGGGCTTTCTGGAGTACGAGTCTTATTAAACTCTAAAGGTTTGTGATCTCGGGCCAAATCTAAATGAATCATATACCAATGTGTAGAGCATCAAATCTCCTTTCATGTGAATGTGTTTTCCCCAATTTTTATTGAGCTTACATTGTGTATTAAATGTTTTGCCAAAGTCGCGAATGTTAGTGGCGTTTTACGTTCATGTCGATTTCTCATGCATCCCCAGGCCAAATCCCATGAAACCAAAACCGTCTTCTACTCCCTATTTTCAAAATGTTTCATGTTTACACTTTTTTCCCAAGAGCCCTAGATTAGGATATATAAGCATTGCATGCATCGAGGGTCGTTTCCTGCGTTTTTGGGCAAGAACCCAAAACGCGACGGGACCAGACGTCGTGTTCTTGCATTCATGAACACGACGTACAAGTCTAACGCGTTCATCTGAAATGCGACTGCATGGTGTGTCGCGATTTTGACTGTGACTTGACTGTCTTGACACCTCAAATTGTGCGCTGCATGGTTTTCAATGTCTGTATGAATGCGACGCACACCTACGTCGCAATTCGGACATGTTTCCCACTCATGGATTTCACATTATTTTTATATTAGTATTTTGAAAACATCTCTTGAACCCGACGGATCGAACCGTCACGATTCAAGGATGATGGCGACACTCTTCCTATTACGATATGAACGCGATAGGAAGGTCCATCACGATTTACACATGAAGGCGACAGTCAAGACCATCGCGATTTGAGTTTTTACAGATTACTCGTGTTTCAACTGTGTACTGTTTTATGAAATTTGACGACTGTGTCCGTCGCGAATTTAAAGGCCTAACCGAGACCTGTTTTACATGGTCTAGAGTTTAAGGTTTGCATGTCTTGGTTCTAGTCAATGCATGAGGTCTGTTCAATGGATGAAAAGTGGTCAACCCATGAAAAAGCCATAATTATATGAATGTTTATTCTAATTGTTCTTTAATGATATGACCTAATCTGGCATACTATTGATTGTTCATCTTATTGTCGTAGATTGTTAAAGTTAATAATTGTGATCATAAAATACTGCAAACCATGTTTAGCCAAATGCGCATTTTAGTCTCATGTCATTCATGTTACTTGCTTTCCGCGTGTTTTAAACCGGTGGAATGTGGATTGAGACACGTACTCACTACACACTTGCACATTTAGGAAGCCCTTTCTTGGGGAATTGGAAACTCCCTGTTGGTCATTCCGTATCGACAGACTAGTGACCTTTTCTCTAAGACCTCTGTAAATCTCCATACTCCATGGATTCCCTCATGGAGACCGAGTTGGTTGTACCATTGAAGTTCCCTAGAGATAGCATGCACTTCCTTTCTTCTCTTGTTCTCGTGAGAGAGATTCATAATATGAACTTTAGCCATTAATGGAAAAGAGTGAACTAAAGTATAACTTGTGTTGTTATGCTGCCAAAATCATCTATTGACTATTGTTATCATGAAATCATGTTCACCATACTTGCTACTTGTTCTCATCATCATCATGAACATGACATTACACTTGCTTACATCTTGAAACTCTTCTTGGCCATTAATGACTATGGGTATCTATATTTAAAAATAGTGAGATGTTGATCGGGCACGGAGAGTGTCCAAGGGCTCCAGTCTAGCCCCAATGACAGAGAGTCATAAATATACTGTTAACCATGTAATGATTACTGGCGTTGCATCTGCACTGGGAGTACTTGCATATTGAATGATAGATACAATAACCACATACACGTGTCCTAGTGTGCATTTCAAGGTGGATCTTTCTTTGCTGTACATTAGTGTCTTCGTGCTTGATTAGGGTTACATGATCGTGCTCGTGCTTACTTGATATGGCCATCCTGCAATTATTGTAATTTAAGTGATATCTTGCATGCTTGTTACATGCCACACTGTTGATAACATCTTGCTCATTATATCGTTCAAGATGTTGCTCTATCACGTTCAATCTATCTAGCTTGTTCATGTATCATGTGTAGGATCGACTGATTAGGGGAACCAGATCTAGAAGGGGGGTTGAATAGATCTGATGCCAATTCTTGCGGAAGCTTAATGAGACTTAAAATTACTTTGACTCAGAGATCTAATCACCACAATAAATTCAGATCTGATGTGCAAGCGTGTAAAAGGAGGTGTGAGACAATTGAGCAACTGGTGTGAAACCGCAATCCTATGCAATCATCTAGCGCAAATCAACAAGTCAAACCATTGCACATAGCATTTTTAGGTGGTTCGGAAATCACCCCTGTGATCCCTAGTCCACCCCTCACACAGTGAGGACACACTACTGAAAAAATTCGAGTACAACTCACACTGGAGCACGACGACTCCAACACGCTTGAGTTCAATGACTCACACACAAACTCTAGAGCACAACCGCTCCAGAACTGAGCACACTTGCTCATACACACACTGAGTATTCAACTCAACACAACCGAGCACAATAGCTCACAAACCACAAGCTAGATCAAGATCAACATAAATCAGATCCTCTAGCAATGATCTGTTTCAAGAGAGATTCATTCATAGAAACTTGTGCAACACTTTATGCACAATTCCCATGGATAAACTAGAAGAACACTTTCAGAGTTGAGAGGAATAGATACAGTATTTGTTCTTCCATGGAGATCCTTGTAGAAGGTTGGATTGAAGAGATTCTTGATGCTTTAAATCACTGGGCGATCCTCTGCTTCAATTGCTTCTGAGTCACCCTCAGATTCTCTTCAATTGATAGCTTCTGCTGGATTTGCTCCCTTGAGAAGTGTTTCAACTTCTTCTACAGAGATCTTCTTCACTTCCTTGTGCTTTCTAGGGATGTAGACAGATCACCACAGCAACAACAGGAGCAGGAACGGGAGATTCCTCTTTTTTTCGCTAAAGGCTCTTGCAGGAATATTCTGGAGGTCTCTCTTGGCTTGGGGGCCAATTAGTGGGGTATTTATAGCCCCACATGTCCAATTGCACCCTTGGAGTGCGTGGGCACATGATCCAAGACAGATTCCATTGAACCCCAGCCATCCATGTGTCCAGATAAAACATAGGTTGAAGTTTCAGCCGGAGTGTGTCGACACTACCACTAAGTGTGTTGACACACTGTCCCATTTACGCAAAAGGGTCTTCTTGAAACTGGGTCTAGTGTCGACACGACCACTGAGTGTGTCGACACACTGTCCCAGTCAGACCAACGGATCTCTTGGAAACTGGGTCTAGTGTCGACACTACCATTGACTGTGTCGACACACTTGACCCTGTCTTCATAAAAAGGCTTCAGGGATAATGACCCAGTGTCGACACCATCAATGGATGTGTCGACACTACCATTATAAAAGTTGTATATCCCTGAGAATTTAACACATAGGACATTAGTACAAGACATTATCATCAAAGTATGAGGTGTAAAGTGTCTAAAACATGCTATTTGATCATTGTTATTGCATAAATGAGGTATGTAACATGTTCTACCCATTAAGCATTCAAATCACAAAATGTCATCATCAAAACTATAAGGAGAAATACATCAAAACCACACTCAACCAAATTCTCCCCCTTTGATGATGGCAGCATTAAGTCAACATGAAATTTTGATTTTCTTAAGGATGTGATTTTAAGTCACTCTTTCACAAAATCCAAGCACACACACTGAATGACAATGAATCTCAACAACTTCATTAACTTCATCAATGTCATTGAAAGAGGTTTTACAAAATATAGCAGTTGTCACAACCAGAACAAATGTTACTAACAACCATCTCTTTTCAAAATGAACCAAACAAGATATGCCATTTACATCTAAAGAGTATTTGCTGACAAGCACTCCTTTCACAAAATGAACTAACCCTTCTCCCCCTTTGACATCATAAAAACAAGACATCCATCAAGAACTTGGAGGAGGAGGAGGGATAGGAAGTAAAATAGACTCTATAGACTTCATCCTGGTCTCCATAGCAAATAAGTTTGATCTCAGTTGAGTTTGCATGGTGGCCAGACGAGTGTGCAACAATTCTTCCATGCTTTGATGATTGTCATGAATGTGCTCTTGAAGTGTACTAAAATTAACTAGAACTTGAGATGCATTGGAAGATGAGCTTGGCACATTGCTTGATGGTTGGATATTTCTGAGATCACCCTTGATTTCTGACATTTCCTCATCAATGTGAACTAAGACTGTCTTCTTTCTATCCATATCATCAACCAAGTGAGCAAATGACAGTCTAGTCTTAGACACTTGTGTGACTGTTTCTTGACTATTGAAAAGATCTTTCTGAGAGTTAGCTAAAATGCCTTTGAGAACTACTTCAAGCCTGTCTTGAAGTTCTTTCATTTGACCACATGCATCTCCCAAGGTACCAATAAGCCTGTTGAACTTATGAGTTGCATGTTCTGCCAGCTCTTGCTGTCAAAGGAATTTACCATTTACTGTATTCTCCAACCTCTGAATTCTGAGCTCAAATCTGTCAGCCAGCTGTTGTATTGAGGAGTTGAGGGTTGCAAATTTTTCTTCAAGAAAGTTGTATAATTCTGGAGGAACAGAAGGTCCACCAGAAGAAATTGATGCTGAACCAGGGAATTGATGAAAGAAAGATGGAGGATTCACATCATGATGTAGAGGTGAGGAGCCATATTGAGTGGGTGAATGGTGTGTATCTTGAGGAATTTAGACCTCAACCTCAGATGGAGGCTGAATCTCTTGAGCAGCTTCTGGTGTTTGAACAGCAGGAGGCTGTGCCTCTACTTCAGGTACAGTAGGAGGCTCAACAATTGGTCCTCAAGAAACTTGAGCACCCTCAATCCGAAAGCTCATAAATTTTTGCAAATATTTCAAACAATAAATATTTGATTTTGGAATAGTCTAAACATTCTCATGTGCAAAAGAAACACCAAAATGATCAAACACAGCAGTCAGGTGAGCAGCATAGGGCAGTGATCTATGAAAATCCTTCCTGGTTGTTTCTGGCAGAATTTGATGCATGATCACATGCAAATTGACTTTGAGATCCTTCTTCATACAATATAGGACAAACCTGAATGTGTGTGAGCCTGTCTCTTCCACCACCCTGTGTGTGGTGATTGTGGTGAGAATGTGATGAATCAATCTAAGAACAAGTGGAAAGTTATTTGTGTTAAACCTAGTGACATAGGTTTGCCTAGAGTCTGATTGATCATGAGGAGGACCAGTAAGCAATGTGTATGCTTCATGCAAATCAAATTCAAAATCATGGAAGTCTTCCCCTTCATCAGGAAACTTGAACAGTGTAGAGGCCAACTCAGTAGTGAGGAGAATAGAAACCCCTTTCACTTCAGATTTAAATCCCTCTTGTACATCAGTCAAATTCATGTAAAATTCTTGTACCAATCGAGGATAGAAAGTGCGGAACGCAGAAATAAAATGTAGCCATCCTTGAAACTTGAAAAAATTAATGACGTCAGGAAATGCACTGGCAAAAGCTTCATCTTGCAAGTCAACGGCTCGTGGCTTGAGAATTGGTTTTCCTTCAGTGATCAATTTGGAAGGTGTAGCCTCAGACAATTAGAAGCCCAGATGAGGTGGAGGAGGATTCCTCTGAAGTATCGACTAGAATCTTCCTTCGAGGATGACGAGTCACTCTAATAGATTTGCCACGACTAGAAGAAGACAACCTACCTCGCTGGAGGAGTAGTAGGAGAGGTGAAGACAGTGTTGGCCCTTTCGATATGGCAGCAAGCTAACCTAGAGGGGGGGGTGAATAGGTTTTTCTGAAATCTGAAATAGAAACTTAAACACAGAAATTAACACTTGAAGGTTTGGTTAGTTTAGTGTGATAAAGAGTAGCAGTGCGGAAGCAAATAAACAATCACACAAATAACACAAGAGATTTATCCTGGTTCGGCTCTTCCCACATAGAAGTCCTACGTCCAGTCCCCAAGCAACCTCTTGGGATTTTACTAACCAAGGGTACAGTCCCCCTTAAGGACACTACAACACCCAGCACCCTAGCTGGTCTTCTTCTCTTTCCCGGGCAAGAAGGCAGCCCACTTCTCTTACAGGTAAAGAAGCCAACCTCCTGGTACAAACCCCAGTGCGGTTCTGCTAGACATAAACCCCAAGCTAGGTTCTACACTGTATACAGTCCTACAGCTGGACAGAAGTCTTTCTTAGAAAAGAAAGAACAAAGCTGAGAGTTGGAACAAATGAAAACCAACTAAAAGAACTCTCAGCAAAAAAACTCTCTCCCCAGATTACAAAGATGCACAGAGAGAGAGTGAAGAGAGGAGAAGGAGCTTGAAGCTTGAGGGCTTCAGATGCTTGAACACTTCTTCTTGGGCTCAGGCTCTTTCTCTCTTTTCCTTTGAGTGTATGTGGAGTTGAGGTTCTTCTCGGATGTACACTCTTGAAAAATCTTCAGGAAAGCTCTGTGTTCTTCTTCAGCCTTGCTTCATCGTTATATGAGCAGCTTTGAATAAATCCGTTGGAGTTCTAGCCGTTGCTCATCTTCTCTTTCTTCTGATAATTTGTGGTCTACGAGGTCTGCAAGCATAGAAAAAAGTGTTTAGATAAAAGAGTGTTTCTGTCAAAAAGGCTCATACCTATATGTTTCCTGTTGCCACCCAGAAGTAGTAAGTAATCCCCTTTTTGTTGGCAGGAAAGAAAAGATCTAGAGAGATAAGCAAAAAGATCTCCTGTCAGAAAGATAGAGGATTACGCAAATCAAGAATATTTGACATTTTCACTAGATGCCAAAAAATATTTTGGAATATAAAGGAAATCTATGTTTAAGTGAAATCCATCTTTTACAAAGGAATTGATGTTACAAAGGAATCCTTATGAGAAGTCTGTGTGAGTTACAAAGGAATCCTTATGAGAAGTCTGTGTAAGTTACAAAGGAATCGTTATGAGAGCGAATCCTTATGAAAGTTACAAAGGAATCGTTATGAGAGCGAATCCTTATGAGAGTTACAAAGGAATCGTTATGAGAGCGAATCCTTATGAGAGTTTACAAAGGAATCGTTATGAGAGTTACAAAGGAATCGTTATGAGAGTGAATCCTTATGAGAGTTTACAAAGGAATCGTTATGAGAGCGAATCCTTATGAGAGTTACAAAGGAATCGTTATGAGTTACAAAGGAGTCTGTGTGAGTACAAAGAAATCCTTATGAGTTACAAAGGAGTCTGTGTGAGTACAAGGAATCCTTATGAGTTACAAAGGAGTCTGTGTGAGTACAAAGGAATCCTTATGAGAGCAAATCGATGTGGCACTTTGAACTGAAATCGATATATATTGAATGGACATCGATTTATGTGTTTAGTGCAAATCATTACGGTAATAATGTCATAAATTTATATTTATTAGAAAATCATGATATTTAATTTATAATTAGAAAAATCATGGTATAAATATATTTATATTCAATTAATCACATAAATTTATATTATTAAGAAAAACATGATATTAAATATTTTTAATAATAATTAATTAAACATAAATTTTGTTATCACCAAAATAAAAGGGTAAAATATAGGAGTGGTTCAACAATCTCACCCTTTTTGGTGATGACAAAATTTATGAGAATTTTCTGACAAAATACGTAAAGCATAGAAAATACAGAAAATTCACAGATAATGCATACCATGCATACTCTCCCCTTTTTGTCACAAACCAAAAAGGAAGGTTCTTACCATTGCATTCTCTCCCCTTTTTGAAAGAAATTCTTACCATTGAGGGGTTCAACAATGATTGACATAAATGAATAACTCCCCCTTAGTCTGTGCTCCCCCTGAATGAGAGACTCCACCTGAATGAAACTTGTAAATAATTGTTAGTAATAAAGACTAATTCAATTTTGTGACTACTCTTTCTTCAGATGTGATTTTAATGAAGAATCTACAGTCACTCCTGCCTTGAGCATTCTTGGTTTTTGATGCTCCAAGGCTAACCTGCAAATACATTACTCAGAGGTAGGTACCCAATCTTTTTGGGTCCTTGATGGTTAGATGCATGAAAATAACCTTTAGGAATCCAAACTAAGTGCCTTGTTGTGTAGGTGTTTACTGTGTGTCCTAATTTATTACAATGAGAACAACAATGAATATAATCTATTTTGCAGTTCTTATTGTTTTTATGATGTCTGTTAGGACATAATTTTTTAAAACATTTTCTTTTACAGGGGCCATTTTCTGAGGCAACTTAGTTTCTTTTACAAATTTTGGTAATGGATATTTTCCTGGAATTATTGCTTGTTTTCCTTTTTCCAGAGGTATGTATCCAAGCCCTTGTTTATTATTTCCAGATTTTGATCCTTTTAAACATAGGGCTAAAGATGTTTTCCCTTTAGTTAATTTTCTAACTGATTCTTTTAAATAAAGATTTTCTTCCGTTAGAGTTTTAAAATTTTCTTCTAACTCTAATTTTTCATTGTCCTTTTTTTTTAAATCTTCATTCAAAAGATAAATATTATCTTTATTGTCCTTTAATTGTTTTTCTAGTTGCTCCAGTTCGGATTTAAGATCAGAATTGTGTTTTCTAAGCAAATAGTGTTGTTTTTCAGACTCTTTAATCTTTTACAACATTTTGTGTTTTCATATAGTTCATTAAAGACTTCTTCTAGGTCTTCAGATTCTGATCCTGAATCAGTGCAAGAGCTAAAAGATGGGTCATAATGTACCTCATCTAGTCCTACCATGAGGGCTAGACTTACCTGCTCTTTCTCCAATTCTGAGCTTGATGATTATGAGCTTATGGCCTCTTCATTTTCCCAAGCAGCCGCCATGGCTTTTCTTTTGAATTTCTTGTGCTTCTTTTGGACTTTTCTGGTTGACCAGTCTTCTTAGTTTAGGACAATCTGGTCTTAGATGTCCAGGTTTTCTGCATTCATAGCAGACTGGTTCTTTTTCTTTTCTCTCTTCTTTTGAATCCTTCTTGATCCATTTTTCTTCTTCTTGAGATTTTCTGAAGCTTGGACAGTACTTCATCTACGTCACTGTCTTCAGAATCTGCATTTTTGGAACTAAAAGAAGAAGAAGTGGAAGGAGCAGCTGCAACTTTAAGAGCATTAGTACATTTTTTCTTTGATGAGCTTTCAGATAGTCGCTCCATATTAATTTCATGTGCCATGAGGGAACCTATTAAGTTATCAATAGAAAGTTTGGTTAAGTCATGGGCTTCTTTAATAGCAGTTACTTTAGGTGTCCATGAAAGAGTTAAGGACCTAAGTATCTTTCTAACAGTTTCCTCATCAGAAAGATTTTTACCAAGAGAACTCAAACCAGCTACAATGCTCGAAAATCTATTATACATCTGAGTGATATTTTCATTTGGAAGCATTTTAAATTGCTCATATTGTGAGACAAGAATATCTATCCTAGTTTGTTTTACTTTATCTGTTCCTTCATAAGTTATCTGCAGTTTATCCCATATTTCTTTAGCAGATTTACATGCAGATACTCTACTAATTCTTTTTTTGATAAAGCACAGCATAAATAGTTCTTAGCTTTAAAGTTTAAAGATAGTTTATTTTTATCAGCTATTGTAATAGCAGTAGAGCCTGGAATAGGAACAACAACAAAATCACCTACCTGTATTACCTGCCACAGATCGAAGTCTGTGCCCCGAATGAAGCATTCCATTCGCATCTTCCAATATTGGTAGTCCTCTCCATCAAAGAATGGAGGTCTGGTGACTGATTGACCTTTAGCATATCCTTGAGCTGCCATGGATCTTCTCTAAGATCGTTAGATCTTCTTGATAGATCAGAGAACCTCGCTCTGATACCACTTGTTGGCCCTTTCGTATGGCAGCAAGCTAACCTAGAGGGGGGGGGTGAATAGGTTTTTCTGAAATCTGAAATAGAAACTTAAACACAGAAATTAACACTTGAAGGTTTGGTTAGTTTAGTGTGATAAAGAGTAGCAGTGCGGAAGCAAATAAACAATCACACAAATAACATAAGAGATTTATCCTGGTTCGGCCCTTCCCACATGGAAGTCCTACGTCCAGTCCCCAAGCAACCTCTTGGGATTTCACTAACCAAGGGTACAGTCCCCCTTAAGGACACTACAACACCCAGCACCCCAGCTGGTCTTCTTCTCTTTCCGGGCAAGAAGGCAGCCCACTTCTCTTACAGGTAAAGAAGCCAACCTCCTGGTACAAACCCCAGTGCGGTTCTGCTAGACATAAACCCCAGCTAGGTTCTACACTGTATACAGTCCTACAGCTGGACAGAAGTCTTTGTTAGAAAAGAAAGAACAAAGTTGAGAGTTGGAACAAATGAAAACCAACTAAAAGAACTCTCAGCAAAAAGACTCTCTCCCCAGATTACAAAGATGCACAGAGAGAGAGTGAAGAGAGGAGAAGGAGCTTGAAGCTTGAGGGCTTCAGATGCTTGAACACTTCTTCTTGGGCTCAGGCTCTTTCTCTCTTTTCCTTTGAGTGTATGTGGAGTTGAGGTTCTTCCCGGATGTACACTCTTGAAAAATCTTCAGGAAAGCTCTGTGTTCTCTTCTTCAGCCTTGCTTCATCTTTTATATGAGCAGCTTTGAATAAATCCATTGGAGTTCTAGCCGTTGCTCATCTTCTCTTTCTTCTGATAATTTGTGGTCTACGAGGTCTGCAAGCATAGAAAAAAGTGTTTAGATAAAAGAGTGTTTCTGTCAAAAAGGCTCATACCTATATGTTTCCTGTTGCCACCCAGAAGTAGTAAGTAATCCCCTTTTTGTTGGCAGGAAAGAAAAGATCTAGAGAGATAAGCAAAAAGATCTCCTGTCAGAAAGATAGAGGATTACGCAAATCAAGAATATTTGACATTTTCACTAGATGCCAAAAAATATTTTGGAATATAAAGGAAATCTATGTTTAAGTGAAATCCATGTTTTACAAAGGAATCGATGTTTCACTTATCAAATCCTTATGAGAGTTACAAAGGAATCCATGTGAGAAGTCTGTGTGAGTTACAAAGGAATTCTTATGAGAAGTCTGTGTGAGTTACAAAGGAATCCTTATGAGAAGTCTGTGTAAGTTACAAAGGAATCCTTATGAGAAGTCTGTGTGAGTTATAAAGGAATCGTTATGAGAAGCGAATCGTTATGAGAGCGAATCCTTATGAGAGTTACAAATGAATCGTTATGAGAGCGAATCCTTATGAGAGTTACAAAGGAATCGTTATGCTAGTTTACAAAGGAATCGTTATGAGAGTTACAAGGAATCGTTATGAGAGTGAATCCTTATGAGAGTTTACAAAGGAATCGTTATGTGAGCGAATCCTTATGAGAGTTACAAAGGAATCGTTATGAGTTACAAAGGAGTCTGTGTGAGTACAAAGGAACCTTATGAGTTACAAAGGAGTCTGTGTGAGTACAAAGGAATCCTTATGAGTTACAAAGGAGTCTGTGTGAGTACAAAGAATCCTTATGAGAGCAAATCGATGTGGCACTTTGAACTGAAATTGTATATATTGAATGGACATCGATTTATGTGTTTAGTGCACTCATTACGGTAATAATTCATAAATTTATATTTATTAGAAAATCATGATATTTAATTTATAATTAGAAAATCATGGTATTAAATATATTTATATTCAATTATCACATAAATTTATATTATTAAGAAAAACATGATATTAAATATTTTAATAATACTTAATTAAACATAAATTTTTATCACCAAATAAAAGGGTAAAATATAGGAGGGTTCAACAGACAGACCCTGTTACTGAGCCGGATCATGGCGGTGCTTACTCCTTCTTTTTGTGGGGGGTTGTCAATGACACCCCACGGGCAGTAGCCTAGATCTTGCGTCCCACTTTGGTGTATGCTTGGGAGGCATCGTAGCAAGTAGAGATGAGAGGTAGAGGAAGGGAAGGAGGGAACAAGAGAATCGCCTGGCTATGGGGGTATGAAATGGGGCCTGCGTTGACCTATGCAAACGGGATATAAAAAGGTCTACGCAAAGATGAAGAGGTGAGGTGTGCCGCTGGAACATTTTACGCTAAATAGGCGGTAATGAAGAAAACTGCCTGGAGAAGCAATAGTGTCGACACAGGAGGTGACTGTGTCGACCTGACCAGAGATTGTCGACTCATGAATATGACTGTATCGACCTGATTAGTCAAAAACTAACAATAGGTACAGGAAATTTTGGAGTGAAAAACTTTATAGTGATGAAAGATATATAGAATCAACTTGTCAAGGATTTTTATATGTCAAGGAATTAATCTGTCATTTCTTACAAAAACCCATTATTAATTCAAGTGTTAAACAACAACCTACAAGATATGTTCATTGATTGTAAAGAAATATTGAAATGACATTTTGAATGATATAGGACATTCACCACAGTCAATGACAATCTTTCATATTCTTCAAAACAAAGTAATGAGAATTTCTTTTAGATTGAGGTCAGTTGTGATGAACCTAAACAGTCTTAAACAATCTGAGTTGGGGCAAAGTTGTTTGTTTTGATGGATTCTCCTTGAATTTTTTTTTTTAATCAAACTATCAAATGTAGTAAATCTTGTTCACATAAGAACTAATACTTTTACACACCATAGTCCTTGGGTACTAAAGATTTGCTCATTTTCCAGTTTCAAAGGGCAAATGATAACCTTTTGACATGAAAATATATGGTTTATCAGACGCCAATATTTCCAGTTGCTCGGTTATTATCAATTGTCAGAAATTTGTTTTTTATTATTTTTTATTTTGTTTAACCCCTTTGAACAGAGATAGCAAGAACACTTCATGACATACATGACACTTCATTCTTTGTGAAGGTTTGTAGTTTCTCAGTATGTGCCATTGCTCTATTGAAGAAACTTGAAGGAGAATATGGTAAAACTAAATACAACCTTTTCCCTCATTAGTTGTAAAAGAGATGTCTAAAATCAACGCACGTATAATCTTCATGTCTTGAGGAAATTAGATTACTGTCGGAGTTCAGAATATGATTGAAGATTGACTGGAGAGATGTAGTAGATCAGTCAAAAGTTATTCTGTGTTTCTTTTGAAGGAATTGATGAACATCTCATGAATAGGAGTTGTGACAACTCAAAGAATTAATTTTGAGTTTATGTAAGAAAAGAATTATGATTCTTTAACTCCCCCTGAATTGTTGATCCCAGAAATCTTTCAGCAAGATAAAGAGAAACAAAGATTTTAAAAGAGAACTAAAATGATCTTTTTGATGACAAGGACTCCCCCCACAACAATTGCATATATGCCTCTTGATACTTGGTGGAGACATATACTCGCATAGTGACAGTGTCCAGACAAGCCTAACTTGTCCTTCTTCAAATCACCATTTGATATACCAAGATTTCAATGCAATGTGAGAGTGATGAATTTATTTGCAAAAAGAATGTAAAGTTTTTTATTGAAGTGTAGATTGATAGAAGAATTGAAAAAGAATGAATATTTACATCATGAAGCAACGACTCCCCCTCAGAATGTGCCTGAACAAAGACATACACAACACTCATCCCAAAGGTAGAGAGGTCAAGAAGAATGAGGGCATTTGCATAACCCAATGTCTCTCCTTAAGGATGAAAATATGTTTTCTGGAAGAGGCTTAGTGAAGATATCAACATTTGTTTTTTCAATTTCAATGAAAAGAAGTTCAAAAATTTCTTAGCCACTTCATCCCTTAAGAAGTGATATCTTATCTCAATGTGTTTGTGCGGGAATGGTGAATTGGGTTTTTAGACAATTGATAGCACTAGTGTTATCACATAAATGGGAATACAACCTAACTTATGATTATAGTCTAGGAGCTGGTGTTTCACCCAAAGGATTTGGGTGCCACAACAACCAGCTGCAACATCCTCAGCCTCTGTAGTGGAAGAGCAACTGAGTGTTACTTTTTGGAAGCCAAGAAATCAGGCATCCACCTAGATATAAGCACAAGCTACTAGTACTTTTTCTATCAAGCTTTCAACCCACATAATCAGCATCACAATAAGCAATTAACTCTAATTACAACCAGTAGGATACCAAATGCCAAGTTCACATATTCCAACAAGATATTAAAGATTCGTTTGACAGCTAACATGTGACTTTCCTTAGGATTAGCTTGAACCTTGCACACAAGCATACACTGAATTGAATATCAGGTCTGGAAGTAGTAGGATAAAGTAGAGATCCAATCATACCTCTGTATGTCTTTGGGTCTACTGACTTACCAAGTGAATCTTCTTCTAGTTTTACATTTACTGCAATTGGTGTGCTTGAGTGCTTGAGGTTCAGAAAGTTAAACCTTTTCAGAAGTTTTATTGACATACTTTGTTTGACTTATGAAGATCCCTTCACTTGTTTGATTAACCTGCAGTCCCAAAAGAATTGTAAGTTACCCATTAAACTCATTTCAAATTCAGTTTGCATTTGGTCAGCAAATTCAGTGCACACCCTTTATTTGTGGATCCAAAAATTATGTCATCAACATAAATTTGATAACATTATTTGTTTATTTACTGATTTTGTAACAATATTTGATCAAGATTACTCAAATATATCCTTTATCCAATAAAAAAGAGCTAAAACGTTCATACCAAGCTCTTGGAGCTGGTTGAGACCATAAAGAGCCTTATGAAGTTTGAAAACATGATCATGAAATTTTTAATTTCAAACCTGGAGGTTGTTCTATAAAACATTTTCTTTCATGTAATCATTAAAAAGGCACTTTTGACATCCATTTGGTAAACTTTAAATTCAGAGATGATGCAAAAACAAGGAATATCCTCACAGATTCTAGCCTAGCTACAGGGGCATATGACTCTTCAAAATCAATACCAACTCTTGAATGTACCCCTTGCAACTAGTCTAGATTTATCCTACAACTTGACCATTTTCATTTAGTTTATTTCTAAATACCCATCTAGTGCCAATAACAGATTGGTCACTTGGTCTAGGTACTAATTCGCACACTTGATTTCTGTCAAATTGATGAAGTTCATCATACATGGCATTGATCCAATCTTCAATCATTAGAGCTTCATCAATTGACTTGGGTTCAATTGGAAATTAGTGCTAGTGGGGCTTCATGATTGCATTCAAAAAGATAATCTACTTCTAACTCTATCATGCACATTACCAACTACATTCTCAATTGGATGATCTCTGAAGAATCTATTTTTAGAAATTATCTCTTGAGGTGCATTCAAGTCTGGAACAATATACCTGATCCACTTGTGGTAGGTGAATGGTTGTCCAGAGTTTCAAAAGTCTTATTTTCTGCAACAGTTGGTGAGGGTCAACAATTAAATCATCTTCTTCCTTGTTTTGAGGAACCCTGCAAGATGTAGAATCATTAGTTGAGAAGAGTTTTCATCAAAAACTACATGTGGGGATTCTTCTACAGTTTTATTTTTGAGAATGTACACTCTAAAAGCTCTAGAAATTTTTGAATAGCCAAGAAAAATGGCTTCATGACTTTTGTCATCAAATTTGTCAAGATTTTCTTTATGTTGTTATGTACAAAGCATTTGCAACCAAAGACTTTAAAATAAGACAATGTTGGTTTTTTGTTTTTCAACAGTTCATAGGGGGTTTCTGATTTTTAGTCTGACCAATGCTCTATTTAGAATATGATTGCTGTGTTTACAGCTTCAGCCCAGAAGGATTTGGGCAGTTTGCTTTCCAAGAGCATGGATCTAGCCATTTCCACAAGTGTTCTATTTTCTTTCACAACTCCATTTTGTTTTGGTTCTTGGAGAAGAGATCTGTGGAAACATGTTTAGTTCAGCACACAAATCAGAAAATGTTTTGTTTTCAAATTCTCCCCCATGATTAATCAAAATGGATTTATTTTATGTGGAAAACCTGTTAAGGTAGAGGTGCAAAGTTCCTAAATTCTAGACAAGCATCACTCTTGTGGGATAGGAAAATAACCCATGTATATCTAGTAAAATTATCAATGATGACAAAGCCATATCTTTTGCCACTAAGACTAAGGATCCTTGTTGGTTCAAAAAGGTCCATATGAAGTAATTCTAGTGGCTTAGATGTGAGTACATCATTGAAGGTTTTAAAAGATTTTCTGGTTTGTTTTCCTTGAGCACATATCTCACATAGTTGATTTTCAATGTTTTGAAAAGATTCAGGAAGTCCTTAACCATATTAGCCTTAAAAGTTTGTTTATTGTGTTGAAACTTGCATGACCAAGTCTTTATGCCATGTCCATGCAATTTGATTTTTATTTGCAACTAAACAGATTTTTCAGCAAAATTTATCA
>CM024756.1:14772069-14918502 GCA_014218235.1 Colocasia esculenta
TACATGATGATTAAATTGCATGTTACATGATATAGATTAAAAGAACTTGAAATTGTTTTACATGTTTCATGACATTAAGCATATACCATGAGAATTTGATACATGCTATGACATAGGTACATGTTTAGATCAATTGTTATTTATGAGAAAGTTATATGTAGTACCTGAATTGTTTTATTTCTATGATAAATAACCATAATATAAAGAATGAATGCCAAATGACTACATGTTGATAGGAAGAACTATATGATATCAAGAATGTAAAGAAATATGTTATCATGATTTTAAGCCTAGTATATGTTATATCTTAAACTGTCTTTCATGTGACTTGCTGGGTCTTTTAGAGTCACACTTGATTAACATTTCATGAGAGATAGAGGATACTCAGGAGTTAGTACATTCTGACTCAGAGCATGAGGACGTGAAGGCTTAGAGCTTTACTTGAGAGTGTTAGAGTGATTATGTATGTGAGGAAAATATGTACCTTTGGATTTTATGCATTTTGGACTTATTAATTGTATTAAGTTTGGACTATTGTTATCCTTCTTTTATGCTTTAGACTTAGTATTTGAATATGATGTTGATTGATAGATTTGGTTCCATATTCCGTTGCATATTGTTGGAATTAAATTGTCATGTATGTATGTCTCAATCTGTACCATCTATTGCTCGATATGTTCCACTGTAATACCTCTATTGAATCCAATGTGAGTTGGAATAACTGTACTGGGTCTAAGAGGGGCGTTACAGGTGTGATTTCCGAACCACCTAAAAATCTCTTGTTTAATGATTTGATCTATTTTTCTTCGCTAGATGCATGCATAGGATTTTGCATTCACACTACTTGTCTAATTACACACATTAACTGTAACGACCCGACCTCCTGACCCCCGCCAGGGACCCCGAAGGTCACACTGCCACCCACGGATCCGAAGATCTGGAAGGGTTAGAATTTAGTCCAGTTAGATAAGCAACGAATTCAAATAACTAAACAAGAAAGTTCGTACATTAGTAAGGAAATTATGTACAACATGTCCCAAATAAAAGTATAGATACATAAAGAAAGGTGCAATCCTTAAGGGGCATACCCTGAGGACTTGCAAAAAGGCAACTCTCAAATTACACAGTACAAAAGTCACACACTCACATCTCACACTACTGGCAACGCACCGCATAACAAACTGCCACCACAACCATCTGACAATGAACTCCTGCGACAGCGAGCCCCTACCTGAAGAAAGTAGGGGGGTGAGCCTCGCGAACAAGGCTCAGTAGGGATAACCAGTCCCTAACCAACCAGAGCAGTAGGAACTACAAAGAAAAGCGGAAGCAACTACTCTAGAAAGTAGTAAAGCAAGAAACACCTACTGCAAAGTACTACAAAGCAGCGGAACAGAGTAACGCCATGACCCACAACCAGGGTCGGGCCATACACGACTCCTGCAGAACCAGCGGAATCAGACACGATGTGGAAGCAACCCTCGGCACGCACCCGCCGAGACAAGAAGCTCACGGAACACCGGAGCAACCATGTGAGACCAGAGTCTCACGACACAAGCACCGCCATCCCAGACCTCCATGAGGTAAGGAAGGCACGCAGATAGGTGTTGCCATGAACAACACCGGGCAACCACTTGAGAAGGACGTCTCACCACAAACACGACCACCTCAAACCTCCATAAGGTTGAGGGCCACAGCAGAAACGCAGAAACACCCTAGACCCCGAACACGCCACGAGGTCAGGAACCACACACGTCGGTGCCACCACAGACGGCACCAAGGAACAGATTACGAAAACAACAGTCGGGTGCCTGCACAAGGCACCCCGAGAGGACACGCAGTATGGAAACCGCCATAAGCATAGGCCAACAAGGCCAAATCGATAACGCCCATGGAAGCTAGACACGGCTAGGCTACACCCACAGTGCAGGCTAGGGAAACGAGACACACATGGAAACAACATGAGAAAAAATCATCACAACAAGATCGAGCAACCAAAGCCACTGCCACTGGTAGCTAAGAGGAGGACACGCCAGCCATTCCTCTACTTTCCAGCCACCAGCTCCTGCCTACAACCTCCCCGGAAGAGTGAGGCTAGTGAACCACCACAGAGAACACAACACACGCACCACTACAGCGCAGCCGAGCTACGACCCCATGCCTGACACCACGACATGGCTCCGGAACCATCATCGAGAGAGGCAGTGAGAAAGGACTAGCTGATCTGTGTTAGAAGAACAACCAAACCACCTCGGCATCCCAAACTCAGGTAAGAGAGCTCTACAAATGACTCTATGTCGCTATCTACCACCATTTTCCCCTCTGCTACCAGAGTCTAAGCTCGAACTCGCCCGCCGCCTAGAGAACTCCCTCAAAGGTAAGAAACCTCACATTGCCTACTTTCAAGTTTTTGGATGCAAAGTATTCATTCATAACAATGATAAACAGGATCTCGACAAATTTGAAAAGAAAAGTGATGTAGGTATCTTTCTAGGCTATTCTGAACATTCAAGGTCATATAGACTCCTCAATGATGAATCAATAACTGTGGAAGAAACTCCACATGTCATCTTTGATGAATATCATGAGAATACTGATGACTCTAACTCTTGTAGAAACCAGGAAGATGATGCAGACATCCTTATGAAGGAATCATATCAGCTTTTGAAACAGAAGAATCACTTGAAAATGAAGAAGTGTCACAACACATCACAAGCAAGTCAACACCTGACCAGACCTTCTCAACAGATGGAGTTGGTATGTCGACAGACATCAACCTCAGGTATTCTAACGATCATCCACTTGAAAATATTCTAGGCAATGTCCATGATAGGGTCCACACTAGATCACACTTCAGGAATATAATTGAACAAGATCACATGACATTTATTTCTCAAGTGGAACCTAAAAACTTAGATGAAGCATTAACTAATGTATCTTGGATAGAGACAATGCATGATGAACTACACAAATTTGAAAGGAATAATGTTTGAAGCTTGGTTCCCAAGCCTACTGATGTCACGTCACCACATTTAATTTATCTATAAATGTCGGAACGTGAACGAACGAGAAATTAAGAGTAAAATTTAAACTAACTGAGCAGTAAATTGCTCGGGAGCTCTACTAGATAAAATTTAATAGTTGTCATTCCATGAATATTACAAGATTTCCAATTTACAATCTCAAAAGTAAAATGCCGCCAAGGTTGGTCACTCTACACACAAATCCTGAAGTCCCGCCTTCTAGATCTGTAGATTACCTGAAAAGTAAGATTTGGTGAGCTAACTAGCCCAGTAGAATTCAATTCCTTTAAATAAATAAAAAGTCTCAGATGTATAGTCTCAAGATAAGAACTTGGATATTGCTAACACTGAGTATCAAAAGAATGAACGAACGAGGCCACTAAATAACACATGTATAACAAGAGTAATGTAGAAGCATGATCAAGAATTCAAGATGACACTTAAGTTCTGATTCAGATATATATATTCACACACACATGTATGATATGATGACTAATCAAGAATGTAATGATGTATGCCAACATCCAGGTGTCCTCATTGCCCCCGTGCGGCCACTGACAAATTCGGGTGCTCCTCCCAGGACTAAACCAGCCCCATTTGCACAGGCATAATTCTCAATGAGCCAAAGACTCACAACTTGTCATTATAACACACTCTGGTAAATCTCAAGTAGGGTACACAAGTACTCATCATATTTCACACAACAGGGATTTGTAGAATACTTTCACTGATCACAGAAGTAATAACTTCACAAAGGTCAACTGTAATGGAACTCTTTAGAAGACGACTCATGGTAAGAATGAAGAAACTTGAGAGGGTTTATCAGGTATTTAGGTGGTAGAAACCACAAAGAATAGGTAGGCAAATGATTAGATAATTGGGTGTTGTTTCAGTAAGGATTGGAACAAGGTAAGTGCTGAAATCAGGGTACTGGCAGTGCTTGTCGACAGCCAGGAAGTTCCTGTCGACAGCTGCTGCTTTCCCAAAAGCTGAAATGCAATTCTGACAGTGCCTGTCAACAGCCAGGGGATGCCTGTCGATAGCCACTGTCAGGTAACCCCTCCTGGGTTCTGGAAACATGGCCCTGTCGACAGCTAAAGGCACGGTTGTCGACAGGCACTATGTGAACATTCAGAAAATGATCAAAACCATCTAAAAATTGTCCTACCAAGCTCTTCTATAATCCCTACCATTTTTAGACTTTACACAAGCATGATCTTAACCTCAAGAATCAAACCAACGTTACAAGGAAGTGAAATTAAGATCATGGAACATGGTACACATGAATGACCAAAAGTGAAGACAAACTCAAGGAAAATTACTAGAAGAGCAATTCCCATAGAACTCTCTTCTTCTTCCATCAATCATTTATCAAGATACACTCCCTTGAGACTTTCATGGTCTCTCAATGAATTAACTTTAAGAAGAAGAAAGAACTGTCATAGTTCAGTCTACACTACACGGTGATATCGATATGATTTCAGATTTAAACAAGTTAAGATGGAAAAGAAGTGATGTACTGCCTCCCATGACCAAACACTAATTAAAACACGATGAAAGGTTCAATTCTTATCATGGAACTACTTTCCAAATCTGGAAAATAGAATACACATGGTGAAGGATCACTTCAAACTACCAATCCAGATGTAGGAGGAAGGAAAAAGGGATAGGAAGTGAATCCTACTTATGAAGGTAGAAGAGAACTAACATATAACTTCCCCCAAAATTGAACAATGACATGAACATGGGGATGAGCTTAACTTCAAGCAAGGACTTGGGAAATAGATACAGTAAAGGAGTTTGGGGAATGAATCTTACAGACACACAACTAAAACATGATTATAAGGGATGGACACATAGTTCCAAAAGAGAATCACAAGTTTAAAGCAAGTAAGTAGGTGATCATGACCTATTTAGCAAAGGTAGGAGTCAAAGATTTAGAAAAGAGGAGAGAAAGGAAGAAAATCCTACCTAAATTTGAAGGATGTTACTTTCACTCTGATGGTCTCGATGGGACCAAGGTGCAGCTGCCTCCAATAGCTACAGCTCTCACACTTCTGGTCAAACATGGAAAGCAGCAGCTCCAGTAGCTCGCCTCCCACGCAAAGGTGCAAGACAATACTTCAGCAAGAGTACTCCAGCAGCAGCACTCCAACTGTAGAGAGATTTGCAAGCACAACAGCAGGATAGCTGCAAGAGTAGGGTTGGAGAGGTGAGTACGATGGCCACTGGGGTGCTTTTATAGCCCCTTGCACAAGTCACGCGAGATGGCACGTTGGCCTTGAGGTGTCGCAGTAGAAACTAAAGGGTTTTTACGGTTGACACGCTACACATGCACCATTCAAGCTCAACACGTAAGGGGGTTAATGTGTAAGAATTTCAGTTAGGTGAGGTGGCTGTTCCAGCCTCTCACACGCAAGCAGGTAAAATTCTCAGAAAATCTCCCCCGTAATTGGCCCTTAATTCGGTTGGCTCAATGATCCACATTTTTATGTATTCAAACGAGGTCCGTTTGTGTTCCAATTTCAACCATAGACTAATGTAATGGTTTTACAAATTATGGTGATTTTAGTTTAATTTTTAGAATTTATTTTTCATGGGTGAAAAATCACCAGAAAAATAGTTGCGTCTCCTTAATCTCGATATTTGTACGTCAACAATTCTGGATATTTATATTTCTGAGATCATCACATTTTTATAAAAATTATGGTGTTCTCGGATTTCATTTTTGTTACAAAATTTTGGTGTCGCCTTGTCGGAGCGCGCACCTCTAAGTATGACACTGGGGTATTATCAATTATTACCAATTACTCCTAAATTAAAGTTATTACATCTCATGATAGTGGTTATGTTTAATCATCAAATTATTCACATTTTTCTAGTAAATAAAATTTTCGGGGTGTTACAACTGAAAACTGTATAATTGGGACTAGGTGGGTGTTTAGAAACAAACTTAATGATGAGGGCAAAGTGGTTAGAAATAAGGCTCGCTTGGTTGTAAAAAGGTTACAATCAAGAGTTTGGTGTGAACTTTGGAGAGTCCTTTTCACCGGTAGCCAGGCTAGAAGCAGTTAGAATTCTCATAGCATTTTCATGCTTAAATAAATTAAAACTATTTCAGATGGATGTAAAAATAATCTTTCTCAATGGAATAATTAAAGAAGAAGTTTATGTGTCTCAACCAACTTGTTTTGAAATTGTTGAAAAGCTTAAGCATGTGTACACATTACACAAAGCTCTCTATGGTTTGAAACAGGCACCTCGAGCATGGTATGATAGGTTGAGCACTTTTCTGATTGGTAAGAAATATAAATGAGGTAATGTTGATCAAACCCTCTTTACAAAGCATGTCAATGATTACATTATTGTAGTTCAAGTATATGTTGATGATACTATCTTCGGTTCCACTAATCCCGATCTATGTGTGGAGTTTTTGAATCATGCATAATGAGTTTGAAATGAGCTTGATGAGGGAACTTCAATTTTTTCTTGGACTACAGGTAAAGCAACTTGTGGAGGGAATATTCATCAACCAAGAAAAGTACATCAAGAAGTTATTGAAAAGGTTAATTTTGATCAGGTCAATCCAACATTCACACCAATGAGTACAAGCATCAAAATTGATGCCAATGAAAAAGGTAAAATGGTATATGCTCGGCAATTCAGAGGTATGATTGGCTCACTTCTATATCTCACTAAAAGCAGACCTAATATTCAATTTTCTATCTGTTTATGCACTAGATTTCAATCATGTCCTAGATAATCTCATTTGTTTACTGTGATAAGAATTTTAAGATATTTGAATGGAACTATTGATTTGGATTTGTGGTATTTTGTTGGGTGTGAAACTGATTTATTTTCTTATTCTGATGTTGATTATGTAGGTTGTAAAATTGATAGAAAGTGCACTAGTAGGTATTGTCAATTCATAAGTGGGTGCATGGTTTCATGGGCATCTAAGAAACAACACATAGTGACACTCTCCACAACAGAGGCTGAATATGTTGCTGCAGGGAGCTGTACCACTTCAGTGTTGTGGATAAAAAGTCAATTACTTGACTATCACATCAATCTTGGATGCATACCCATTCTATGTGACAACACCAGTGCTATTAATTTGTCCCAAAATCCAATTCAACATTCTAGAACAATATACATTGAAATCAGAGATAAAGTAGCCAAACAAAATATTGAACTTCAATTTATTGAATCAAACAAACAATTGGCTGATATCTTCAAAAAACCTTTGGCAGAAGATAGATTCACATCTTTGAGAAGAGAACTTGGCATATGCAAAATGCAATGAACTTTGTTTTGAAATTGCAAATAACATGACCTTTTATGCAATGACTATGTGGTATATCAAATGCTGTGAAATGTGGAAGGGCAAGTTAAGTTTGTCTGGAAACAATCATTATGCGTGAGGAAAATCCTCCACCAAGTATCAAGAGTATTTTCTTACATAATGGTTATCAAGAAAATAATCATTTCTTTTTAAATCACAACACTTTCTTTTTGATAACTTCTATGTAAAATAAATTGCCTATATATGTCTTCTTGTTCATGCCCATAATTGTTTTTATGTGCATATTACTTGGCATAAACAAATTTGAATTGCTTGAAAACTATTTTATATCATGCACATGCTAAGGGGGAGTGACTTGATATGAGTTTAAAAAGGGTCCTTGAATGGGGTGCTTGACAAACAACTTTTCATGTCTGCCTTGTCGACAACTTCCATTTGGTTTGTCGACATACTATCTTGTTCTAAAAGCATCGGTTCTATTACTTCAATAGCTGTCGACAAGCTCGAACCTTGTTGTCGACAGATCTTCATTCTCAGAACCCACTACTTCCGTGTCTCAGTACTTGTCGACACATGTGTTTTGTTTGTCAATAGATACCTTGCAAATTCATGTCCTTGATTAGTTCTAATCTGATTGTTGATCCTTCATAACCTAACACTTCGTAGACATTCTTCAATTGATTTCTATCTTGGATGAGATCATTGATTACATTCTTAAGGGGGAGAATTGAAGACTTACACTACTTTACCAATCTTTCATAACTAAATAATAGAAAAGGCATTGAATTAATTCCAATGATTTTGAAATAATAATTGTTGAATGAGTCAAGTGATGTACCATCTAGAAGACACTGAACAAAACTAATTTCCCTAAAATGACTCTATTGGGTAATTCGTTTGTGGACGATCTTATGTCTTAAATGTTTTGAGAAGTAAGAAGGTTCTAGACTTCAATATTTTGAAATAGCTATTAACTCAAACATTCATTGAAAAACTTGATTTGATAATAAAAAAAGGAGAAAAGCTACATGTCTCTCATAATTAACTTTAAAAAAAAAAAAAAAAAAGGGGGAAACGGCAGAGCAATGATGGTTAATATACTGAGTAACTAGAGACATTGGCATCACAATTGTCTATCTTCGCGTCAAAAAATAAAAACTATCACTTTTGTTAATGGTATAATGGTTAAATACACTAAGTAATTAGGGGTATTGGCATAACAAATGTCTTCCTAGAAAGACATGGTGTGTCGACATACTAACAAGACTGTGTCGACACCATTGGCTTTTCTTCAATTGTTGCTTACGGAAGAGGCATGATGTGTCGACACCCTAACAAGGCTGTGTCGACACCACTGACTGTTTTTCAATTTATCTACTGGATTAATCAAGAGAAAGAGAGTTAGATATTAATTGAACTATGTATTTCATTGTTTTGAAATGTTTTGATGATGACATAATCCTTGTGTGCTTTGATGATGACACAATTCTTGTGTAACTCCCATGTTGATGAACACAAGTATTTTACTAGACTGCACTGATGTCTCGACACATGTAACACACATGTCGACACACAACTCTGGATATTCAGTCATGGTCCTTATCTATTCAAGAATATCCTACTTTGATTCAAGAACTTCTAATGATGATATCTAAGTTGATGGTTTTCACTTGTAGGAGAACATATGATACAAGGGAGTGCACAAAAAATCAAGTTAAATCAGAAATAGAAGGGATAAAGAAGTGTTGCAGTAGTTGTCAAAAACCATAGACTTGTCTGTCGACAAGTAGAAATCGCATGTCGACAACAAGTGAAAGACTTCAGCACTCAGCTTTTGGATAAACCAAGGTCAGCAGTAATTGTCGACAACTGGGATGCATCTGTCGACAACCTAGCTAAGTGTTCAGGAATTCAGTTTTGGATAGAAGACTTGCAGCAGTGGTTGTCGACAACCGTTGTGCGTCTGTCGATAACCGCAGTTTTAGTGCCAACACGTGAGTAGCATGTGCTCTTAATTAGGGCATTCTTTCCTCGTACACACGAATTCCCATGTACGTGTGAGGATAAGGACACACCTATAAAATGTGTCCTTTACCCCTTTTCGGATCAGAGAGCCCTTACACACTTTCCAATGGCAGGAAGCAACTAGAGGAAGGCTCCCCAGTGCTCTACTCAAGCTTCAACGATTGAAGGCCAGAAGATTCATCTCAAGAGATCAAATAGGAGGCAAATTCATCATCAGAGCTCAAGGATCTACTCTAGACTTCTGCAATTCGAAGTTAGAAGATCTAGATTAAGGGCTTGGAGGATTCAACCTCATAACTTGCTATTCTCTGCGTTTGAATTCTCCCTCTATACTTAAATTTCATCTTCTTAAGTGTGTGATCTATTGAGTTGAGCAATCATTGTGCTCAATTCAAACCTGTGTGGTTTGATCTAAGACATTGATCATCTCAGATCGTGTGTGTGTCATTATATGTGTGTTGAACCTGCTATAAAAGCAATTTGTGTGTTTGTGTGTGTGGACAGTGGATGTAGGATACACAAGTTCTATTGTCTGAGCCACCTTAAATATATGTGACTTGTGGTTTGAATTGATCTAATGCTAGATGATTGATAGGCACGATCAATAGTCCTTACTACTATCATATTGCTTGCTTTGAATTCACACTCGACACACACAATTGAACTTAATTTCGATATGTTCATACTCAAAATCTCCATATCAATTGTTCATTTCGAATTTAACTATTGTTGATTTTAAAAAGGAGGTAACCTATTCAACCCCCCGCCCCGCTACATTCCTTTAATAGCTTATTCTGCAATCCTTCAAAGGTTGGAAAGAGAACCCCATCGGGAGTTCCTAGTCTATCCACAAAGAAATCGGAGCAGAGATCGGATTAGGAAATCGACACTCTGAAGATGTTAACGGTGACATCTATTGCCGTTAAGAAATAAGTAGGCGGCAATCGATATTGTCGTCCACCGAGAATCATCAATCAGTCAGAAATCCGGTAAATATTGACAGCAATGTGTACTGTCGTGTAAAATCGATTGGCGGCACTATACTATGTTGTCAACAGTTATTGGCTGCACTGAATGCTGACATCAACAGAAGTTTGACTAGAAATCTCAAAACTCACAGCAAGCATATACAGTTTAGAAACCTAGGGCCTTACATATTCTCTCTCAAAGCTTACCCTCCCATTCCCTTCGACCTATGATCCCCTCCAAGTTTACCCTGTTTCCACTTGGAGGTGAACCAATGTGAAAGTCGGATACCGAGCCCCACCCATCTCTGAATTCCTGTCTATGTGATTTGAGAGAGAGGTAGAGAGAGAAGCATGTTTCTGTGTGTGTTGCTGAAACTTTGGTTTTTCCTCCCCGCCGGGACAAACCAAAATCCCATACACAATGGCAAATAGCATTCATGCACAGAGCAGAAGTCCCAAACTCCCATCCTGGAAAGTTTTTCCCAACTCTCTCTCTCTCTCTCTCTCTCTCTCTCTCTCTCTCTCTCCTCTCTCTCTCTCTCTCTCCTCTCTCTCTCTCTCTCTCTCACACACACACACACACACACACACACACACAGCCACCAAATCCTGGAGAGCTTATAACTCTGGTGCCTTTTCCATTTTCATGATTACCCATTTCATGCCTTCCCCAGTGTACCTCTCTTTGATGCTTGCAGTCCATTACTTTTATTAATGAAGTGCGGATTGTGTAAAGAGAAGACCCAAGTGGCCCCCCGCCTGCATTCCCTGTTAATACCTGTTCGATGTTGGGATAGGGGGAGGACTGGAGAGGAATAAACTTATTCGAATTTAATTCATCTCTATCCTTATTCTTATGTACATTTTGTATAGCAATAGATAAGATATGGCTTATATCTATTCTTCTTCTTTTGGTGGGAAAACAAGAATAATTGTCGGAATACAAGATGTGAAAAATACCGTTTTGTCCTTATTGAAAGGTGTGTGCCGTGTTCCATTGTTGGTATGGGAACAGGAGTTAGATGATATAACATGTCTAACAGTATGTCCTGTTGCATGTTTCTTAACTAATGAAAAAATATTAGCATATCCGTTAACTAATTAGCCCATCGAGTCAGATTAGGGCACAAGATTTAGCATACAGTTTAGGTTATGACAACGGGCATATTTAAGGTATACTTTTATGAATAAATAATTATTACTATGACTATTAAATTATTATATAACAAATGGTTGTATTTATGTGTGTTGTTACGTACCTTGGGTTAACTAAGGTACAGGTATAACTATACGGCATAATTCCTATAGTCATAAGTATAATTAAGCTATATTTATAGGCATCCATGACGTTAGTACTGTAGTAGAACGCACGGTCATGCTTGGATGGCACTACATGTGATTTTGAACAGAATGCACGCAATTACATTTGGATTAACTAAGATATATTTATAGATATTAATTGTAATTGGAAAGTTAATATAACTATGTACAGTGGAATATGAGATATATTGAATTAGACTTGCCAACAACCCACATAACTCAAAAGACTAATGCATGCATGGATGACAAAGCTGAGGAAAATCTGGTATGATCTTTGTTGGCATGCATGGTGAAATTATATGGTGCTTAAATTCCGGGGCGGCCAAAGAGGTTTCCCATTGCTCTCGTCGCATGCTGACCACCGGTCGTAGTAATGATGGAATGAGACAGCACAGTACAGGGATCCATGCATCCGGAAGCCTGTCGCAAGGCAGTCTGGGGAGTGGGCAAATCCTCTCCTCTGTGGACACAAGTTCCACAGTGGAACCAACTCTTTTCACTGGACTCTGTGACGTGGGAATGGGATAAGCTATGACGTTAATTTGTGAATATATATATATACGAAGAAGAAGAAGAGGAACACAACCACCCTGTCACGAAAGCTCCCACTGCCTCCATCCGTTATGCCTCACCACTCACCTGCAGTAAGCATTCACTTTCGTGGCCGGCCCACAGCCTGGGCCCAATAAAAGGTTAAGCTTAAAATAGTCGGCTCACAAGGAGCAGACCCAACCCATGTAAACCATGGGATAATTAAGTGTCGACTTTTTATATAAAGAAAGAGTGGCTCAATATATAGTTAAGATCCTTTATGTACTGTTATAAGTTTAAAGTAACTCCCATCTCCACATTATCTATTCAGAAAAATAGGTGCAGACTTCGAAATTGCCTTCCCAGGTTGGCCCTGCGCTGCCTACCAGGTTGGATCCGAAACGCAGTTCTTATTTTATACTAGATTACAGGCGATCGAGTTGCCTTGCCCTCCTTTTCTCTTGCATCTTGATGTGGTATGTCTTCCCCCACAAACGAACGAGCAAGCTAGTCCTCTTTTTTATTGCCACACCCTCCTGGGTGGGTGCGTCGTCCGCATCATCACGTTGGCTGTTGCCTGCCTGCATCCGATTCAGCTTAAAATCGGATTTAAAAAGGCCCAACAGTTGACCATCTAATTAACTGGGCAAACACTCGTCAATTGTTCATATGATCAATGGAACCTTCCACAGTTCCCTGTGATTTCGAGAGAGGCTTTCTTCCAAGACATCAAAATATATAATTAAAATGGCCCCAAAACTTGACTTTATTATATATGCTACGATCGATCATATATATGCTCCTTTCGTCAGCACCAAGTATGAGGATGAGAGAAACGTACGTGGGTAGCAAACGTGCATCGCTGCCATTTTATATATCTTGTATGCCATGATTGGGATATGATTGGGTGGTGGAACCACAACTATTAATTCGTGTTCTTGTGGTGGTTCAGAATCCTGTGTGGCCAATGCGGCTAGAGATGTATGTTAATCTCATATAAAAATCTAGGGGCTGCATCCACATATCTCTCTGGTGGGCATCGTGGATAGGTGGTATGTCTTTTCTTTAAATTTGAGACGTTGCCAACAGAACTGGGGTTGCATGTTCTACCTGTTGGGCAGGCGATTTAATTAAAGACGAAGGATAAAAGTGATCTTTGACTTATTGTAGCAAGGAGAAGCTTTCAGAGACATGCGATCACGGGATTTGGATTGCGTCAAGGGCCCCATGCGTTTTCCATAGTGTTTCTGATATAAATAAGAAGACGTGTCTTGGCGAATAAGCTGCATTTGAGGTGTTAGAATAGTACGTAGTCTTTGACAATTTCTTTAAAAATAATTATCAAAAAACAAAGGTCAGGTTGGTCAAAAAATAGCTATGATTATTTAAGGGGGGGCGCTTGGTTATAGGGCTTCGGGAATGTTAGCGTGGAGGAGTTGTAAACTCACGTTGCAACCTTCTTATATATGATACACAATTCTTTCGATTTTTTTTTTATTACAAATCAGCCCGTGTAATTTATTCTAATTTTAAATAACTTATTATAATCTTTACAATCATTAACTAAGAAAAAATACTCTCTCTGGTTAAATGCTGTTTAGAAAATGATATTATTTTTAAGAAAAAATGTATCTATTGTACGACTCCCAGCACAATCGAGGGGGTACACCCAAATTGTCTCTGCAAGTGAAGACCATCTATCTTTACGCAACGTGTAGCAAGTCGATGGTGCCCACATTCAAAGAACATCTCTCTCTCTTATGGTCCAGAAGCAGCAAGACCACCTAATTTCTTATAATAAGACAACGGAAGTATAGATGCATGATACAATATTATAACAAAACATATAATACAGTAATAAAATGTGTAATAAATTCCATAACAAAACTGGGAGAATATACATAACTCTAACAGAATATGTAACATTGTAATAACATTACAGCGTTACGATAAAACAAAAAAATTGACAACATGCCGCATTGTAACAAACCATAGTATGTTGTAACCAAACTTATCATATCCTAACAAAATACATAATACAGTGGTAATATAATATTGCAACAAGTTTTGCATTATTGTGACAAAACATACAATGTAATAATAGCACATGTAATATTGAAAAAAGTATAATATATAGGGACAAAATCTACAACGTCATCACAAATCATGCAATATTGCGGCAAAGTATAAGACAATTAGATTGGCAATCAAATAATTGATGTTTAATGGATGATGCATAGAGGAACCATTGTGGATTAGGAAAAATCTAGGGTTGCGGCCCTGTCCCGAAGCGGATTAGCAGTCACCCTCCTTCGATGATGGCAGTAATGTCCTCACTGACTGGCAAAGGCCCTTCTTCCTTGTGCCCGTTGCCCTCTCTCTTGTTTTCATTTCTTCCTCCTTTTGTTGTACCAATGACCTCCATTAGTCCATGTCCTCCTACAGTCCATCTCTTCTGCTCCCTTCTTTTTTTTTTGGTATGCTAAATCAATTGGGTTAGTCTTAACTTATATAAGAGATCTCAGGTTCAATACTTAGAAAATCTTGTATATTTTAAAAATCAATTAATAATTTTGATAGATATGAAAATCAAACTTTTAACCTCCTAATGTATGATAGAGCATCCTACCAATCGGGTCACTCTTTGTTGATTAAATTGTGGTGATCTGGGTTTTATTTATAAATTAGTTGGACACCCGTGCGATACACAAAATTTTTTAAAATTTTATAATTAATATAAATAAAATTATTTTTATTAAACATAAAATAAAATTAGAATTATAAATCTCAGAAGAGAATATTTGAGTAATAGGAAGAATTTTATATGTTAACAACTCAAAAAGGACAATACATATTATCAATTTATGAGTCGGGATATTAAAAAATATTTTATGTTGATTTTTAAACAGGAAACTGAAACAAAATTATAATTAATTTGTTTGTAACCCGATTAGGCCAAAAAAGGACGTAAGCAATGGTTGGGTGATTATAGTAACATGTGTTAATGGTACAAATCTATGCCCAAAAAAGTTTAGATATATATATATATATATACAATTAATATACATAAATATAATTATTTTTAAGATAAATGGAACAAATATAACCCTATGGGCGAGGACTTCATCTCCCATGAGGGTTTCTCCCTCACTTATTAGAGTAGAGCGGAGGCGAGTACTTCTATTTTTAAAATAAATAGATGAGCACCCCTGTCGATGCACAATTTTTTTAAGTTTATTTACCATAAAACAACGTTAAGCTCTATAATTAGAGATCTCAGAAGAGAATGTAGAATAATATAAAGAGTTTAAGATAATATTTTTTCCCCTAAAATAAACTTCACAACACTATTCAAGTATCTAAACTTACAACATTTAAATAATTTCACAACACAAGATCAGAATTTAATTTTCTAGATATTATGTGAGGATAAAACAATTTTAATCACATTGGATCTATTTCCCTAAAATTGCGGGAGTGCCATTCACATTTAATCATATTAATTCTGGATGCACAAAATTACCATCCATGCCATCGTCTTCTTCCTCTGGCATGAAGAAGAAGAAACCCCACCGCACACCTTCCTCACACTGCTGCCTGTCCCCGACCGCCACCGATCGGGCTGCCACCCGCCATTGGCCGGGCAATTTTTCGTCACTGAACACGCCTGCGAGGCATGGAGCTGCCGCGAGGAGGCCCTCCGATGCTCCATGCCATGCGATTCAAAATCACTTTGCCGATGCCGGCCTTCTACGCACCGCACCACCACAGGAGATATGTCGCATCCTCCTGCGACTCCGACTGGACAGATCGTACGAGGGAGACGACGCCACGAGCGTTGCACCAATCATCACTTAGAGTCGCCGCGGCGACGATCCAGAGCACCGCCTGATCTCTGTCGTCCCAGCACTCCAAGCGTCGTGCGAACGTGGGAAGGGCATCACCATGCATGCTCAGAGGAACTGTGCGGTGCAATAGTGAGAAACTTTTATGGCATGTACAAATATTTATAAATTTATGCAAATATAAATAAAGTGGCATTAGGTAGTTCATACCAGACATGGCTTAATTAAGAAGAGAAGAAGCGGTAATATGGTGTTTCCATCAGTGCAGTGGTGTAGATGGATTTATGGTAGTCACCTGTAGTAGATTTTTCCACATATTTGCGTCTGTTTGATGTACTTCACCTTTTCTACCTTTGCTGCAAATTTTCTCGTCGGACGTCACCAGCATGGTTTGGGTGTGTTCATGGTAGATTTTCATGTAAGTTTGCTTAACATAGTATTTTTAAAAATATATGGAAAACTCATCAATTGTTTGCATCTGACATGAGTACTGAACAGGGGTGTATAAGTAGCGAGAGTAGGTTGAACGTAGAAGAAAAAGAAGAAGAAAGCTTACTGGAGAGCAAAGAACTCCTGTGTTGGGCACACACCAAGACGGCAGCGACAATAGTGGTTGCACACCAACGACGACAACGAGAGCAGAAGTGGGCACAACGCTACGGAAGGCCCGGACGACCGGTAGTGCTAGGGATAGAGGATGCCCAGCCGTTGGCGTGGGGAATGCCTCCTGCTTCGACTTCGTAGTGGACTACCAGGGCCGCCTATAACCCCCTCTCCTGGCGGCGTACTTCAGGAACTGCCTTGGCCTCTGCTTTGTAGACGCCTGGTGGAGCTACCTCTTGGGAAGAGCGGCGTCGGGTGCGCTGTGGAGGTCATTGCCGACTCCTTGGCACGCATGGGAAAGGACGGTCAGGTGCTGCAGGGATCCGAGGAGTGCATCCCCAAGCTGGTGGTGCGGCAACCTGGACGGCTACTGTCGGTGGTCGGGTCGCCCAGCTTCCAAGTCTAATGGGTGGACTTCGGGTGGGGGTGGCTGGAGAAGGTGGATCTGGCATCGTGGCACTGGCTGAGAGCAGAGAGGAGGATGGAGGGATCGAGATGGGTCTAGCCTTGATGGCACTGCAGATGTGTAGGTTTACCTCGCTGCTCACCGCCGATTTAGAAGATAAATAAATAAATAATAGCGATAACTAGCGTACGATTGTGTAACTGCAAAAATGAGATGTAGGGGAGAGCGGTGGGCACCGTAGAACAGGGGGGAGAGTAGTTACTATAACTAAGTGTGAGTGTGCGGAAAATAGGGCGGCGAGTTGAGATCGCCCAGATCTCCAGATGATCCCAGGAGAGGAAGTTGAATAGGTTGAGGCCATGCTCATGTGAGGATTGACCTCGGGACCATAGTGGTAGATGGCATCGGAGGATGAGGGGTGGGGCTGTCACCGGTGCCCTGGTGTGGAGGAGCTGGTGTGTTGACGCCGATGCAGGTGCTGTCATTGGAGGAGGTGAGGAGGCGCAGGGGAGAGAGAAAGGATGAGGGTTGGGCTATTGCCGGCGCCCGGGCGTGGAGGAGCTGCTACATTGACGCCTCTACGGATGCTGTCATTGGAGGAGGCGAGGAGGTGCATGGGAGAGAGAGAGAGCCAGGGTGAAAGGCTAGAAAGGAGTTGGGCTGTTCGGAGAAAGTGGTTAAAGAGTTTGAAAAAGGTGATTTCTGCGGAGCTGCAAGGAGATAATGCATTAAATTAAAAAGCAATAAAGTTCACTGGGATTCAAAATTAAATTGAGAATTTTTGGCATCCATGTTCGGGAGAAATACACAGGAAAAGAAATACAGTGCGTCCACGTGTCCTGTGTAAAATTTTGGCAGGAAACAGGGAACTCTGGTGCTGCCATCTATACTTCTAAAACTGAGAATTATTAGCATAGTATAAATTAAAAAATTTGTGTGGGTTTTTCTGGAATAAGCGAGAGATGCCTTTTTGTCTCCATGATGAGGACTTCTTTTGTGTGTGGTTTTTCCTTTTTTGTTTTGGTGGAAAAATACAATGCAAAGAATGTGGGTCTTCTTCCCATATCTTGGCGTTTCGTGAGGAAGCAATTTTTGGAGAAAAAAAAGTGAGGAACAAGGGGAGCTTGGACGAGAACAACGAAACGACACTGAAGCACCCAGAGGAGGGCTGTTCGTGCGTAGCATTGGGCAGTGATTTTCTGGGATTTCCTACTTCGAGAAATGTTGCTCTCTTTAGATAGTGGCTCTTTTCTCTCTCGTGAGGGCATCTCTAATTCAAACGGTCCGGGTTACTGCAATCTGGTTAAGAAAATCTCTGCACCATTATTTTTATTGATCAACAAAGAAGAACGTGTTCCTAAGGTTGTCGTCGAGGAGGGACCTCTTCATGCAGAGGCACATCCCTATAGCCATTCTATTCTGGGGGAAGATCGTTGACTCTCCTGCACTGGTATGCCAGGGGCGATAACTTCTCTAAGGTGAGTCATTACGGGTGGCTTGGCTAAGTGTTCTAACTTTAAGTTATTTTTCTTGATTTGTTGCTCTCATATGCATGTGTTTTCCTTTTGGATTGGAAGCGGATCTTGCCTATACCTGTGGGATGATATGTATATGATGTTCATGCCATCATGTTTTACATATGTTCATGTGATTATTTATTTCATGTACATTATTTTTCCAACAATCTTAGAGAAGTTATCCATCATGTCATCCATATCGTCTGTGATTGTGCCCCGTGTGGATATGTCTAGCATGCCCAAAAAGTTCTCGGGATAGCACTTCAAGTGATGGCAACATCGCATGAAGATTTGGTTGTCACAATTAGGTTTGTTGAACCACTCTATGGCTGTCCTTGTATTTTGGTGATAACAAAACTTATGATGATAACATAATGAATATTTGTTTCATCTGTGTCGCATCAATCCCATAGCAAAATGCTAAGTCTTTCATTGATGCAATATATGGCGCACTAAAATGATAAAATCGATGTTTAATCAATATACATCGATTTCTGTTTAAAGTGCCAAAATATTAAGCGCAACGATCTGTTAAGAAGTCGATGCCATAACGATTTCTTCTGTAAAGCGCAAGAAGTCGATGCCATAACGATTTCATAAGTGTTCGCAACGATTTCTTCTGTAAAGTGCAAGAAGTCGATGCCATAACGATTTCATAAGTGTTCGCAACGATTTCTTCTGTAAAGCGCAAGAAGTCGATGCCATAACGATTTCATAAGCATTCGCAACGATTTCTTCTGTAAGCGCAACGATTTGTTAAGAAGTCGATGCCATAACGATTTCATAAGCATTCGCAACGATTTCTTCTGTAAGCGCAACGATTTGTTAAGAAGTCGATGCCATAACGATTTCCTCTTTAAGCGCATTGATTTAGTAAGAAATCGATCTCATAACGATTCTATAAGTGAGCGCAACGACTTGCTAAGTGAGCACAACGATTTGTTAAGAAATCGTTCCCATAACGATTTCATAAGTCATGCTCATAACGATTTCTTCATGGATTCTGTTCAAACACAGATTGCCTTTATATTTCAAATATGCTTGGCGCTTAAATGAAAAGTCAAATATCTTCTGACAAAAAGCTGCATGCATATTTCAGAGTCTTGTCAAAAAGATATGACCTCTATTTTCAGTATGTTAGCAGAAGCACAGTACCATGCATCGTTTATCATAAACACTCTTTTATGCTAACACTCTCTTCTATGCTCACAGACATCGAAGACCATCAGAGTCTGATTAAGACAAATGAAGAGGAGATGAGCAACGGCTAGAACTCCAACGGATCTCTTCAACGGATCCTTTCAAGAAGCTGCTCATATAAAAGCTGAAGCATAGCTGAAGAAAAGCAAGAGCCTTTTCTTGAATATCTTTGAAGGAGTGTACATCTGTGAGAAGCACCTTCACGCCACATACACTCAAGGAAAGAGAGAAAGAGCCCGAGCCAAGAAGAAGCAATCAAGCGTCTCAAGCTTCCAAGCTTTCAAGCATTCGAGCCTTCTTTTCTCTCTTCTGTTTTCTCTCCGAGCTCATTGTATATCTGGGGAGAGTTTGGGACTGTGAGCTTTACATGGTGATCTTGTAAGGTCTCTCAGTCTGATCTTTCTAAGAAAGATCTGTGTCCAGCTGTAGGACTGTATACAGTTGTTAACCCAGCTAGGGGTTGGTGTCTAGCAGAACCTAACTGGGGTTTGTACCAGTTGTAACCAGCTAGGGGTTGGTGTCTAGCAGAACCTAACTGGGGTTTGTACCAGTTGTCAACCCAGCTAGGGGTTTGTGTCTAGCAGAACCGCACTGGGGTTTGTTCCAGGAGGTTGGCTTCTTTACCTGTAAGAGAAGTGGGCTGCCTTCTTGCCCGGGAAAGAGAAGAAGACCTGGTGGGGGATCCAGGGTGTTGTAAGGTCCATAAGGGGGACTGTACCCTTGGTTAGTGAAATCCCAAGAGTTTGCTTGGGGACTGGACGTAGGACTTCCATGTGGGAAGGGCCGAACCAGGATAAATCTCCTGTGTCCTTGTGTGATTGTTTATTTGCTTCCGCACTGCACTCTCTATCACACTGAACTAACCAAGCTTTCAAGTGTTATTTTCTGTGTTTAAGATTCTATTTCAGATTTCAGAAAAACCTATTCACCCCCCCCTCTAGGTTGGCTTGCTGCCGTACCAAGAGGGCCAACAAGTGGTATCAGAGCGGGTCTCTGATCATTCAAAGAAGATCCAACGATCTTAGAGCAAAGATCCATGGCAGCTCAAGGATATGCTGAAGGTCAATCAGTCACCAGACCTCCATTCTTTGATGGAGAGGACTACCAATATTGGAAGATGAGAATGGAATGCTTCATTCGAGGCACAGACTTTGATCTATGGCAGGTAATCGAGGTAGGTGATTATGTTCCTATTCCAGGCACTACTGCTATTACAATAGCTGATGATAAATAACTATCTTTAAACTTTAAAGCTAAGAACTATTTATGTTGTGCTTTATCTAAAAAAGAATTTAGTAGAGTATCTTCATGTAAATCTGCTAAAGAAATATGGGATAAACTGCATATAACTTATGAAGGAACAGATAAAGTAAAACAAACTAGAATAGATATTCTTGTCTCACAATATGAGCAATTTAAAATGTTTCCAAATGAAAATATCACTCAAATGTATAATAGATTTTCAAGTATAGTAGTTGGTCTAAGCTCTCTTGGTAAAAATCTTTCTGATGAGGAAACTGTTAGAAAAATACTTAGGTCCTTAACTATTTCATGGACACCTAATGTAACTGCTATTGAAGAGGCCCATGATTTAACCAAATTGTCAATTGATAATTTAATAGGTTCCCTCATAGCACATGAAATAATATGGCGATCTATCTGAATGCTCATCAAAGAAAAAATGTACTAATGCTCTTAAAGTTGCAGCTACTCCTTCTACTTCTTCAAGTTCCAAAATACAGATTCTGAAGACAGTGACGTAGATGAAGTTCTGTCCAAGCTTCAGAAAATTTTCAAGAAGAAGAAAAATGGATCAAGAAGGATTCAAAAGAAAGAAAAGAAAAGAAAAGGAACCAGTCTGCTATGAATGCAGAAAACCTGGACATCTGAGACCAGATTGTCCAAGGTTAAAGAAGAATGGCCAACCGAAAAGCTCAAGAAGCAGCACAAGAAATTAAAAGAAAAGCCATGGCAGCTGCTTGGGAAAATGATGAGGCCACAAGCTCCGAAACATCAAGCTCAGAATCGGAGAAAGAGCAGGTAAATCTTGCCCTCATGGCAGGACTAGATGAGGTACATTCTGACTCATTTTTTGATTCTTGCACAGATTCAGGATCAGAATCTGAAGATTTAGATCATGTTTTTAATGAACTTTATGATAAACACAAGGTTGTTGTAAAAGAATTGAAAATATCAAGAACAACTTACTTGTTTGGAAAACACTAATTCTGATCTTAAATCAGAAATGGAACAATTAGAAGATCAATTAAAAGAATGTAAAGATAATAATTATCTTTTAAATGAAGATTTAAAAAGTAAGAATAATGAGAGATAGAGTTAGAAGAAAAATTGAAAACTCTAACTGAAGAAAATCTTTATTTAAAAGAATCAGTTAGAAATTAACTAAAGGAAAAACATCTTTAGCCCTATGCTTAAAAGGATCAAAATCTGGAAATGACAAACAAGGCTTGGTTATACACCTCCAGAAAAAGGAAAACAAGTAATAAACTCAGGAAAATATCCTTTACCAAAATTTGTAAAAGAAACCAAAATGCCTCAGAAAAAGGAACCTAAAACAACCAAGCTTTATCAAAAGAAAAAGGTTTCTAAAATTATGCCCTAAACAGACATCATAAAACAATAAGAACTGCAAAATAGATTATATTCATTGTTGTTCTCATTGTAATAAATTAGGACACACAGTAAACACCTGCACAACAGGCACTTAGTTTGGGTTCCTAAATGTTATTTTCATGCATCTAACCATCAAGGACCCAAAAGATTTGGGTACCTACCTCTGAGTAATGTATTTGCAGGTTAGCCTTGGAGCATCAAAAACCAAGGATGCTCAAGGCAGGAGTGACTGCAGACTCTTCATTCAATCACATCTGAAGAAAGAGTAGTCACAAAAATTGAATTGGTCTTCATACTAATATTATTTACAAGTTTCATTCAGGTGGAGTCTCTCACTCAGGGGGAGCACAGACTAAGGGGGAGTTATTCATTTATGTCAATCATTGTTGAACCCTCTATGGTAAGAAGTTCTCTCTAAGGGGGAGAGAAATGCATGGTAAGATCCTTCCTTTTTGGTTAGTGACAAAAAGGGGGAGAGTATGTATGCACTATGAATTTTCTGTATGTCTCTGCATGTTTCAAGATTTAATTCTGCATGTTTTCATGATTTAAAGTGTTTCATGATTATCCCTATCAGAAAATTCGCATAAATTTTGTCATCACCAAAAAGGGGGATTGTTGAACCACTCTATGGCTGTCCTTGTATTTTGGTGATAACAAAACTTATGATGATAACATAATGAATATTTTTGTTTCATCTGTGTCGCATCAATCCCATAGCAAAATGCTAAGTCTTTCATTGATGCAATATATGGCGCACTAAAATGATAAAATCGATGTTTAATCAATATACATCGATTTCTGTTTAAAGTGCCAAAATATTAAGCGCAACGATCTGTTAAGAAGTCGATGCCATAACGATTCTTCTGTAAAGCGCAAGAAGTCGATGCCATAACGATTTCATAAGTGTTCGCAACGATTTCTTCTGTAAAGCGCAAGAAGTCGATGCCATAACGATTTCATAAGTGTTCGCAACGATTTCTTCTGTAAAGCGCAAGAAGTCGATGCCATAACGATTTCATAAGCATTCGCAACGATTTCTTCTGTAAGCGCAACGATTTGTTAAGAAGTCGATGCCATAACGATTTCATAAGCATTCGCAACGATTTCTTCTGTAAGCGCAACGATTTGTAAGAAGTCGATGCCATAACGATTTCTCTTTAGTGCATTGATTTAGTAAGAAATCGATCTCATAACGATTCTATAAGTGAGCGCAACGACTTGCAAGTGAGCACAACGATTTGTTAAGAAATCGTTCCCATAACGATTTCATAAGTCATGCTCATAACGATTTCTTCATGGATTCTGTTCAAACACAGATTGCCTTTATATTTTAAATATGCTTGGCGCTTAAATGAAAAGTCAAATATCTTCTGACAAAAAGCTGCATGCATATTTCAGAGTCTTGTCAAAAAGATATGACCTCTATTTTCAGTATGTTAGCAGAAGCACAGTACCATGCATCGTTTATCATAAACACTCTTTTATGCTAACACTCTCTTCTATGCTCACAGACATCGAAGACCATCAGAGTCTGATTAAGACAAATGAAGAGGAGATGAGCAACGGCTAGAACTCCAACGGATCTCTTCAACGGATCCTTTCAAGAAGCTGCTCATATAAAAGCTGAAGCATAGCTGAAGAAAAGCAAGAGCCTTTTCTTGAATATCTTTGAAGGAGTGTACATCTGTGAGAAGCACCTTCACGCCACATACACTCAAGGAAAGAGAGAAAGCCCGAGCCAGAAGAAGCAATCAAGCGTCTCAAGCTTCCAAGCTTCAAGCATTCGAGCCTTCTTTTCTCTCTTCTGTTTTCTCTCCGAGCTCATTGTATATCTGGGGAGAGTTTGGGACTGTGAGCTTTACATGAGTGTTCATCTTGTAAGGTCTCTCAGTCTGATCTTTCTAAGAAAGATCTGTGTCCAGCTGTAGGACTGTATACAGTTGTTAACCCAGCTAGGGGTTGGTGTCTAGCAGAACCTAACTGGGGTTTGTACCAGTTGTTAACCCAGCTAGGGGTTGGTGTCTAGCAGAACCTAACTGGGGTTTGTACCAGTTGTCAACCCAGCTAGGGGTTTGTGTCTAGCAGAACCGCACTGGGGTTTGTTCCAGGAGGTTGGCTTCTTTACCTGTAAGAGAAGTGGGCTGCCTTCTTGCCCGGGAAAGAGAAGAAGACCTGGTGGGGGATCCAGGGTGTTGTAAGGTCCATAAGGGGGACTTTACCCTTGGTTAGTGAAATCCCAAGAGTTTGCTTGGGGACTGGACGTAGGACTTCCATGTGGGAAGGGCCGAACCAGGATAATCTCCTGTGTCCTTGTGTGATTGTTTATTTGCTTCCGCACTGCACTCTCTATCACACTGAACTAACCAAGCTTTCAAGTGTTATTTTCTGTGTTTAAGATTCTATTTCAGATTTCAGAAAAACCTATTCACCCCCCCTCTAGGTTGGCTTGCTGCCGTACCAAAAGGGCCAACAAGGTTTATCTCGGTTCTTGAGTTGGATTGCCCTAAACTAGTAGATAATGATCACAACAGTCAAAAGGCAATAGATGAGTGGAAGCAACGTGACCGTATATGTTATGGTTGCATAATGTTGGCTTTGTCCAACATACTATTTGATGTATACAGTAGTTCTTCTGCGAAATCTGTCAAGGATCTGTGGGAGGAACTTGACAATAAATATAACACTGAAGACTCAGGTCTAGAAAAATATTTTGTTGCAAAGTTCTTAAAGTTTCAAATCATAGAGGGAAAATCTGTGTCTGAACAGGTCCACGAGTTTCTTCTCTTACTTCATGGTTTGGCCGGCGCTGATATGAAATTACCAGAAAAGTTCCAAGTGATGTCTATAATTGAGAAGTTTCTGAAATCATGGGAGGATTTTGGGATGTCTCTCAAGCATCACAAGGATTTTATTACTCTGGATGATTTATTAGTGTTAATTGCTATTGAAGAAGAGGATAGAAATCAGAAAACTGTGATGTCTGTGGAGCCGAGTGCAAATGTGATGACTACTGGTAAGGCAAGAGATCCTTAAAGTAAAGGAAAAATGGATCACATGAAGAACAAAACAAACATTAAAGGCAAGATCTAGAAAAAGTCCAAAAAGAAAACATGCTGGGAGTGTGGACAGATTCGGCATTTCATCAAGGACTGTTCTACGAAGAAGGCTGAAAATCATTCTTCTGGTCCCTAGATCAATGTTGTGATTGAAGGGACTAAGCAAGCTTCGGGATCCAATAATGGATTGTATGTTTCTATTAACCCTCAAGTTTTCACTATATATGAACCAAATGAATGGATAGTAGACTCTAGGGCCAATGTGCATGTATGCACTGACAAGTCCGTATTTGTGTCTTACCAAGCCATTCATGACAGATCCGTGACCATAGGGAATGCTTCTGCTTCTGAGGTGTTGGGGATAGGATGCGTGGACCTGATGCTTCCTTCAGGACATGTTCTCTCTCTACGCAGAGTGCACCATGTTTCAGCGATTCGGAGAAACATATATATTAAGTGGTTTTGTTTTAGTGGAACGAGGTTATGAATTGACGTTCAAATGTAATAAAGTGGTGCTTCTTTATTCAGGGACTTTTATTGGAAAAGGTATTTGTGTGATGGTTTGTTTAAACTTCATGTGGGCAATGTTTTGAATAATTAAGTGGTTGATATTTCATCCCGTTCTACTTCTTATTCAGTGAATGTTGTGGAATCATCTACTTTATGGCATTATTATTTAGTACATGTAAATTACAATTTCTTGAAACGAATGATGAATTTGAATATGATCCCTGAGTATGCCATTGATAAATCTCATAAATGTGATATTTGTGTGCAAGGTAAACAATCTAGAAAATCATTTAACTCTATTGTTAGAGATTCTGAGATTTTAGATTTAGTTCATACTGATATCTGTGAGTTTGTGATGTACAAACGTGGGAACATAAAAAATATTTTATCACCTTTATTGATGATGCTAGTAGATACTATTATCTGTATCTTCTTAAGTCTAAATATGAAGCTTTATCTAAGTTTGTCATCTTTAAGGCTGAAGCAGAAACACAAACTTCCAAGGTTCTTAAAAGAATAAGGTCTAATAGAGGGGGACAATATACATCTAACATGTTTTCTGAATTTTGTCAAAATCGTGGCATAATTCACGAGGTTACTGCTCCTTATTCTTCTCAGTCTAATAGGATTACAGAATGAATGAATAGAGTTTTTATTGACATGCTCAACTCTCTTGTCCAAAACTATGGATTACCTAGTTACATGTGGGGGGATGCTTTGAATACGACATGCCATATTCTGAATAAAGTTCCCTTGAAACACAAGGACACTAGTCTAGAAGAGTTATGGAGAGGTAGGAAGTCTAACTTCAAGTATCTTAAAGTGTGGGACTGTCTTGCAAAAGTGTTGGTCTTTTAACACAAAAGAAAGAAGTTAGATCCAAAAATAGTTGATGCGATCTTTATAGGCTATGTTGCAAACAGTTATGCATTTAGATTCTTAGTGATCAAATCTGAGATATCTGGAATAGTTGTTAACTCTATAATTGAATATCGTAATGCTACATTCTTTGCGGACATGTTTCCAATGAAAATCGGTGTACCTTATCAAGTGTTTTCTGAAGAAGTTTCTTGCACCTTTGGCTCTATTCCTGATCATATAGAGAGGATGTCCAATGTGGGGGTTGAGGCCTCTAGTTCACATCCTGACTCTACTGATCAAGATGAATTGGAGGAACCAAGAAGGAGTAAGAGACGTAGAATTCCCAAGGATTTGGGAAGTTATTTTATCACTTATTAAATTGAGGGTGATCCTCCTACTTTCTGAGATGCTATGGCTTTGCCAGAAGTAAAGCATTGGAAGGATGCCATTAAGAGTGAGATGGATTCCATTTTGTCAAATGGTACATGAGAGTTGGTTGACTTACCTTCTGGTTCTACAACTATTGGGTGTAAATGTATTTTATAAAGAAATTGAAACCTGATGGAAGCATTGACAAGTATAAAGCCAGATTAGTTGCCAAGGGGTTCAAACAAAAGAAAGGAATAGATTTCTTTGATACCTATTCTCCTGTTACTAGGATGACCACAATTAGAGTGCTTCTAGCATTGGCGTCTGTGTATGATCTCATTATCCATTAGATAGATGTTAAGACCACGTTTCTAAATGGTGATCTTGAAGATAAGATATATATGGATCAGCTTGAAGGGTTTGTGGCATCTGGTAATGAAGAGAAAGTTTGTAAACTTGTTAAGTCCCTTTATGGACTGAAACAAGTGCCAAAATAATGGCATGAGAAATTTGACAAGACCATCTTGTCTTTTGGCTTTAGTGTTAATGCGTTTGATAAGTGTGTCTATGTCAAGGTTAAAGGTGATGCTTGTATCATTCTATGTCTGTATGTAGATGATATTCTACTGTTGGAACTTCAATTGGGATTGTGAATGAGACTAAGTCCTTCTTGAGTAGAATGTTTGAGATGAAAGATATGAGAGTTTCTAATGTGATTTTGAGCCTTAAACTGATTCGTTCAAGTGAAGGGATAGCAATTTCTTAGTTGCATTTATTGAGAAAGTCTTGGAGAAATTTGACTATCAAAATTGTAAATATGTAAGCACTCTATATGATTCATCTATAGCATACTACAAGACCAAGAGTGGTGTTCCTGTGTCTCAACTCAGGTATTCCCAAATTATAGGAAGCTTAATGTATCTTGCAAACTATACTAGGCCTGACATATCATATGCAGCGACTAGATTCAGTAGATACACTAGTTGTCCTGATCGTACTCATTGGGAGGCTTGGATGGGGTACTAAGGTACCTTAAGGGAACCATTTCCTTAGGCTTGCATTATGGGAAGTACCCTGCTATATTAGAAGGTTATAGTGATACAAGCTAGATAGCCTAAAACTTAGGGAGTAACGGTGTTTCAGGATATGTCTTTACCCTAGGAGGTGGTGTTGTTGCCTAGAGGTCTGCAAAATAGACTATTTTGTCTCGGTCTACTTTTGAGGCTAAGCTGTGTGCTTTGGACACTAATGGAATAGAGGCTGAGTGGATCAGGGGACTTCAATCTAAATTCCCTCTGATGGGAAAGCCCATTACTGCGATCTCAGTGCATTGTGATAGCACGACCACAATTGCAAAGATCAGAAGTTCAAAGTATAACCATAAACAAAGAGACATGTCCAAGTCAGATAGAAATTTTTAAGGGCACTTGTGTCTCAGGGTGTGGTGTGATTGCTTGATTTTGTTGGTACCAAAGATAATACAGTAGCTCCACTGGAAAAGGGACTTGATGGAAATCAAGTTCAGAAATCTAGATTGGTGAGGGGACTAAAACTCATTGAGAATTCTTCTATGGCAGCAACCCAACATAAATGAGTGGAGATCTCACAAAGTAGGTTCAATGTGGTAACCACAAGTCATAGGGAGAATTAAGTGGCACTTTGCATTATGTTGGTATCTATGTATTTGTGTGTCTCTCCCTTGATAATTTGCTCAAAGTGCCTGTACTGCAAGTAAAGAAAGAGTTTTGTGAAACTCTAAATGTGTTCAAGCCTATCTTGGCAGGATGTTTGCAGTACATCTTTGGAGAAACCCACTTATGTGAGTGTGACTGTGAGGCCGCGGTTAAACGATGTGGGTTCTTCCTTAACGACACTCATGAGTCAGGAATTAGGTGCATGGCCATAAGGTGCCAACCCTAGAGATTTCAACCAGAACTTATATTTTGTTATTTCTAATAGAAATTATCATATAAAGAACTAAGTTCAAGACTTAGTTCACTTCGGTTCTATGGGGGTTAAAGTTAGAAACTCAGATGATGGTTCAAACTCGAAAGGTATCCTCATTGAAAACAAGATATGTTCTTTTTCCATCGATCTTTCCTTCTTCCACAAAAGCTTTTGGATTTGTGGGGGAATGTTGGTTAAATTGTGGTGATCAATGGGTTTTATTTAAAAATCAAAAAATTTGTGTGGGTTTTTCTAGAATAAGTGAGAGATGTCCTTTTGACTCCACGATGAGGACTTCTTTCGTGTGTGGTTTTTCCCTTTTTCTTTTGGTGGAAAAACACAACGCAAAGAACGTGGGTCTTCTTCCCATATCTTGGTGTTTCGTGCGAAAGCGAAGCAATTTTCGGAGAAAAAAAATGAGAGGAATGAGGGGGGCTTGGACGAGAACAACGAAATGGCGCTGAAGCACCCAGAGGAGGGTTGTTCGTGTGTAACATTGGGTAGCGATTTTATGTGTTTTTCTACATCGAGCAGCGTTGGTCTCTTCAGATAGTGGCTCTTTTCTCTCTCATAAGGGCATCTCTAATTCCAATGGTTCGAGTTACTGCAATTTGGTTGAGAAAATCTCTGCACCAGTATTTTTCTTGATCAACAAAGAATAACGTGTTCTTGAGGTTGTCGTCGAGGAGGGATCGTCTTCATGCGAAAGCACGTCCTGTAACCATTCTATCCTGGGGGAAGATCATTGACTCTGCTGCACTCGTATGATGGGGGCGATAACATCTCTAAGAGGAGTTTTTACAGGCAACTTGGCTAAGTGTTCTAACTTTATGCTATTTTTCTTGATTTGTTGCTCTCATATGCATGTGTTTACCTTTTGGATTGGAATCAGATCTTGCTTATATATGTGGGATGATATGTATATTATGTTCATGCCATCATGTTTTACGCATGTTCATGTGATTAGTTATTTCATGTACATTATTTTTCCAACACTCTTTGTGTACCTCCTCCTCCCTTCTTCTCTACGGTCCTGCTCCCTTTCTTTCCTTCTTACTTTCATCCTTTTACTTTTACCAACATGGGCTCTTGTATTCTGCCGAGGTCATCCTTTCCTCGTACACCTCATCAGCCCCACACCTCGCCACCCCCCACCCTACATGTATCCCAACTGAACCTTATATAGCATCATCTATTCCCCTCCACCCTTTGAATGCTTCCCCCCTCCCATCTACGGCCACTAATGTCACGTCTTGACATTTAATATTTCTATAAATGCCGGAACGTAAACAAATAAGAAATCAAGAGTAAAATTTGAACTATTCGAGTAGAAAATTGCTCGGAGGCTACACTAAATAAAAATTTATTAACTGTCGTTCTACAGGTATTACATGATTCTCAATTACAATTAAAAAGTAAACACCGCAAAGGTTGATCTCTCAACCCACAAATCCTGATGTCCCACCTTCTAGAACTATAGATTACCTAAGAAAAAGTAGGATTTGATGAGCTAATTAGCCCAGTAGGATTCAATCTTCTAATCAAAAAGACTATGATAACCAAAGAATAGACAATAAACTTAACTGTTAGTACTGCTGAATATCAAAGATGATTGGATGACCATGTCAATAGATAACAATTGTAGAATAGGAGTACTAAACAAGATTGCACGGTCAAGAATTCAGGACAACAATTTACGTTCTGGTTCAAATACATATCCAACTCATGACAAAATAACATGATGACTAATCAAGCTTGTATGATGCAATGCCAAATATCCACAGATCCTTTATCGTTCCGTACGGCCAGTAAACGAATTCGGGTGCTCCTCCCGGGATTGGATCAACCCGATTTGCACAGGTATATCTCAATTGAGTCTAAAGACCCAAAGTTGTCATCATAATTATTTTTATTAAACTTTCAAGTATGGTACACAGGTACTCAAAGTCTCACATGTAACAAAGGTTTAGGGATTAATACCAATGACTCCAAAAGGTTGTAGCCATGTAGGAAACAATCAAACTTTGGTTGTTTAATAACAATCCATAGCTAAAAGAATGATCCCTCACAGTGGTATATGTTGTGTTGAAGACAGGTCGACACTACTTGGTTTGTCAAGCCAGTTGTGTCGTCACAGGTCAAGTATGTGACGACACAGCCCTTGCTCCCAGAAAGCAGTAAAGAGCAAAGAAGTCAGTTGTGTCGACACAAGTCAAATGTGTGTCGACACAGGTCAAGTGTGTGTCGACACAGGCCAAATGTGTGTCGACACATCCTGTGTTCTCTAGAACACAGTCAGAAGAGAAGAAGACAGTTGTGTCGACACAGGTCAAATGTGTGTCGACACAGGTCAAGTATGTGTCGACACAGGTCAAGTGTGTGTCGACACATCTTGTGTTTTCCAGAACACAGTCAAAAGAGAAGAAGAAGAAGAAGAATCCTACAACATGGATGGCATGAAAAACTTATGAAAGGAAGATTATTGTATATACAACCCTTCTAAGAGATTTTTCCTTGCATCTAATAAGAAGTTCTTCACAAGTATACTTGGCTAAGACATGAGCATTAGCTAAATCATGAACACGATGGACAGAAAGGCATACTTAATGATCTTTACAGAACACAAATAAAGCTGTGAATATGGTATACACTCAGACTCAGGATTCTAACAAAAGAAGGAGAGGTGATTACAGAAAAGAAAACCATTTCTACCGGTTTCAACAACACAAATCAGAACAGGTGAATGGTAAGACACTTAAACACAAGGTTCTTAGCAAAAGAAGGAGACAACAAGGAGAGAAATCCTACTAGTACGTAAGTCTACACCTAAAGACATGAGTGTCAATTTAGAGACATGAACTCAATGGAAAAGAAGTAACCAATAGAGTTTACTAAACCTCATGACAATGTGAGGTCAAAGTAGATGCTTGAACTTCCAGACTTTAAAAGAAGAAGAAGCAAGAGAAGGAGACAAGAGGAAAGAATCCTACCAGTCTTAGGAAGATGAAGGCCTTCTCTTCTCCTCAATGAAGGAGCCCACATCAGTAGAAAAAAGGGAACAGTAAGGCTGCAGAAGTAGCAGGAATAAGAGAAGAAGCAGCAACAGCCACGGCAAAGTAGCAGCAGCAACGGCAAGAATAGCAGTAGCAGCAGGAGCAGGAGAGTTGAGCTAGTGGTGGAAAGATTCTTACGCAGAGTGAAGGGAGAGTTTATATAAACTCTCAAACCTCATGCATGTATGGCACGTAGGCCATCCATGTGTTGCGCTAAAAGCCTCACTTACCCACCCAAAGCCACGTTCACCATGCAGCCCCCATGACTTACGCATAGGGTAAAATGTGTAGGCATCTTAACTCAGATGAAATAAGCCTTATGTAGCCAAGGCTACGTAAGCAAAGAAAATAAAAAAAAATGTTTGCCATAAATAAGAGATAAATCAGCTGGTCTAATTATTCCTATATTGTTATACTCAAATGGTGTCCATTCAAGTTGAAATTTCAACCATAAGCTAATAGGAAGGTTTTACAAATTATGGTGATTTTAGTTTAATTTTTGGAATTTATTTTTCACCCAACAAAAATTGCCCGAAAAATCATTGCGTAGACTTAATCTTGAAATCTGCACGTCAACAATTCTGGATATTTGCATTTCTAGAATCAGCACATTTTTCTGAAAATTATGGTATTTTCAGATTTCAATTTCGTTAACAAATTCTGGTGGCGCCCTGTCTGAGTGCGCATATCTGAAGACAGTACCGGGATTACTTTAATAATGTAGAAATATTTCTAAAATAAAGGTAATCAGATTTCTTGTAAGTATTTATGTCTTTTATGAAAATTATAATCTTCTCCAATTTTTGATATCATATTATTATTTTCGTATTAAATTTTGGGATGTTACAATTTCTTCCCCACTTAGAAAAGAGTTTGGTCCTCCAAACTCCATAACTAGTTTGGATGGATCATAAGGTTATATTTTCAGCCTTCAAATTCTATTTAGTCCAGATTAGTCTTATCAATCTTGTCATGATATTTATCATACAATGTGTACATCCACTATATATATTGTTGTCATGACACCGTCAGTTGATGGTAATCTGAATATTAATGAACATTTTTTTAGATCTTAAGAAACCATGTTGTGATCATGGGTTCAATTAGATGCATTCTCTATAATGTTCTTTATTTCTGGCAGTAGTATATTAAGTATTGAACAGATCCCCACTAAGGAATAACCTTAATCCTCATAGAGTTATATGAATACATATTTCCTTGGAAAGGGTAATAAGGCATGACGAGAATGATGAGTATTGAAAATATAATGATAGACAGTAAAGATTTTATTTATCACATAAAGTTTCTAGTAGAGAACTCCATAGTCAGCCTTACAAAATTACATGGATTGGCAAAACTTACTAAGCTTTGACATGCTATAACAACTAAACTCAAGCATCTCCCACTATACTCTAGTCCTACCGACTTATACATAAAAATTACGTCTACTGGCCTCAGTCAATTCTCCTTATGGCTTAAAGTCTTCTTGAACTCTTGTCTTTGTTCTGAGATGGTATGGACATTTGGAGATCTGATGCTTTAGACTTCTGCACCTCAAACATGCTCCTTGTCTCCACCAACAGTTTTCTTTGACATGGCCTGGTTTGTGACAACACACACAAGCTTCCTTAGGTTGTGCCTTAACATTCTCTTGCCCATTGGCCCTCTTGATCTTTTTGCTCTTCTTGTTCCTCTTTACCATCTTATTGCCAGTTGTTTCTCTATTGTTGGAGGGAACTGTTCTTCCTTATAGATACTGTAACACACACTGTTTCTTGAGGGTTTGTACTTCTAATATTTCCATGTAGTTCCATTCTCCCTTGATCACCGACTGAAACTGCTTGCTCCAAGGACCGAGCAAGGTTGTTCATTGCATATTGAACTTTTTTCCAATGTGTTTCTTCTCCCATCATGCTGGGCTGAGCAAACAAATTTAAGTTTAGTTAATCAATCATGTAGTTTAAAATTTAGCTTTTCTAACTAATACTATTAGTACAATTGTTACTATGTATATCTAGTTACTTGATACATTAACCTATGTGATTAAATGATGTCTTTTCCTTATAGAACTTTAAGATATGACAGATGATTTAGGTTATGTCCCTGGTTTTGATGATGTTATAAGTCAAGCAAAATGTAATAAATATCTAACACAAGTCTTTTATATCATAAGAAAATTCATAAAGTCAAAAGGTCTTTTAAGTGTGTTGATCCTGATTACTTCATAGGTCGACACATAAGTAATACTGAGTGAGCTACTGAAGTTTGGTGATGCATATGAGTCGATTCTATTCAAAGGTAAGTCGACACTACGTGGAGATCAGGTCGGCTCTAATCAAGTTTCCAGTTAACGCTTAGACAAAAATACGGCTTGAGGTTGACTCCAAATAGAGCTTAGGTTGACTCTACCAATATGTGAGGTTGACACTAAGATGCTACAAGATCAACTCTACATGATGGACAGTTACTGCAATCACTTGAGTAAGGTCGACTCTAGAAGGCATGGAGTTGACTCTACTGAAACTTTTCCTACTGATCTAAGTAAAATTGTTTGTGTGCATTGACACACCATATTGCTGATCAGTTGAAGCAAAACTTTGGAATTTAACTCAACTCAGAGACAATTGATCCTTGTGTTACAATTAGAAGAGGAATTTGATGAGCTCAAGCCTGAAGAGGATGCAGTTGGGAGTTCAAGGAGTCATCTGACCAAAGCCAAACTCTAGTGCAGAGTGTTTGCATATTTCTACATTTCTTATGAATTCTCCATAGTTTGATATTTTTTTATTTCTTCTCTTTACTAGTCTATTTGGTTGTCTACTCCAGTAGAAGTAAATAGATTTAATCCTACACTGTGTGTGCATGGTTTGTGAGATTTAAAACAATCTTGAAACTTTGGAATCATCAATTGTGTGAGTGTTTCACGCATTTGAGTTGTTAGAGAAGCCTTACTTGGTTTAGTGAGGGGTGGATGTAGGTCTCACACAGGAACCGAACCACCTTAAAAATTTTGCTTACATTGTGTGGATTGAAGTGCATCGAGTACACTATTTCATCGGATTTGATCATAGTCTTCACCTCTTAAAATTTGATCAATATCTATTCACCCACCTCTAGATATTCATTTCATACACAACACAATCTATATCCAACTTTACTTATCTAGCTTAACCTCAGGATTCCTACCCATCCTCACAGGTCACTATAGGATGTTGAAGACCAATAACTCTAAAGTATTTGGATCCTCAACCGAAGTTCTGATACCATTCTGTCACGTCCCGACATTTAATATATCTATAAATGTCGGAATGTGAACGAATAAGAAATCAAGAGTAAAATTTGAACTATTCGAGCAGAAAATTGCTCGGAGGCTTTACAAAATAAAAATTTATTAACTGTTGTTCTGCAGATATTACATGATTCTCAATTTACAATTCAAAAGTAAACACCGCAATGGTTGATCTCTCAGCCCACAAATCTCGATCTCCCGCCTTCTAGAACTGTAGATTACCAGAGAAAAAGTAGGATTTGATGAGCTAACTAGCCCAGTAGGATTCAATCTTCTAATCAAAAGGACTATGATAACCAAAGAATAGACAAGAAACTTAACTGTTAGCACTGATGAATATCAAAGATGATTGTATGACCATATCAATAGATAACAATTGTTGAACAAGAGTACCGAATAAGATTGCACGGTCAAGAATTCAGGACAACAATTCACGTTCTAGTTCAAATACATATCCAACTCATGATAAAATAACATGATGACTAAAGCTTGTATGATGCAATGCCAAACATCCACAGATCCTTTATCATTCGTACGGCAGTAAACGAATTCGGGTGCTCCTCCGAGATTGGATCAACCCCATTTGCACAGGCATATCTCAATTGAGTCCAAAGACCCAAAGTTGTCATCACAATTATTTTGTTAAACTTTCAAGTATGGTACACAGGTACTCAAAATCTCACATGTAAAAAAGGTTTAGGGATTAATACCAATGACTCCAAAAGGTTGTAGCCATGTAGGAAACATTCAAACTTTGTATGTTTAAGAACAATCCATAGCTAAAAGAATGATCCCACACAGTGGTATATGTTGTGTTGAAGACAGGTCGACACTACTTGACAGACAGGTCGACACTACTTGGTTTGTCAAGCAGTGTATCGACACAGGTCAAGTGTGTGTCGACATAGCCCTTGCTCCCAGAGAGTAGTAAAGAGCAAAGAAGTCAGTTGTGTCGACACAGGTCAAATGTGTGTCGACATAGGTCAAGTGTGTGTCGACACAGGTCAAATGTGTGTCGACACATCCTGTGTTCTCTAGAACACAGTCAGAATAGAAGAAGACAATTGTGTCGACACAGGTCAAATGTGTGTCGACACAGGTCAAGTATGTGCCGACATAGGTCAAGTGTGTGTCGACACATCCTGTGTTTTCCAAAACACAGTCAAAAGAGAAGAAGAAGAAGAATCCTACAACATGGGTGGCATGAAAAACTTATGAAAGGAAGATTATTGTATATACAACCCTTCTAAGAGATTTTTCCTTGCATATAATAAGTTCTTCACAAGTATACTTGGCTAAGACATGAGCATTAGCTAAAGCATGAACACAATGGACAGAAAGGCATACCTAATGATCTTTACAGAACACAAATCTAGGTATGAATATGGTATACACTTAGACTCAGGATTCTAACAAAAGAAGGAGAGGTGATTACAGAAAAGAAAACCATTTCTATTGGTTCAACAACACAAATCAAAACAGGTAAATGGTAAGACACTCAAACACAAGGTTCTTAGCAAAAGAAGGAGACAACAAGGAGAGAAATCCCACTAGTACATAAGTCTACACCTAAAGACATGAGTGTCAATTTAGAGACATGAACTCAATGGAAAAGAAGTAACCAAGAGAGTTTTACTGAACCTCATTAACAATGTGATCAGGTCAAAGTAGATGCTTGAACTTTCAGACTTTAAAAGAAGGAGAAGCAAGAGAAGAAGACAAGAGGAAAGAATCCTACCAGTCTTAGGAAGATGAATGCCTCTTCTCCTCAACGAAGGAGCCCACAGCAGCAAGAAGAAGGGAACAATAAGGCTACAGAAGTAGCTGCAATAAGAGAAGAAGCAACAGCAGCCACGGCAAAGCAGCAACAGCAATGGCAAGAACAGTAGCAACAGCAGCAGCAGAGTTAAGCTAGTGGTGGAAAGATTCTTACGCAGGGTGAAGGGAGAGTTTATATAAACTCTCAAACCTCATGCATGTACAGCATGTAGGCCATCCATGTGTTGCGGTAAAAGCCTCACTTACCCACCGAAAGCCATGTTCACCATGCAGCCCCCATGACTTACACGCAGGGTAAAATGTGTAGGCATCTTAACCCAGATGAAATAAGCATTACGTAGCCAAGGCTACGTAAGCAAAGAAAATAAAAAAAAAAATGTTTTCCGTAAATAAGAGATAAATCAGTTGGTCCAATTATTTCTATATTTTTATACTTAAATGGTGTCAATTCAAGTTGAAATTTCAACCATAAGCTAATAGGAATGTTTTACAAATTATGGTGATTTTAGTTTAATATTTAGAATTTATTTTTCACCCAAAAAAATTACCCGAAAAATTATTGCTTCGACTTAATCTTGAAATCCGCGCGTCAACAATTCTAGATATTTATATTTCTAGAATCAGCACATTTTTTTTTAGAAATTATGGTGTTTCAGATTTCAATTCCGTTATTGAATTCTGGTGACGCCCTGTCTGAGTGCGCACATCTGAAAACAGTACTGAGAATACTTTAATGAAGTAGAAATATTTCTAAAATAAAAGTAATCAGATTTCTTGTAAGTATTTATGTCTTTTATGAAAATTAGAATCTTCTCTAATTTTTGATATCATTTTATTATTTTGATATTAAATTTTGGAATGTTACAACTTATTCCCCTCCCCCCTCTATCCTTCAATGTTTCCCCCTAAACCCTAACTCCCCCACCCATCCGGTTGGCCCCCTCCTCGCCTTCGTCGGGTAGAACTTCTGATAAAGTCTTTTTCTAGTCGTTAAATCTCTGGAAGACCTTGAACATGCACTGTTTGGGAGAGTTTTTAAAAGTTAAGAAATTAAAAATCGGATGTTTCTACAAAAGCTGCAAGGACACCTGATTTGGGTATTGTTGAACGTGCCCAAAATGATGTAACTTTTTTTATCGTCCCTCGTGCCCCTAACCAACTTTAACATTTAAAAAAACTGTTAAAAAAAAAACACCGTCGCCTAAACACCTGCCAACCGTCGCCTCTTCTAAATTTGTGAGAAAGCAGCCTCCAAGCCGCTTTTGCACAGCGAGAAGTGAGAGAAGAGACTCTCTCTATCTCTCTCTTCTGTCAAAAAAGCTGCTAACAGGTAAACCAAGATTGGGTTTGAACATTTGGAACCGCTACTGCTTTGTCAGAGATTTGCAGTGTAGCACCCCGAAAATTTTAACTATATAAAAATTCGAATAAATGAAATAAATAATTTCCATAATATCAAAATATTTAAAACATACGAATCATTATCGTATGTGCTAAAACATATCAGAAAAATATGTAAAAATTATAAATCAACCCCACACATTATTCCAAAATGTTCCACAAAGAAATTTGTGCCAAGAAAAATCAGATTAGCCATGTTTAAAGTGTTTCGCGACTTATTATCGTAATTCATGAATAAGTCGAAAAATCATTATCACGCGTACTTTGATGAGTCAGAAAATTAAATAAAAATTATATACGGACTTCAAATAATATCCTCTAATGACCCATCAAGAAATTTGGGTCAATAAAAAATCATTTGGACTAGGTTTAAGAGTTATTGTGACCGATTATCCAAATTAGGAAACAAGTCGGAAAACCGTTAACACGCAAATACGACGCAACCAAAAATTTAATAAAAGTGTTGGAGAGACTCCCAACATTATATATTAATGACTCAATATCTTAATTGGGCCAATGGACCACATATGACCCAAAAATCAATGAAGCTAGAAAATGCATGAAAATTTGTAGCTTAAATTAGTTGAAATTAAAAAGAGGCAATTAGAGTTGAATTGGGAAGAGATCTTGCACTCTTGGCAACCCAAATTCGTGCCTACCCACCCATGGAGGTTGCTTGATGGCCAAGACTCTCTAATGGAGGGAGAGATCTTCAAATTTTGGAAAGACACAAGCTAATCCCGCAACCCTTCTTTCTAGTTACAATAGGACTCCTAAATACCTTGGTTGCTTAAATACTCTTCACCCAACCCTAGGAACGAGTTTACAACTTGCTGGGGTCGTGTGGTGGAGCTCTGGTGGCTGGGGAGCTGTGGATCGACCACAAGAAGGACATCGTCTTCCCCCGTTCGTCTGCTGCGACCTGCACAAACCGTCCACTTGAAGTCGATCAAAGGTAGGGCAAACCTAAACCAAACCTTACAAGGCTTATACCCCTGGAAAGAGGGTCAAGTCTACGTTCTAACCTAAGTGGAATGCCCAAATTCCATGCAGTATACACGGAGTATTAAGCATTCTTCAAACAGTGGTCTGAACTTAAGTTTTCTCGACAAATGGGACTTCTTCAACCCAAAAAGTAGGTTTCTCAGGCCAAACCTTAACATATCATATATCAATCTGTAGAGCATCAAGTTAACTTTCATTTCCCACTGGTTTCATCGAATTCCAATGAGTACATTTTGAGTTATAAGCGTTTTCCCAACTTGTTAGGACCATGTCGAGGATGTTATCTTATTATGTGTATGTTTTTCTTATAGCTTGTTTATAGTTGTTTACTTGGTATGCTTCTTTATGATGTATTATGTAATTGGATTGGAATGCAATGAAATATCAACCTTTAATTATGATAAAAAAAGAAGTTTAATGGACGTGACTCTTTATTAAGATTTTTTAAAAAAAAAAAAAACAGGTAAGTGGATGTACCGCTGAGTAGCACAATGGTTTAGTGTACGGCTGGCAGTACACGGCGGCGGCCGCAAAGCTGGATTCAGGACAAGCACCTAAAACGCTTAATCCACAACCGAAAACAGTGGTTTCAGCCCATGTTTGGCCCAAGCCCAAATCAACGTGGGTCCACCCATGAAAGGCCCTAAACCCTAAACTTTGCTGCAAATGTCGGCAGGTCCAAAAGCAACGTAGACATCATTGCATGGGGCACACCTCTTTTTGCTGACATATCCAAATGAAATATGTAAAAGCAGTCATATTTGTATGATATGCTAAAAGTCTAGCGCACACACACACACATATAGAATTGCCTAGAAAAGCATCGCTAGTTTATAAAGTAGTTCAGTGTCCATAAATTGTTTACTTCCACACAGTGTGTCCCAGATGCCAAACTTATATGGTCCTCGGCACATTTTAAGTTTCTTAAAAACATCAGAGAATAGTATTTTGTTTATTTTTTAGGCTATCATGAATCATCGTATATATAGCATGTTCCCCTCATGTTTGGAATGCCAACTCAAAATCATATCGACCCGTATATCACTTTTGTGGTTTTTTTATTTTCATTCGGCGATCGACTACTGGAAACCAAATCCAGAGATTTCAAGATTGGTGATCTTCAAACTAGCTACTAGTTAGTGGACTAGAAAATCTCGCCCTCGCAACTCAAAAGGAAAAAGGAAGATATCACAGAAACCCATCTAAACTGAAGGTATAAGGTATACTGTCCAACTTCACGACTGTGTTGCTGTTAGATTCAAAAGCAAGAAATTCACCACCAAAAGACGAAAAAATCTTTGGGGAACCCCACAGACGTTGTAAGCTTCCAAGAAAAAAGGACAATAATGATGGTGACCGATATGTATAGTTTGAGTTTCTAAACGAAGCACGGGTTTAACTAATATGTTAACTCTGCATGCATGAACCTGCAATACTGGGATCACGTGTAGAAGATTAGCTTCTCGACTTGGTCAATCAACCCTAACAATAGATCAAAGAGATCGAGTGATATTATACACACAAATGCAGGATGTCATATCATGTATGTTGTCACATCTCGATGAGACAGCATGTTAGTTGTGATCAATTGGACATTTAGAGCATAAATTAAAGAGCAATAACAAATTAACTCAAGTTTATTATCGATAAATTCAAATCTCAATTTTTTATTACAACCACTAATCATCAGGGGCAAACATAGGACCTGTTGTTCAGTCTACGTAATCGACTCAAAATCTAACTACAAAGGACGCATCTAAGACATGTTTTGGGTCCATAGCTTCATGACAACTGGGACGCCCTTCATCTTATCTGCCCCCTTTAATTTTCGTAGCCTCCTCTTCACTGCCTGAAAATGTTAAGTAACTTATTGAGCTTACCCCTAATATGATTATATCTCTATATGTAGACAATGATATAAATGATTAACAATTTAACAAGTAAAATTTCTACAAGGATAGGATGACAGTATAAGTATGACAATGAAGATTGAGTTGTATGATAGAATGAGAGTAGCAAATCAATAGTTTCACAGTGATTCATAAAGATGATGAACACATGTAATGAAGAAGGATTCAAGGACTAGTACACAACAAATGAACAATTCAAGACTAGCCATATTTCACATGTACACATTTCACATAATTATTCAGATATTCAAACATATCACACAAAGGCACCTTCAATTCTTACACATATTTCGGTGTCATGCCATGTATCACAAGTCCATACTCCCGTAGTTAATAAGTACGTTGAGGCGCTCCTCCCCAAGACCAAAGAGGGCCTTATTGTAGAGGCATTGATCATTGGACCAAAGTCTCACATAGTGACGATCACACAGAACATATTATGGATGGATTTCAAGTGACAACACAAAGTAACTAGAGGTTGATTTCTCATGGATTTCAAGGTACAGTGATTGCTTAAGAATATCAAAGAGAATGAATCTCAAGAGTGCAAATAGACACTGATGACAAAAACATGATCTGTAGTAAAGTAGACAAGGTAATATCAACATGAGTGTCTACACATTAAGACATGAGTTTTCAGTTTGCAAGGCAAGCCAGACATTCAAGATAGAGTATCAATCGATCACATAAAGAGAAGATCAATCAAGATATTAAGAGCAGTTAGAATAAGCTTCATGTATTTAACATTTTTACATATAGTTTAACAGTTTTTATGGTATTGGATAGACCCTAATCATGCACTAACTAGGCAAACCAGAGGAAAAGGACAATTTCTGGAAGGCTTTAAAATCACATCAGGGACAAGATGACTATTTCAAGAGTTTCATCATCATCATCAGAGCCTTATCCCATTACTTGGGGTCGGCTACATGAATCATTTTTCCGCCAAAGATTTCAATCAAGTGCTATAGTCGTGTTTAAACTTAAGAAGTCGAAGTCCTTCCTAATAACATCGCACAATCTCACTTTAGGCCTTCCCCTAGCTCTTTTACTAGCATCCACTAAAATTTAGTCGCATCTTTTAACCGGCGACGAGTTAGGGCGACGGTACACATGTCCAAACTACCTAAGTCTATTTTCTCTCATTTTTTTATCAATTAGAAAATATGCTTCGGGATGTAACAGACCAAACTATCAGCAAGAAGGTTGTTGGAAGCGCAAGGTAGAAGAATTCTATGGCTTTTGTTTGGAACAAAACGAATAGGGATGCATGGGTCAAGAGGTGAAGCAAAAAAAGCTTCACTCTATGTAACAATCAAAGAGTGTTTAATCCTCTTTACATAGAACGAATTTTGGCCCAAACGGGGAGCAAAAGAAAGTAGACTCGAAGGTTTTTAGATAGTATATTGCATATTATGGTTAAGCCCGAGATCACCTACCTTTGATTGTTTCAAATCTCTGGTTCCAACAAGTTGAAGCAGAGGCAAGAGGAAGGAGAACTCTGTTAGTCCAAGCCTTTAGATATCCCTTCTTGCTCCTAGGTGTTCCTCTCGTGCCATGTGATGTATTTACAAAGCAAGGTCTTGCATAAACGAGTTGTTGTTTCCCAATCCGAAAGGTAGGTATTCAAAGGTCACCATACTTGAGCCACACCTATGCACCCATACTTCTTCTAGTTCCTAAAGTTGACTTCCGTCATGGGAAGAGACATTTACTTTAGTACATGAGGAGAGATATTCATAGACCCACCGTGTAGTGCCCTAGAAATTTGACTGCAATTTTATTTCTGAACAAAATGTATGCTATGATGAAGTTCTGCTATTGCTATGCTTCTATTCTGCGGCTATGAACTTAACAGCAAGACAGTGTGCTGTCAACCACACTTGGCGACAGTTGAGTGCCGTTTAACTTAATTTGGCGGCAATGGTCATTGTCATCTACCTGGATTCCTATTTTTTCTGACGACATCATCGATTGTCGTTAACTATAGTTCAACGACAACGATGATTGACGTTAATAAACCTTTCCCAATTTTCATCAAGATTTTGCAGCAGTAGTTATGGCAACGATCTATGCAGTTAGGGCCATAGGATTTACGCATTTTGAAGTGAATGGCTAGGATTAGGTGTTTAGATCGCGGAGTTTTGCTAATAACCCAGGATCTGCAGGCCGGCTGAAGCCTCATTTTGGCTTGAGATTCCTTGAGGAAAAAGGGGTTTTCTTGGTGTGAGCGATCTCTGTCCAAGAAAAGCTTTTGGGCTGATCCATGTGTAAGGAAGATTCTTTTGGACCTGAAGAGGTGTTGTGGATGAGGGATTGGCACCCAGGAAGATTTGGAGTGCAGATCGAAACGTGGAAGGGTCGCCATCTTCTGTGAACAAGGTGGGCTTCTTCGACATTAATCTGGAGATTTATGGAGTTTTTGAGGCAAGTAACCAAGGGTTTTGCTTCATGGTCATAGGTTGTATAGGTTATGGTTTTACTGGGTTCTTACAAATTAATCTAAAGGTTCCACAAGGGGGTTTTTCCTTCGTCATTTCATGTGCTGTTCTTTTGTGACTTTTGTTCAGAGGACTAAACGTCAACACATTATGCCACTAAGTTCAGGTTAATGGAAATCAACATTGCCACTAACACGGTTGACGACAATATACATTGTGTTTACTATGTGTAAATGGCAATCGATATGCGTCAAGTTCTTTCTTATAGTTTTCTTCTATTCTTCTAAATGGAATGCTATGAGAACGAATGCATGATTTAAGATTTTGGGTAGTTCTGTCAGGTTACCAGAAAAAGTCTGTGATTAGTTCCTAAATTTCTGAACAAGGGTTTTCATCTAAAATGGTTTAATTTAAATTCTAATTATATTGAATGAAGAATAGTTTAATGTTTATTTGATTTCTGTGCAAGCATGCATAGTGATTAAACTGGTAAATTGCATGACTGAAATTATTGGATCGAGATGGCACTATAGATGTCCTAGAGGGGGGGGGGTTGAATAGGACTTCTTTGCACCTTAAAGTTTTTTATCTAAAAGATAAACAACACTAAATAACTTCATTAGTAATTAGTGTGATGTGTGTGAAACAAGTGAAAAACTTGGCAGAATCAATCACACAAGAAGGCACAAGAGTTTTATCCTAGTTCGTCCTTCCTACATGGAGGTCCTACGTCCAGTCCCTAAGAAACCACTTGAGATTTCACTAATGTAGCACCCCAGAAAATTTAATCAAGTAAATGAAATAAATAATTTCCATAATATATGAGTATTTAAAACATAGTACATTATCGTATGTGCTAAAATGCATCGAAAATTTCGTAAAAATTATAAATCAACCCCAAACATTATTACTAAAGGTATCACAAAGAAATTTGTGCCAAGAACAATCAGATTAGTCAGATTAAAGTGTTTTGCGACTTATTATCGTAATTCATGAATAAGTCGAAAAATCATTATCACACGTACTCGATGAGTCAGAAAATTAAATAAAAATCATATACAGACTTCAAATAATATCCTCTAATGACCCATCAAGAAATTTTGATCATAAAAATCATTTGGGCTTGGTTAAAGAGTTATTGTGACTGATTATCCAAATTAGGAAACAAGTCGGAAAACTGTTAATACGGAAATACGACGCAACCATAAATTAAATAAAATTTGGAAAGACTTCTAACATTATAGATTAATGACCCAATATCATAATTAGGCCAATGAACCACATATGGCCCAAAAATCAAATAAAGCTAGAAAATGCATGGAAATTCGTAACTCTAAATAGCTGAAATTAGAAAGAGGTAATTTGAGTTGAATTGGATGCAATCATGCATCTTAGCAACCCAAATTCATGCCAACTATGGTGGGATGGTTTCTAAAGCCTTACACACTCAAAGGAGGAAGAAATCCTCAAAAATATGAAACTAACCTGTCAAAACGCCGCAACTTGGCTTTCCTAGTCATAATAGGACTCCTAAACACCATGGTTGCTTAAATACTCTTCACCAAACCTTAGGGACGAATTTTAAAACTTGCTAGGGTCGTGTGGAGGAGCTCTTGGTGGCTGAGGAGCGGTGGAAGACGACCACAAGAAGCCCTCTTCTTCCCCTTCTCGTCTGCTGCGACCTGCACAAACCACATTCGTGGAGTCGAGCTAAGTAGGCCAAACCTAAATCCTATCATGCAAGGCTTATACCCCTGGAAAGAGGGTCGAGTCTACTTCCTAACCCAAGTGGAATGCCCAAATTCCATGCAGTATACACGGAGTATCAAGCGTTCTACAAACAGTGGTCCGAACACGGATTTCTGAAGAACGAGTCTTCATCAACCCAAAAGGTAGGATTTCTCGGGCCAAACCTTAACATATCCTATACCAGTGTAGAGCATCAAGTTTACTTTCATGTCCCACTGATTTCATCAAATTTCATTTAGTAGATTTTGAATTATAAGCATTTTATCAAAGTCGTGCACTGTTAGGGTTTTTCCCGTTCTTTGTATGTTGCATATGATTCAAGATAGAGTTAGAGTAAACTCATAACATGAAAGTTATTCTACTAGTTGTCCTCGTCAGGTTTTGTGTTGAACAGTTTGTCTAAATCTCATTAGTTAGAGAGTTATAAGCATGGTAAGAGGGTTGCTGCATGAACTACTTTTTCAGGTTACACTTGTCTTACGTTGAGTTTGACTTGATTAAAGCCTGTCAAAACCCTCATTATTTTCTAATTCCAATTTACTGGAAGCACCTTCGCAGGTCTAGGTTAGTTTAAAACTAGTTTCGTTATTTTTCATACCCTGTACAAATTGTTCTCTATTTTAGAAGCACCTTGTGTCAATATAAGGCAGTTCTAGACCGCAATCCAAGAACATGTCCTTTCTCTGTCGACGTTAGGCGCAGACCCTGTGAAGGCGACGGCCCGATAGGCCGCATTCTGAGGTCTTGTCACGACAGCACGACCGTCACGTTCTGAAAGCGACGAAGCACTCCGTCGCGACCCTGCTGCCTGATCTGACCGCCCTGTCGCGTTCTTCACATAACCCTGTCGCGTTCTGGCCCGACCCGTCGCGACCCTTACTGGGGTCTGTCGTGACCTGACCCCGGGCCTGATAGCCCTGTCGCTTTCCTTATATGTACCTGTCGCGATCTCAGGATTTTGCATTAAACCCCCACTTACTTTCTTGCAAACCTAACCGCTATACCCGAGGTCTATTTAATATGATATTTAGCGTGTAATTCACATGTTTTGGGTCTGATCAATGCATGGTGGTTATTTTAATGGCTTAAAAGTGTTAAGCACATTTAAAAAGCCTTAAGTACACGAACATTATTCTAAGTGCTTCTTAATGACGTGACTATTCATGTGACTTTTGATTAACTCTCTGAACTGTTCTCGCTTCTTAAATGATGAATTGTTATCTTAAAATCATGAAACCATGTTTAGTTAAGTGCATAGTTTTCACTTCATGCTATCATGTTAAAGTGTTTTTCCGCGAGTTTGAGACCGATGTTTGTGAATTGAGACACGCGTACCGCACTACACACTCGCACTATTAGGCAGCCCTTTTTCTGGAAATTGGAAACTCTCTACCGTCATTTCGAATCGGTAGACTAGCGACCTTTTCACCAAGGCCTCCGTAAATCTCCTCTGACCATGGATTCCCACATGGCCGACGAGTTGTTGTACCATTGAAGTTCCCTGGAGATAGCGTGCACTTCCTTTTCTCTTTTTGTTCTCGTGAGTGTGATTACAATCTAGACCAAGCCATTAATGTAAAGATTGAACTAAAGTATAAATCGTATCGTTATGCTGCCGAATTTATCTCTTGACCATTGTTATCATGAAATCATGTTCAATTACTTATTATTGTTCCCATCATCATCATGAACATGACATTACACATGCTTACTTATTGAAACTCTCATTGGCCATTATTAATGACTGTGGGTATCTACATTTAAAATTTACATGAGATGCTGACAGGGCACGGCGTGTGTCCAAGGGCTCCAATCTAGCCCCAATGACGGCGAGTCATAGATATACTGTTAACCATGGGGTATGATTACTGGCGTTGCATCTGCGCTGGGAGTCTTGCTTGCTTGTTGAATGATAGATACAATAACCACATACACGTGTCCTAGTGTACATTCTTGATGGATCTTTCCTTGGTGTACATTAGTGTCTACGTGCCGATTAGTGTTACTTGATCGTGCTCGTACATTCTTGCTTGCTTGCTTGCGTGATATGGCCATCCTGCATTTAATGCAATTAGTGATATCTTGCGTTCTTGACATCAAGTGAAATGGCGTGCTTGTACAAAGTGATTATTGCTAGTTCTATCTTGTCATCTTGTTCTACCTAATCACTCTCTCTAGCTTGTTTCATGTATCATGTTTTATTGAGTTTTATTCGTACATGCATATCATGACATTCATCGTGCTTACCTAGTTCTAAATTGCTAATCACTTATATCATTGCCCGCACATTGAGATATAAATCCTACTGGGCTAGTTTGCTCATCCCTACTTTTACCCAATCTAGGTGACTATGAAGTTCAAGAGGAAGAGCAAGTCGAGGATGGGAATGCGTCCGAGTGATGAGCGTTCCAATTATGAGTCTATCTATATTATTTATTTTGAGTGTTAGAACATGTAGTAGGAAGTGAGGAATATGTACTTTTCCTTTTATTGAGTCTTAGTCCTGTAATAGTTTCTTTTGAATACAATTGTTGAATAACAATTTATATTGAGTTCAACTTTGGGCCCTATATGATGTTGTGTTGATACACATTTAGTGCGTGCTAGCTAGAGGCTTATTTGCCGACTGTTCACGTCTCGGAATATCGACTCGAATTATTCGAACTAATATCCGCTGCGTAATTCTCGGGACGTGACAGTTTAGTGGTATCAGAGCCTAGGATATCCAAATAGGATATGTCTCAGGAATAAGATACCTATGGAACCTAGGTCATGAAATTAAATATAGTACCTGGTGAGAATGGGTAGAGACTGGGAATATGTAGAAAGATTAAACACTCCTACCCATTGACTCTTATAATGTATCTAGAGACATTAATTGGTTTCCATCCTTTTCTCAGGAACCCTCATAACACTCTCACTCAACTGCAATGGCTCGCAACGTGGCAAGCTATGCAAGACAATGTGGCTGGATTACTCAGGCCCTGCAAAATGTAGTTCAGGCTGGAAATCAGGCTGCAGCTGCAAGGAATGGAGCCGGTGATCTGCACCGAATTTTAGGAGTTTAAACCCTCCTCGTTTCTCTAGGTCCCCTGACCAGATGAGGCAGAGAATGGCAAGAGGAGATAGAAAGGATTTTCCAAGTAATGCAATGCACTAATAGAGAGAGTGGTACTGGCCACTTTCCAATTTACTAAAGATGCTCGAGCATGGTGGAAGGCCACCTCGGCCCACCTGCCAAATGTAGCTGCAACTAGAGTGGGCCGGATTCCTAGAGATATTCCAGGAAAGTATTTCTCTGAGAGAGTCAAGGAGAAGAAGGCAGCGGAGTTTTCCGCACTAAAACAGAAAGGAATGTCCGTGGCTGAGTATGAGGCTCAGTTCGCGCGTCTTGTTGTGTATGCCCCACACTTGGTGGGAACTGAAAGGCTGAAGGCTAACCGTTTCATGGATGGGCTCAGGCCCATGTTCATTGAAAGGCTCGGACCACACAATATTCAAACTTACACTGAGATGGTCCAAAGAGCTCAGCTGGTAGAAGACACCATGGCCAAAGTGGAGGGCATGAGGGGCAAGGACAACTCCAAGCCGGTCTTCGTCAAGAGGGAGCACCTAATATTGCTCCAACTTTCGTAACAACAACGTCAACAACAACAACAAGAGGCCGAATGCCGGAAGAGATGCTGCGGGAGACAAAAGAGTCAAATGGAAGGTAGGCAGTTGGCTGAGAACTGCAAATTTGTGATAAACCAGAACACCGAGCTGAGGAATGCTGAAAGAAGCTCGGGGCATGCTTGAGATGTGGTGGTCGTGACCACCGTATTCTGACTGTCCAATGATGAAGGACCACCAGGTAGAGCTCAGAATGCACCACGGCGTCAGGGACGCCTTAATGCTGTCATAGAAGCGACCTACCCGAGGAAGGGGGTATGGTGGAAGGTACCATTTCCATACACTCTCAACCTGCATTTGTGCTTATTGATACTGGAGCTGCTTATTCATTTATTTCCACCACATTTGCTGCAACTCTACCTGTCAAACCTGTACCCTTGAAATCCAAGATCACTGTAGCCTCTCCACTAGGCTCAGAATCTGAACTCACTCACTACTTGCCGAAATGTGAAACTATAATTGGAGGACACAATCTCCCTGCCGACCTTATCTGTTTAGACATGAAGGGTTATGATGCCATTTTGGGTGTCGATGGCTAATTGAATATGATGCCGATGTAAACTGTCGCCATAGGAGGGTCACTTTTAAAAGACCAAACCTTCCAACTCTATCACTACTTGGCACCCGTTATCACAAACACCCTATCTTGATATCCTCCTTAAAGGCTTCTAAGTTGATCAACCAGGGTTGTGATGCTTTCCTAGTTTCCGTCTTGGCAACTGAAAAGAAGAAACCGACCCTAGAAGACATTCCAATAGCCAGGGACTATCCTGATGTATTTCCAGAGGAATTACCTGGTATACCACCTGAGCGGGAGGTAAACTTCACCATCGAGTTGCTCCCTGGGGCAGCCCCTGTTTCCAAAGCCCCGTATCGCATGTCCCCTGTTGAATTGCAGGAGTTGAAGAGACAGATCCAGGAATTGCTAGATCAAGGTTTTATCAGGCCTAGCACATCCTCGTGGGGATCGCCAGTGCTATTTGTCAGGAAGAAGGACGGGACAATGAGGCTATGCATTGATTACCGTCAGTTAAACCAGTTGACAATAAAGAATAAGTATCCACTGCCCCGCATCGACGAGCTGTTTGACCAGATCTCTGGTGCACAATATTTCTCCAAGATAGATCTAAGATCAGGCTACCATCAACTAAGAATAAAGGAGGATATTCACAAGTCTGCATTCCGGAGTAGATATGGTCACTATGAGTTCGTGGTCATGCCGTTTGGTTTAACAAATGCTCCAGCGGCTTTCATGCAACTTATGAACAATATTTATAGGCCATACTTGGACCAGTTTATAGTGGTGTTCATTGATGACATCCTTATTTACTCCAAATCCAAAGAAGAACATGAAAACACTTGAGGTTGCTCTGCAAGTGCTCAGAGATAATCAACTCTATGCTAAACTTAGTAAGTGTGAATTCTGGATGGAGGAAGTGTCTTTCCTTGGTCACATCATATCCAAGGAGGGAATCTCTGTGGATCCATCTAAGGTGGAGGCGGTAAAGAACTGGGAAAGGCCGACAACTGTGTCAGAGATTAGGAGCTTTCTGGGTTTCCGGTTATTATCGTCGCTTCATTAAAGATTTCTCAAAGATAGCTGTACCATTGACCAGGCTTACCAGGAAGGAGAATCCATTTGCATGGACTGATGAATGTGAAGAAAGTTTCAGGGCATTGAAAGAGCACCTTACCTCAGCACCCGTACTGACACTGCCAGTTGCTGGGGGTAGTTTTGAAGTATACACCGATGCATCCGGGATCGGCCTTGGCTGTGTGCTGATGCAAAATGGGAAAGTTATATGCTACGCGTCCAGACAATTGAAGAAGCACGAGGACAATTATCCTGTACATGATCTGGAGCTAGCTGCTGTAGTCTTCGCCTTGAAGATATGGCGTCATTATCTATATGGTGAGAAATTCATTGTGTTTTCTGACCATAAAAGCTTGAAGTATCTGTTTTCTCAGCAGGACTTGAATATGAGACAGCGGAGGTGGTTGGAGTATCTCAAAGACTTCGACTTCACGATCCAATATCATCCAGAAAAAGCAAATGCTGTGGCAGATGCTCTAAGTAGAAAGCCAATGATCACATTGTCAAGTTTAATGGTAGACGAATGGAAGTTATTAGAAGACTTCGCCAAGTTAAATATTGATGCTGACATCAAAGAGAAGGGATGCTTGTTGCTAGTGTTAGAGCACAACCTACACTATTGGAGGACATCACAACACTCCAAGACAATGACCCTGTACTTGTGGAGATTAAGGCTAATCTAGACCAGAGGCCGGATTTCTCATTAACTGAAGATGGAAGACTATTGTTCCGGGATCGAGTCTGTGTACCCGACCATGCGGAGACAAAGAAAATGATTATGGATGAGGCTCACAAGACCAGATATACTATTCATCCTGGAACTACCAAAATGTATCAAGATTTGAAAAGAAGCTTTTGGTGGCCTAATATGAAGAGAGAGGTGGCGGAATATGTCGCCCATGCTTAACATGTCAAAGGGTCAAGGCGGAACACTTGCGACCCGCAGGTAAACTCAAACCCCTAGAAATTCCGGCATGGAAATGGGAAGGTATAGGGATGGACTTTATTTTCGGACTACCCAAATCTAGAGGTGGATTCGATGGTATCTGGGTTATTGTCGACCGCTTAACTAAGTCGGCTCACTTCTTGCCAGTGAAGAATAAGTGGTCAGTAGATGTTCTGGCTGCATTGTATGTGAAGGAAATAGTCATTTACATGGAGTACCGTGTCTATCGTGTCTGATAGAGACCCTAGGTTACATCCCACTTTTGGAAAGGACTGCACTACTCCTTGGGATCTAAACTAAACTTTAGCACGGCTTTCCATCCACAGACAGATGGTCAGACGGAGAGAACCAACCAGGTGATTGAAGATATGCTTAGAGCATGTGTCCTAGATTTTGGAGGTAGCTGGCACGAACACTTACCTCTTGGAGTTCGCCTACAATAATAGCTATCAAGCTAGCATTCAAATGGCACCATTTGAAGCACTCTATGGCAGGAGTTGCCGATCTCCAATATGCTGGTATGAAGTTGGCGAAAAACAAATGCTAGGACCAGAGATGATAAGGGAAACCACAGAAAGGTAAAGCTTATTAAAGAAAGAATGGCAGTGGCGCAGCAAAGACAAAAGGCATATGCAGATAATAGAAGAAGAGACCTGGAGTTTCAGGTGGTGAACATGTATTCTTGAAAGTGTCTCCAGGCCGTGGGATCAGACGATTTGGCATTAAAGGCAAGTTGTCACCAAGGTTTGTCGGGCCTTTCGAAATCCTTGAAAGAGTCGGCGAGGTGGCATATCGTCTCGCTTTACCACCACAAATGGATGGAATACACAATGTGTTCCACATATCCATGTTGAAAAAGTATGTACGAGATCCGTGGCATGTCATAGAATACGAGCTTCTGGAATTCAACAAAGACGGACATATCAAGAGAAGCCAATTAAGATCGTGGACCGGAACTGCGCCAACTAAGGACAAGGTTATTCCACTAGTAAGGGTTAGATGGAATCAACGCATGGATGGGACGACACGTGGGAAACCGAGGAAGCAATGCGCAAAAGATACCCGGAGCTATTCACAAGTAAGTACACCTCACTTGTGCAATAATTTCTATACATGAATTTGGGGACCAAATTCTCTTAAGTGGGGAGGGTGTAGCACCCCGGAAATTTTAATTCCAGTAAATGGAAATAAAGAATTTCCATAATATAAGACTATTTAAAACATACGTATCATTATCGTATGTGCTAAAACACTCGGAAAATTTTGTAAAAATTATAAATCAACCCCAAACATTATTACTAAAGGTCTCACAAAGAAATTTGTGCCAAGAAAAATCAGATTAGTCAAGATTAAAGTGTTTTGTGACTTATTATCGTAATTCATGAATAAGTCGAAAAATCATTATCACACGTACTCGGATGAGTCAGAAAATTAATAAAAAAATCATATACGGACTTCAAATAATCCCTATAATGACCCATCAAGAAATTTGGGTCAATAAAATCATTTGGGCTTGGTTAAGAGTTATTGTGACTGATTATCCAAATTAGGAAACATCGGAAAACCGTAATACGGAAATACGACGCAACCATAAATTAAATAAAAATGTTGGAAAGACTTCTAACATTATATTAATGACCCAATATCATAATTGGGCCAATGAACCACATATGGCCCAAAAATCAAATAAAGCTAGAAAATGCATGAAATTCGTAACTCTAAATAGGCTGAAATTAGAAAGAGGCAATTTGAGTTAAATTGGGATGCAATCATGCATTCTTAGCAACCCAAATTCGTGCCTAACTAGTGGGAGTTTTCCTAAAGCCTCACACACTCAAAGGGAGGAAGAAATCCTCAAAAATAGGAAACTAACCTGTCAAAACCGCAACTTGGCTTTCCTAGTCATAATAGGACTCCTAAACACCATGGTTGCTTACATACTCTTCACCAAACCTTAGGGACGAGTTTTAGAACTTGCTAGGGTCGTGTGGAGGAGCTCTTGGTGGCTGAGGAGCTGTGGAACGACCACAAGAAGCCATCTTCTTCCCCTTCTCGTCTGCTGCGACCTGCACAAACCACCTTCTTGGAGTCGAGCTAAGGTAGGCCAAACCTAAATCCTATCATGCAAGGCTTATACCCATGGAAAGAGGGTCAGTCTACTTCTAACCCAAGTGGAATGCCCAATTCCATGCAGTATACACAGAGTATAAGCATTCTACAAACAGTGGTCTGAACAAGGATTTCTGAAGAATGAGTCTTCATCAACCTAAAAGGTAGGTTTTCTTGGCCAAACCTTAACATATCCTATATGATGTGTAGAGCATCAAGTTAACTTTCATGTCCCACTGATTTCATCGAATTTCATTTAGTAGATTTTGAATTATAAGTGTTTTGCCAAAGTCGTGCACTGTTAGGGTTTTTCCCGTTCTTTGTATGTTGAATTGATTCAAGACCGATTAGAGTAACTCATAACATGAAAGTTTTTTATTCTAGTTTGTCCGCATCAGGTTTTGTGTTGAACGGTTTTTCTAAATCTCATTAGTTAGAGAGTTATAAGAATGGTAAGAGGGTTGCTACATGAAACTACGTTTTCAGGTTACACTTGTCTTCTACGTTGAGTTTGACTTGATTAAAGCCTGTCAAAACCCTCATTATTTTCTAATTCCAATTTACGGAAGCACCTTCGTAGGTCTAGGTTAGTTTAAAACTAGTTTTGTTATTTTTCATACCCTGTACAAATTGTTCTCTATTTTAGAAGCACCTTGTGTGAATATAAGGCAGTTCTGGACCACAATCCAAGAACATGTCCTTCTCTGCCGACGTCAGGCGCAGACCCTGTGAAGGCGACGACCCGATAGGCCGCGTTCTGAGGTCTTATCGCGACAGCACCGACCGTCGCATTCTGTAAGCGACGAAGTGCTCCGTCCGACCTGCTGCCTGATCTGACTGCCCTGTCGCGTTCTTCACATAACCCTGTCGCGTTCTGGCCCAACCCATTGTGACCCTTACTGGGGTCTGTCGCGACCTGACCCCAGGCCTGACAGCCTGTCGCTTGACTTATATGTACCTGTCGCGATCTCAGGATTTTGCATTAAACCCCCACCTACTTTCTTGCAAACCTAACCGCTATACCCGAGGTCTGGTTAATATGATATTATGTGTGTAATTCACATGTTTTGGGTCTGATCATGCATGGTGGTTATTTAATGGCTTAAAAGTGTTAAACCCATTTAAAAAGCTTTTAAGTACACGAATATTATTCTAATTGCTTCTTAATGACGTGACTATTCAGGTGACTGTTGATTAACTCTTCGAACTATTCTCGCTTCTTAAATGATGAATTGTTATCATAAAAATCATGAAATCCTTGTTTAGTTAAGTGCATAGTTTTCACTTCATGCTATCATGTTAAAGTGTTTTTCCGCGAGTTTGAGACCGATGGTTTGTGAATTGAGACACGCGTACTGCGCTACACACTCGCACTGTTAGGCAGCCCTTTCTTGAGAAATTGGAAACTCTCTACCGGTCATGCGAATCGGTAGACTAGCGACCTTTTCACCAAGGCTCCGTAATCTCCTCTGACCATGGATTCCCCATGGCCGACGAGTTGGTTGTACCATTGAAGTTCTCTGGAGATAGCTTGCACATCTTTTTCTTCTTGTTCTCATGAGTGTGATTTACAATCTAGACCAAAGCCATTAATGTAAAGATTGGACTAAAGTATAAATCGTACCGTTATGCTGCCGAATTATCTCTTGTCCATTGTCAATTGAAAATCATGTTCAATTACTTATTACTTTTCCCATCATCATCACGAACATGACATTACACTGCTTATATGAAACTCTCATTGGCCATTATTAATGACTGTGGGTATCTACATTTAAAATTTACATGAGATGCTGACAGGACACAGCGTGTGTCCAAGGGCTCCAATCTAGCCCCAATGACGGCGAGTCATAGATATACTGTTAAGCATGTGGTATAATGATTACTAGCATTGCATCTGCGCTGGGAGTCTTGCTTGCTTGTTGAATGATAGATACAATACCACATACACGTGTCCTAGGTGCATTCTTGGTGGATCTTTCCTTGGTGTACATTAGTGTCTACGTGCTTGATTAGTGTTACTTGATCGTGCTCATACATTCTTGCTTGCTTGCTTGCGTGATATGGCCATCCTGCATTTAATGCAATTAGTGATATCTTGCGTTCTTGACATCAAGTGAAATGTCACCTGCTTGTACAAAGTGATTATTGCTAGTTCTATCTTGTCATCTTGTTCAAACTCTTGTTCTACCATAATCACTCTCTCTAGCTTGTTTCATGTATCATGTTTATTGAGTTTTTTATTCGCACATGCATATCATGACATTCATCGTGCTTACCTAGTTCTAAATTGTTAATCACTTATATCATTGCCCGCACATTGAGATATAAATCCTACTGGGCTAGTTTGCTCATCCCTTACTTTTACCCAATTTAGGTGACTATGAAGTTGAAGAGGAAGAGCAAGTCGAGGATGGGAATGCATCCGAGTGATGAGCGTTCCAATTATGAGTCTATCTATAGTTAGTTTATTTGAGTGTTAGAACAATGTAGTAGGAAGTGAGGAATAAGTGTAATTTTCCCTTTTATTGAGTCTTAGTCCTGTAATAGTTTCTATTTTGAATACAATTGAATACAATTTATATTGAGTTCAACATTTGGGCCCTATTATGATGTTGTGTTGATACACATTTAGTGCGTGCTAGCTAGAGGCTTATTTGCCGACTGTTCACGTCTCGGAATATCGACTCAAATTATTCGAACTAATATTCGCTGCATAATTCGGGACGTGACAACTAAATGCCAAGAACACTTGGCCTTCTCTCAACCCGAGAGGAATTACAAACCCACTTCTCCCAGCAAGTCTTCCCTTAGACAAGGGTACAAAGACTATCTACACTTGTAGATCTTCCTTCACAAGAGGGGTACAATAGGATACAAACCTCCTGTAGGTTCCTTATACAGAAGTATGAAAGCTTGTGTGTCAGCTCAACAACAATGAGCCACCATAGAAATTCAGAAAGAAGAACAGATGTGAGTGATACTCAAGTTCTTTCTGAAACAAAGAAGTGGACTGAAGAAGATCTGAATTGCAGTAGTCCACCAGATGAAGAAGACTTCAAATTGCAGAAGAAGAGCAGAAGTCTAAGACTGAGGAGATGCTCTCTTTCTCTTGATTGGCTCTTCTAGCTTTTGGATGGGAGTGAAGGGTAAGCTTCTAAGTCTTCTTAGCATCTATCTCTGTATGTCCAAGCTTCGGCTCCTCATATATAAGCTTGAAATTTCTGCCCGTTTGAATTTGGCCATTGGAAGCTAGTCATTTGAAGGAGATAGCCGTTGAGAGGAAGCTTTGATGTTCTTAGGTTTGTCCATCAAATCTTTAGCTTCATGAGTCCCAACATCTCTAGGCTACATGTTGTACCTTTATGCTTGAAGGACTTGTTTCATGATTGTTCTGCAGGTTCCATGCTTTGTGCAGAGATTTAGCCATTCCTTATTAAATGTTCTGCATACCTAAAAGGACAGGATAAGAGCAAATGCCTCCATATATGCTTTCGGAGGTAGGTGAGATAAAGGATAAGATATGAAATCATTCAGACAAAAGTTCAAAACATTTAAGAATGAGCAGACAGTTGCACACGTTTTTCTTCTGAAAGTCATGATATTTCTGATAGTAGTAGGTAGGTTCTGACAGATAGCCCATAAGACTTATCAAGCATTAAATTTTTGACCATCCGTTAACCAGAGATCAACTTATCTTTCTGTCAAAAAAAGAGATAGCAAATATATCTTATATATTAAAGATCCCAAAGGAGATACTACTCAGAAGAAAAATAATTTTGAATAAAATATTTTTCCCGCCAAAAGGAATAATTGAACTTTAAGAATTCTTTTTCAAAGTAAGATATACTTCAATGCAGAGTTCATGTAATGATGTATGTTAACTTGTACTTATAAATAGAAGTTTGAATTCTCAGCTAAGTATAGATATGTAACAATCAGCAAGAGATACTTCGACTTTTAACAAGTCGGAGTAAGACTAATAGAGACAATAAACTTCGGCTTTAGGAATACTACTACTTTGACTTCATTGAAGTCGGAGTGAGAAAGCAATGACTTCGACTTCTTTGGGAAGTGAGAGTGTCATGCCCCGCCAATTTAGCAGTGGAATAAATCGGGGAGGCATGACCAACGTGTATGGTAACGACAATTATACGTACAGTCACAAATATTAGAGCAAGTAATGAACAATAATTGCAATAAACTCCTTATTTTATTGATAAATTACCTAAACTATTACAACCAGTAATTCAGAGCCAAAACATAGGGCTCAAAGACTTCATTACATTGGAAAGATAACTAAGCAAATATCTAACTAAAATCTATGGTTCTAAAGTCACTCCATCGCTATGACTCCAGGTTGCTCATCACTCTAGTCCATTCGCGTTAGTGTGTGTAGGGTCATCATCGACTTACCTGAAAACACATACAACAATAGCGCAGGGTGAGTGAGAACGCTCAATAGACTTAATATCTCATGTAAACATGCATGCTTTAGTGATAAATGTCTTGTAAAAGGGCAGAGTAACTAATGATGAAGAGAGTCATGTAAAGTCGAGAGAAATATTAGCACAAGTAACATGGTGTAAATAGCCCGTGAATTAGTATAGCACACTCAGTATAATTAAGTCACAATAGAAAGCGATAACTCAAGATAGCAATTATCATGTAGAGCAAGAATAGAGAAAGTAGTTGAACCATAGCAGTGCAACAGGAGAGTACGACCGTAGCCGCTCAATAACAGGACAGTAGTAGTTCAGTAATAGTCAGTGATAGTACAGTAATAGCACCAGTACATCTGAATAATCAGACTAACAGTAACAGTGTAACATTCAGATGTCTAGCCAATTCAGAACAGTCAGTCAGAACCGGTGCAAATGTCGACACCGTCATTAGCCCCTACAGGTATTTTCGGGTGGCTCTCTACCCCGAGGACTAGATTGGAGCCCCTCGGACACTCTCCGTGCCCTCAGCAGTATGCATTCAAGTCCAGTAGAGTCACAAGACCCATATTATAGCGCTAGATGGTCAAGATCAGTATAAAGCAATAGGAGCCACAATAGCTCAAGAGTTTCAAGAGAGTACTAGATGAATAGAAGAGATAGTAGAGTGAACTTGAATAGATGAGAGTACAAGGATAGTAGATAATATAGGGGTATAATTGTAAAACACTTTAAACCGACGATAGTCACAATGCACGGCACTAGGTCGGGTGCCGGCAGTCAGGTAGAAGTCACATCCACCCACTAGCCGCGCTATGAACACTGGCTAGATGGTCCAGCGTGATCCCAAGGTAAGAGTGAACTCACTAAGGCCGTTTGGATCGTACTGATCCCCAAAAGGTGTAACGGGTTTTAAGGGTACAACCAGCTCGTCGGCAATAGACGTGCGCCAAAGCCAAGAAGACTTACGGAGGCCTTGACAAGGAGTCCCTGGTCCAGTCGAGAGTATTCCCGATGGAGAGGTGGTCCATGCCAAGAGAAATTGTGTAACGAAATGTTGTCCATCTTGCCTCGAGTACTCGAAGGCAGAGGGACGCGATAACGGTGTACAAAACACGCGAACAAAAATGAAGACAAGTGTCATTAACTAAATGGGGAATTTAGTAATTAATTTCACTTAATTACCAGATACATTATTGAGCATTTAAGAGGGTCAAATGGCAAACTTTAATGTTAAGTGTGTGCAAGTGCAATGAAATCATGAGAGTATGATAAATCATGCACATGACTTTTAATTAATGAGAATTATTTAAATATTAACAAATAAAAATATTCAGGTCAATTACTAAGCTTAATAGTACATGATTTAACTTAAACAAGGGTTAAATGGCATAAATATTAGGGGCATAGATGCAATTTCAGGTTCTGGCAGCATTTCTGAGAATGCGACGGGGGTGCCTGTCACGATTCAAGTCGCGACGGGGGGCACGGGCACGACAGTCGAATCGGCTAGCCTGGCCTGGTTCGAGGGAGAGAACGCGACGGCACGGCCATCACGTTCACATCGCGACAGTCTGGCTGGCCACATCCCCTCTGAGGTCGCAATGGGTTGGGTCGTCGCGACTTCAGAGAGAGGCCCGACCCAGAAAAAGCATTTTGCCCTTTTTGGGTTTTGGTCCTTCCATCTCAAGCATGATACCGAGCTCTTCTAAAATTGATATAAAATCACATGATGATCTAAAAATTATGAAACTAGTTTTAAATGCAAGTAGACTCATAGATCTATCTATGGGCATGAGTAATTAGGAAATGAACAAGGATTGTGCATGCTTTAACAAGGATACATTTCGGTGACCTAAACATGCATAGTCATGGAAGAACGATTTAATTAACAACGAATACATGATAGAAATTGAGGCAAATAGAGGCATTTGAAAGGTAACAGGATGTAGTATTTATGAGATTAATTTCAAGACATGGGATCATGCACACACATGGATTGAGAGCAATCATGAAGGTTTAGTTACATGGAGTTGATAGGGATTGATACATTTAATACTCCTTCATGGAATCACGAAAAATAGGAAAATCATGGGGTTTTCAAAGAGGATCATGTGGGCTACCTAGGGTTAAAATTTCACGATTTGTGCTTGAGAGATTGCCTACCTTTTTGCACTGTAAAGAAGACCTAGCTTTTAATGACGAAGATGAAGAAATTTGCTGCCCACTCTGATTTCGGAAGAGCAAGGAGCGTTCACTGAAGGGAGGAACATTGCAGAGAATATCCTTCTCACCAAAGACATGTTGCAGCACCTTGGGAGGCCCTGCAGGGGGTGGAACCTAATTTTTAAACTTGACATGGCAAAGGCATATAATAAAATGGAATGGGATTTTCTTTATGCGGTTCTTAGAAGATTTGGCTTCTCCACCCAAGCCATCATCAACATCGAACCTCTAATCTCTAACTGCTGGTTTTCTATTCTATAAATGGTACGGTGCATGGTTTTTTCAAGTCATTAAGAGGTCTCAGACAAGGGGATCCGATAGCTCCTGTTCTTTTCATCCTTGCCGAAGAAGCCTTGAGCCGTGGTCTCACCCACCTTTTCCACCACAGCGGTGGGGGGTGGTACCAAACAAATGCCAGGTGCCCAGCTATCTCGCACATCCTTTTTGCTGATGGCACCTTGATTTTTTCAAATGCCTCAGCTAGACACCTCAGAAGATTGATGAATTTTCTTAAGAGCTATGAGGATGCATCTGGGCAGCTAATCAATAAACATAAGAGTTCGTATTATGTTCAGAAAGATGCGCCTCCAAAGCTGACCCAGAAAGAAATTACCTCCCACTTACCTTGGTGTCTGTATTCATCATGGGCAACAAACCAGTCCACTTTGCAAAATTCATATCCAAGACAATCAATAAACTGCAAGGGTGGAAAACTGAATTCCTATCTATGGGGGGAAGAATGGTCTTGATCCAACATATATTATCAGCTCTCCCTGTCTACACCATGTCTGCCCTCTCCATCCCGGTCACGGTTATGAGAGCTTTTCACAGAATATTAGCAAACTTCTTTTGGGGATCATACGAAGGATCATCAAAGAGGCATTGGCGCAGCTGGGCCACTATATCTCAACCGAAAAATTGTGGTGGTCTGGGCCTTCGAAATCTGCACTACATGCGAGTTGCCCTTAGAACCAAGCTCTTATGGAGGGCACTGTCCACAACTCCCTTTGGGCCAGATTTTTTAAAATGAAGCACTTATTCAATTGTCACTACTCCAAAGCTCATTCCCCCTTCATGACATCTACTGACAAAAAATTATGGCAGCAAGCCGCCCAACTAATCTATACCAATCATAGAGTTATACCTTCAAAGGAAAATTCTGAGGCTTCTTTATGGATGGACACATGGAGGGCACAGTGCCACTCAAGACCTATCTCACTAAAGAGGCATGGCAAAATCTGAATGACAAATCCTGCTCAGTCCAGCAGGCTTTCATCGATCCAAATAACCACCACCTTAAAACTGCTGTTCGCTTTTGCCCCAGACACATTCTAGCTCAACACCTGTACACCAATCAAACCAAGGACACATGGATATGGTGCCCTACAGTTAGTGTAATGTTCTCCACTAAATCTATGCGCCTCCTGCTCTAACCAGCTGCAACTCAGAACTGGAACAACATATGGCAATCCTACATGCCGCTGAAATGGTCAGTGCTAATTTGAAGACTCATCTCAAACTATGTTCCAGTTGATGAAACAGTCAAAGGGAAAGGGGTGCCCCTTTGTTCCAAATGCTCTTTCTGTTCTCTACCACGTGAAGAGAGTGCTCTCCACTTATTTTTCAGAAGCAACATTGCAAACAAAGTGTGGGCAGACCTCTTCCACCTTCTGTAATTTAACAACATGGCGGCCACTACAACGATTGATGGGGTGCTGCTCTTCCAAAAAAATTATGCACCGGTTAGCACAGTGGGGAGACTCACACTGCACATTCATGTCAGCAATCTGGGAAATATGGTGCAGTAGAAATCGGGCACGATTTCAAGAGCAGATCATGTCGGCCAAGCACATTGTTAACAAAACCATGCTATCAATTCGAGCTGTAGGTACGTCCTTTAAACTCCAAAATTTATCTCCGCAATGGATAAATGCTCTCAGGTAGATTGGAGGGGTTCAGGAGCACCTCAAGATCGCTACCCCCACTATGGTCAAATGGATGCAACCTCCGACTGGAAGATTAAAACTAAATGTAGATGGGGCTTTCAAAATTGCAGCAGGTGTTGTTGGAGGTGGAGGCATCTCCGTGACCATAAAGGAATTTGTGTGCTTGCTTTCGCTAAAAATTACCAGGGGGTTATCTCTGCCCTTGATGCAGAAGCTCGCGCCCTTCGGGATGGCCTTATGATCTGTTGCAGCAAAGGTTTCCTGGACATTATGGTGGAGACCGACTCCTTAAATCTTGTGCACATTGTCATTGGTCACACCCCTCGGCCGTGGGAATTGACATGCATCATCCAGGAAGTGGCTGAAATTACTCAAAAGCTTAAGGTGTAGATCAAGCATGTCCCTCATGAAGCTAATCAAGCGGCCCATTCCCTTGCTGGTCACGGCTGCACCACTGAACATTTCAGTTTGTTGGATTCTGGGGCTGGTCTACCACATGTTGTAAAGGGTCCCTACCGCCTTGATAAGGTGGGGTACCCTACATTTAGACCATAACTCCATCTTTTGTACCTCCGCCCCTCCTCCACTTTCCTCTCTTCATGATTATTATAAACTTTTAGCCACTTGGTGATGGTAGTGGCCCTCTCACACTGTGAGGTTGCCCCTACCTTCTCCTTTTGGTTCGGCGATATTTAAAAAAAGATGAAGAAGAAAACCTTTCTTTCCAAGCTTCTCCTTCTTGCTCCTCACGTCCACAGCTCCTCTCTTCGTCCCCAAAGGCTCCAGCAACGAGCTATGGGTTGGTAGGGACGAATTAGGGGTGTTTTAGCTAGTGTAAGAGTCCTATTTGTCTAAAACTCTTCACCTCCATTCAAACTCCGAATGTCCTAATTTATCTCCTTATTTCCTAGCATTTTTCTACCTAGAAGGATAGGGAAGAAGTCCAATTTCGTGGCCAAAGGGTTAGGGTAAGCTTAGGACTCTTTTTAGGATATTACAACATATTTTGTATTTATCTTACCCTATTTAATTTATGTATTAATTAACTCCGAATTTGGCTTAATTATCTCCCATCTCATGATGGACTCTTCATATTTGGGCCAACAATTCATGTTAGGACCATTAGTAAAACCCATTACTAATTTAGCCTAATGGGTATTGATTTAATTCTATTTATTCACCCTTTATTCTAATTTAAATCTATTTATCGTAGTTATTCAATTAATTTCTTATTTTTAATTCAATTTAACATTATTTATGCCAATATTTCTAACCTTCATCATTTGAGCTCTTACTCTTGGCCCAATAACTTATGTGAGCTTAATTGTACAACCCATGTTCTTAATGGGTTTTAATTATCTTTTTATTAAAGAATTTATTCATGGGCCAAGATTGCCTATTGGTCTAATTATCATAATGGGCTATCAACCCATATTATTTAAAGTCTACCCACATATTTATTTTAATTCATAATCCACTTTGGCTCATAAAATAATGGGTTCTCTGACTTATTCCTTAATTACGTTAATAAGTCGCATAAATTCTTAAACTTGGTCTAAATGATTTTTCTATGCCAAATTTTTTGATGGGTCATTAGAGAATATCATTTAAAGTATAACTATTATTTTTACGAATTTTTATATGAGTTTTTACGCATGCAATAATGATGCGTACCTTTTTAACTAGTTTGCATTTATAATTTGATAAAATTTTAATTTTTCTATAATTTTTAAATTACTGGATTTTTCGGGGTACTACATCCTCCCCCACTTATGATATTATACAACTACCAATTTATCCTGAATATTTCATTCCATCATCTCCCCCACTTAGGGCTTTGCTATCGAGAAAATATTATGAACTTTAAACTAAGAGTTTAGTGATAGTACATTGTCCACCTTTGTTGGCATGATTTATATCCACAAGGCTTGTAATCGTCCTTGGCGTGGAGTTTGGTTCTTGGGCAATCGATGACTCGATGTTGTTGACTTCCACAACGCAAACATCTGCCCAATCTCTTCCAACAGTTATCAACCTAATGCCCTGGCTTTTCACACAAATTTACAGACTTCCTTCCGCTCCACTTCCCCCTTTCTTACCTTCCTCTACTGTATTTCTTCCTCTATTACCATTGGAATGGGTAGCACGTTCCCTTTTCAACGCCTTTTTCTGATAGATCTTTTCAAGAAGTTCCATGGTGTCCTCTAATATTGAGCTCTCAATACCATTCTGAATATACTACAATGTCTAGTGGAGCCAACTTTTCCCAGAACACAGGTCTCAACCCTTCTAAAGATCTCTTTGCCTTCATCTTTTCCGTACTCACCAAATGTGGTGCATACTTGTTTAGTCTTTCAAATTGTGCTTCATATTCTGCTACAGACATCATTCGTTCTTTTAATTCTGCAAATTCATTTGTCTTCTTCTCACGAATCCTCTCAGAAAAATATTTGGTGTTGAAGTGTTCTAAAAATTCATTCCACTCTATGTCGATGTTGGGTAATTGTCGACTGGTAGCTTCCCACCAAGCTCTAGCATCGCGGTCCAATTGGAAGGTTGCCAGAAGGACTTTCTCCTGCTCTGAACATTGCATAACTTTAAAGATTCGTTCCATCACCTTCACCCAATTTTCAGCTACATCGGGATCCGGAGTTCCATTAAACCTAGGAGGATTCATTCGTTGAAAGTTCTCGTATAAGTCTCCTGCCCTATTTCTTGCTCCTGCTTGAATCATGTTGTTAAGCGCTTAAGTTAACCCCTGTACGGTCCTTTGCAAGTCCCGCATTTGTGCATACCACTCACCACCATCTCCACTAATCTCCTGAGAGCAATAACATTTAATTAATTTCTTTTTATACTTTGGGTGCAAAAGTATTACTAAGTTGATACATGTATATATATTTGTATAAATGTATTTAAGTCTTAACCATGGTTCTACCCAATCCTCACATAGGTATGGTGGTTGACTTAGACACGTGTCATGGCAGTTCACCTAGAACATCCTAGACTTTAAAATATCCTAGTAAGGACATCCTAGGCTCTGATACCAACAGTCATGCCCAGCCAATTTGGCATCGGAATAAATCGGGGAGGCATGACCAACATGTATGGTAACGACAATTATACGTACAGTCGCAAATATCAGAGTAACTAATGAACAATAATTGCAATAAACTCCTTATTTTATTGATAAATTACCTAAACTATTACAACCACTAATTCAAAGCCAAAACATAGGGCTCAAAGACTTCATTACATTGGAAAAGATAACTAAGCAAATATCTAACTAAAATCTATGGTACTAAAGTAACTCCATCGCTATGACTCCAGGTCACTCATCACTCTAGTCCATTACCGTTGGTGTTTGTAGGGTCATCATCCGACTTACCTGAAAACACTACAACAATAGCGCAGGGTGATATAACGCTCTAGGACTTAATATCTCATGTAAACAGGCATGCTTTAAGTGATTAATGTCTTGTAAAAGGGCAGAGTAACTAATGATGGAGAGAGTCATGTAAAGTCGAGAGAAATATTAGCACAGTAAACATGGTGTAAATAGCCCGTGAATTAAGTATAGCACACTCAGTAAATTAGTCACAATAGAAAGCGATAACTCAAGATAGCAATTATCATGTAAAGCAAGAATAGAGAAAGTAGTTGAACCATAGCAGTGCAACAGGAGAGTACGACCGTAGCCGCTCAATACAGGATAGTAGTAGTTCAGTAATAGTCAGTGATAGTACAGTAATAGCACAGTACATCTGAACTAATCAGACTAACAGTAACAGTGTAACATTCAGATGTCTAGCCAATTCAGAACAGTCAGTCAGAACCGGTGCAAATGTCGACACGTCATTAGCCCCTACAGGTATTTTTGGATGGCTCTCTGCCCCCAGGAGTAATTGGAGCCCCTCAGACACTCTCTGTGCCCTCAGCAGTATGCATTCAAGTCCAGTAGAGTTACAAGACCCATATTATAGTGCTAGATGGTCAAGATTAGTATAAAGCAATAGGAGCCACAACAACTCAAGAGTCTCAGAGAGTACTAGATGAATAGACGAGATAGTAGAGCGAACTTGAATAGATGAGAGTACAAGGATAGTAGATGGATAGGGGTATAATCATAAAATAACATTAAACCGATGATACTCACAGTTGCACGGCACTAGGTCGGGTGCCGACAGTCAGGTAGAAGTCACATCCGCCCACTAGCCGCGCTATGAACACTGGCTAGATGGTCCGGCGTGATCCCAAGGTAAGAGTGAACTCACTAAGGCCGTTTAGATCGTACTGATCCCTAAATGTGTAACGGGTTTTAAGGGTACAACTAACTCGTCGGCAATGGCCGTGTACCAAATCCAACAAGACTTACGGAGGCCTTGATAAGGACCCTGGTCCAGTCGAGAGTATTCCCGATGGAGAGGTGGTCCATGCCAAGAGAAAGTGTGTAACGAAACGTTGTCCGTCTTGCCTCGAGTGCTCGAAGGCTGAGGGACGCGATAATGGTGTACAAAACACGCGAACAAAAATGAAGACAAGTGTCATTAACTAAATGGAGAATTTAGTAATTAATTTCACTTAATTACCAGATACATATTGAGTATTTTAATAGGGTTAAATGGCAAACATTAATGTTAAGTGTGTGCAAGTTTAAAGAAATCGTGAGAGTATGATAAATCGTGCACATGGCTTTTAATTAATGAGAATTATTTAAATATTAACAAATAAAAATATTCAGGTCAATTACTAATCTTAACAGTACATGATTTAACTTAAACAAGTGTTAAATGGCATAAATAGTAGGGGCATAGATACAATTTTGGGTTTTGGCAGCATTTCTGAGAACGCGACGGGGGTGCCCGTCGTGATTCACGTCGCGATGGGGGGGCCTGGGCGCGACTGTCGAAACCGCCAGCCTGGCCCAGTTCGGAGGAGAGATCGTGACGGCGCAGGCCGTCGCGTTAATATCGCGATGGTCTGGCCTGCTGCGTCCCCTCTGAGGTTGCGACGGGTCGGGCCGTCACGACTTCAGGGGAGCGGCCTGACCCAGAAAAATGTGTTTTGCCCTTTTTGGGTTTTGGTCCTTCCCTCTCAAGCATGATACCAAGCTCTTCTAAAATCGATATAAAATCACATGATGATCCAAAAATTATGAACCATTTTATATGCAATAACTCATAGATCTATCAATAGGCATGAGTAATTAGGAAACAGACAAGATTTGTGCATGCTTTACAAGGTTACATTTCAGTGACCTAAACATGTGCAGTCATGGAAGAATGATTTAATTAGCAACAAATACACAATAGAAATTAGGGCAATAGGGGTGTTTGAAAGCTACCAGGATGTAGTATTTATGAGATTAATTTCAGGACATGGGATCATGCACACGCATGGATTTAGAGCATCATGAAGTTTGGGTACATGGAGTTGACAGGGATTGATACATTATACTCCTTCATAGAGTCACGAAAACTAGGGAAATCATGGAGTTTTCAAAGAGGATCATGTGGGCTACCTTGGGTTAAAATTTCACGATTTGTGCTTCAGAGATTGCCTACCTTTCTGTGCTCTAAAGAAGACCTAGTTTTTAATGACGAAGATGAAGAAGAAACCATTTTTTCAAGCTTCTCCTTCTTATTCCTCACGTCCACAGCTCCTTTCTTCATCCCCCAAGGCTCCAGCAACGAGCTATGGGTTGGTAAGGACGAATTTGCGGTGTTTTAGCTAGTGTAAGAGTCCTATTTGTCTAAAACTCTTCACCTCCATTCAAACTCCGAATTTCCTAATTTATCTCCTTATTTCCTAGCATTTATCTACCTAAAAGGATAGAGAATAGGTCCAATTTTGTGGCCAAAGGGTTGGGTAAGCTTAGGACTCTTTTTAGGATATTTACAACCTATTTTTGTATTTATCTTACCCTTATTTAATTTATGTATTAATTAACTCCGAATTTGGCTTAATTATCTCCCATCTCATGACGGGCTCTTCATATTTGGGCCTAACAATTTATATTAGGACCATTAGTAAAACCCATTACTAATTTAGCTTAAAGGGTATTGATTTAATTCTATTTATTCACCCTTTATTTCTATTTAAATCTATTTATCACACTTATTCAATTAATTTCTTATTTTTAATTCAATTTAATATTATTTATGTCAATATTTCTAACCTTCATCATTTGAGCTCTTACTCTTGGCCCAATAACTTATGTGAGCTTAATTGTACACTTCATGTTCTTAATGAGTTTTAATTATCTTTTTATTAAAGAATTTATTCATGGGCCAAGATTGCCTATTGGTCCAATATCATAATGGGCTATCAACCCATATTATTTAAAGTCTACCCAGATGTTTATTTTAATTTATAATCCAATTTGGCTCATAAAATAATGGGTTCTCTGACTTATTCCTTAATTACGCTAATAAGTCGCATAAATTCTTAAACTTGGTCTAAATGATTTTTCTATGCCCAAATTTCTTGATGGATCATTAGAGAATATCATTTAAGTATAACTATTATTTTACGAAATTTTTATATGGGTTTTTACGCATGCAACAATGATGCGTACCTTTTTAAATTTTTGCATTTATAATTTGATAAAATTTTAATTTATCTATAATTTTTTAATTACTGGATATTTCGGGGTACTACACAAGTGCCAACAAATAAATAGCGGACTTCGAGTTATATGAAGTCAGAGTATGCCCAACTTCGACTTTTAAGAAGTCGGAGTTCCGTTAGACTTCGACTTTCTAGGAGTTGGAGTAAGGCTTAAAATGATATAAAGACTTCAACTTTCGAAGAGTCGGAGTAAGGCTAGACTTCGACTTCCTAGGAGTCGGAGTAAGGCTGGACTTCGACTTTTAAGAAGTCGGAGTTCTACTAGTACTTCGACTTTTCAGAGGTCAGAGTGTTGCCAGACTTCGACTTTCCAAAAGTCAGAGTGTCCAGTCTTTGACTTTCCAGAAGTCGGAGTGTATCTTATTAAAGCATTACTTCGACTTTTCAAAAGTCGGAGTCAATTCGGAGTTAGAGTGATATACAGTATACTCTGTGGACTTAGAAAAATTTTGGTTGTGATATGCATCTGTGGACTTAGAATCTGTGTAGGTATAGTTTTTGTCAGAAGGTATGCTTATATATATAATAGCTTTTTTATTTCCATAAAGCTGAAAATATTAAAAGGTTTGGTGCAAATACTAAAAGGTTTTGTCATAACAAAAATATTGTGATAGATATTTTAGTAAACAGAGAGATAAGAAAAAGAGTTGCTCAACAAATTGTTTCAAGTCCGAGCATGCTAGTTAGATTTTCTGACAGTAAGTATTGACCGCCATAGATATTCTGGATTTATGTGATATTATTCCCAGAATTACCATTTAAATTTTATAAATAATTTTGCATGTCAGAAAATTATGAAAATAGAATTTTGTTAATATACTAGAAGCATGTTACAGTTAAAATTTCACTTAGTTCTGAGCTCTGTACAGAATGTTAGATAGTTTTGAATATGGATGCTTTAAGTTTATGAAAATGCATGCAAGAGCTGATCTCATACCATGATAGATCCTGAACCTTTGAATAGATAATGCTACAGTAAACTGAAAGTTTGAATCCGAACATGTAGATATGTGATTTATGCATTGAGCATGTAAATGTGTGAATGAATACAATGGAAATGACGTGAACTCTTACATGAACTACATGAACGAATGATACTAAAATTGCCTATAAGACACTACCACCATAGAGGATATTACATGAAACTAAACCATAGTTGTGCCCCTATGGTGATAGTTTACCTACATGACTACATGGGCGCAAGGGCAATGGGGATGAAATCTTGGAGGTGAACAAGTACCACTAGTAATGGTGGGGAGGACATCTCCTAGTTTTGCGCAATAACCAAGACTTATTCACCTAGCCTACGTGATAAGTGAATGAATGGTTGAAAGATTGGCCTCTAGTGGTGGTGGTTAGGGTTGTGTCTTGGCAATTTTTGAACCCTGTTATTGTAAATGAATTGAATGAGTGAATGATTGCTACACGAATAAATTCGTCAATTCTAAAATGAATGAATGCTACATGAATGTACAAGAAATATTGCTAAATTAGAATTGTATACAAATGTTTAGTGATTACATGTTAATCTAGAATAGATTTAGTTATGATTGTTACCTCTTTGCAAGCATATGATAAATGACGATCATGGAACCATGACAATATGTAGTATCATGCATAAATGATAGTATTCAGATGTGATATAATCAACCTCATGCATATATTGAATGCTTCATAGTTCTATGATCATGATGTTCATATTAATGTAGGAATTGTTATGCTAGGATGAAAAATGGCAGGGTTATGAATATATACCATGTATGAATGAGTATGGTCTTACGATAGTACATTGTTTTAAGCTTAACATATATGTAGGCTATGAGTATTGCTATTGTTTAATTGTTGGGTCTGTGCAGACTCATACTTGTCAACATTTCAGGAGAGGCTGAGGATCCCGTGACTGAGAAGATTGTCCATTCGAACTCCGAGCAGGAGGATTAGATTTGAGAATGTTGAGAGATTTATGTATGTGAGGATTGATGTATTAAGACTTGTTATATTTTAGTTGGACAGGTTATGACATTGATATTTCATGTTATGTTGGACTTTTACTTTTATATAGACTATGATGTTGGACATTAAGTTGATGGAAATGAATTTTATCTTTCGTTGTCTATATTGTCCTTCTATTTGTGTATAACTCAACTAAGTGTAGGTTACATAAAGTTGGGTACTTTCCCACTGTAATCTCTCTCTAAGGTCCGAAGCGAGTCGGTATGACTGAACTGGGTCAGAGAGAGGTGTTACACACCGTACTGTAGCCATACCTATGCACCCATACTTACACTAGTACATAAAGTTGACTCCTGCCAGTGTATAAAGTCCACTTCGACTTCCACCGGTACATAAGTCGACTTCCACCATTACATAAAGTTGACTTCAACCATGGAAAGAGACTATAGAGACCACTCATAAGGGTTCTGATTACTGAACAAAGGTTTAGTAACCATCCAATTGGTGTTATAATCTAACTGATTACTGAACAGGTTGAGTATCCTTCTGGTTGGTGTTATAACGTTTTGATTACTGAACAAATATTCAGTAACCATCCAATTAGTGTTATAATAAAATTGATTACCGAAAAAAGGTTCAATATCCTTCTGATTGGTGTTATAAGCATTCTAATTACTGAACAATGGTTCAATAACCTTCCGATTGTTGTTATAAGAATTCTGATTACTAAGCAAAGGTTCAATAAGTGTTATGATCGAACCGATTACTGAACAAAGTGTTGACCAGATACCAAGCCCGAGGGGGGGGGGGGGGTGAATGGATTGATAAAAAATCTTTTAGACTAATAAGTGTAATAAAATGCTTGACATAAAATGCTAAGTTGATAGTTAGTGCGAATAAAGACAAGTAAGCAATCACACAAAAACACAAGAAATTTTATCTTGGTTCGAACTCCTATACCAAAGAGTCCTACATCCAGTGTAGCACCTCGGAAATTTTAATTACATAAAAATTCAAATAAATAGAAATAAATAATTTCCATAATATCAGAGTATTTAAAACATACGTATCATTATCGTACGTGCTAAACACATCGAAAAATTCTATAAAAATTATGAATCAACCCCACACATTATTCCTAAGTTTTCCACGAAGAAATTCATGCAACAAAAAATCCACTTAACCAAATGTACATCACATGGTGACCGATTATCCAAATTAAGAAACAAGTCGGAAAACCATTAACACGGAAATACGACACAACCAAAAATTAAATAAAGTGTTGGAGAGACTTCCAACATTATTATATTAATGACCCAATATATTAATTTGGCCAAGGGACCACATATGACCCAAAAATCAAATGCAGCAAGAAAATGCATGGAAATTCGTAGCTTAAATAAGTTGAAATTAGAAAGAGGCAATTAGAGTTCAATTGAGAAGAGATCTGGCACTCTTGGCAACCCAAATTCGTGCTTAACTATGGTGGGAGGTTTCCTAAAGCTTCACACACTCTAATGGAGGAAGAAATCCTCAAATTAGGAAACTAATAAGCCAAAACCGCAACCATAGTTTCCTTGTCACAATAAGACTCCTAAACACCATGGTTGCTTAAATACTCTTCACCAAACCCTAGGGACGAGTTTTACAACTTGCTGGGGTCGTGTGGAAGAGCTCTTGGTGGCTGGAGAGCAAGAGATCAAGCATTCCAAGCACATCTTCTTCCCCTTTTCGTCTGCTTCAGCCTGTGCAAACCATCCTCTTGGAGTCGACAAAGGTAGGTCAGACCTAAATCCCATCGTGCAAGGTCTATACCCTTGGAAATAGGGTCAAGTCTACGTTCTAACCCAACTGGAATGCCCAATTGCCATGTAGTATACACGGAGTATTAGGCGTTCTTCAAACAGTGGTCTGAACAAGGGATTTCTGAAAAGAGACTTCATTAACTCAGAAGGTAGGTTTTTTCAGGCCAAACCTTAACATATTTTATACCAAGTGTAGAGCATCAAGTTAAATTTCATTTCCCACCAATTTCATGAATTCCAGTGAGTACATGTAGAGTTATAGGCGTTTTCCAAAGTCGCGCATGTCTGAGACTTTTTACGTTCGTGTTGATTTATCATGCATCTCGAGGCCGTTTAAATTATTTAAAAATCATAGTTCTCTCCTTTGTCATGTTCCCAACAACTTTCATGCTGAGATTTTGTCCGAAAAGCCCTAGTTTAGGAGTTATAAGCGTAGCATGAATTGCACCCTATGTTTCCTGCATCTTCGACGTTTTCTGCTTGGTGTCGCGTCACGCATGGGCAACGTGACCATCTGAAAGGCGTATGAAGACCCCGATGCGATTAAGGCGTTGACCCATCAACGGCCCGCGTGGGTCTGCGTGCCGCTTGCGAGTCAGCGCCAGTCTGAATCGCGGCTGGATGCCCCGACGCATTTCAAGCGCTTTTCCTGCCCAAAGATTTATTAAACAATTTTCTGTAGACGCGTCCGGGTCCCCCGACGCAATTCGAACCTTAACGCGGCCAGGCCTATGGATGCGATTTAGGTTCTTCATCGTTCGACTATTTTAACTGTACACTATGTTCTTAAATACGTCCACTGTCTAGGACGCGTATTTATATGCTTACCCGAGGTCAGTTTAACATGTTTACAAGTGTATAATTTGTATGTCTTGGTTCTAATCATCTCATGACTACTATTTAATGGCTTAAAAGTGATTAACCTTTTAAAAGTTCTAATTACATGAATGCTATTCTAAGTGCTCCTTAAATGATATGATCCATTCATGCAACATGTGATCTAATCCTCCTACGATTCTACCATGTTTAAATGATAATTGTTATCTTAAAATCTTGCAAACCATGATTAGTTAAAGTGCATAGTTTTATTCCATGTTCTATGTTAAGTGCTTTCCGCGAGTTTGAGACCGATGGATGTGGATTGACACGCGTACATCACTACATACTTGCACATCTAGGCAGCCCTTTCTTGGGGATTTGGAAGCTCTCTATCGGTCATTCCGAATCGATAAGACTAGCGACCTTTTCTCTAAGACCTTCGTAAATCTCCGCTCTCTGTTGATTCCGACATGGAGGCCGAGTTGGTTGTACCATTGAAATTCCCTGGAGATAGCGTGCACTTCCTCTCTCATCTTGTTCTCGTGAGTGTGATTTACAATCTAGACTAAAGCCATTATGTAAAGATTGAACTAAAGTATAAATCATATGTTATGCTGCCAAATTTATCTCTTGACCATTGTTCTCATGAAATCATGTTCAATTTACTTATTACTTGTTCTCATCATCATCATGATATGACATTACACATGCTTACTTATTGAAACACTCATTGGCCATTATTAATGACTGTGGGTATCTACATTTAAAATTTAAGTGAGATGCTGACCAGGCACGGTGAGTGTCCAAGGGCTACAGTCTAGCCCCAAGAAGAGAGTCATAAATATACTATTAACTATGGGGTATAATGATTATTGGCGTTGCATCTGCACTGGGAGTCGTGTGTGTCGTGTTGAATGATAGATACAATAACCACAACAATGTCCTTGTGTACATTCTTGATGGTCTTTTCTTGGTGTACATTAGTGTCTACGTGCCTAATTAGTGTTACAAGATCGTGATCGTGCGTTCTTGCTTGCTTGCGTGATATGGCCATCCTGCATTTAATGCAATTAGTGATATCTTGCGTTCTTGAAAGCTATTGACATCAAGTGAAACATTGCGTGCTTGTACAAAGTGATATATTGCTAGTTCTATCTTGTTATATCCTTCTAGACCTTGTTCTATCATGATCACTCTATCTAGCTTGTTCACGTATCATGTTTTAATGAGTTTTTATTCGTTTATGCATATCATGACATTCATCGTGCTTACCTAGTTCTTAATGGTAATCACTATATCATTGCCCGCACATTGAGATATAAATCCTACTGGGCTAATTTGCTCATTCCCTACTTTTAACATATCTAGTGACTATGATGTTCAAGAGGAGGAGCAAGTCGAGGATGGGATTGCGTCCGAGTGATGAGCGTTCCAAATATGAGTCTATCTATAGTTAGTTTATTTGAGTGGTTAGATTCATGTAGTAGGAAGTGAGGTATTATGTACTTTTCTTTTTATTGAGTCTTAGTCCTGTACTAGTTCTTCTGGGACGAATATGAGATTTGAATACAATTTCCATTAAGTTCAATATTTGGGGCCTAGATGATGGTGTGTTATTATACACTTAATGCGTGCTAGCTAGAGGCTTATTTTCCGACTGTTCACATCTTGGGATATCGACTCAAATTATTCCGCATTATTAATATCCGCTGCGTAATTCTTGGGACGTGACAGTTTAGTTGTATCAGAGCCTAGGAATACCGAATAGGATATATGTCTTAGGATTAGGAGATACCTATGGAACCTAGTCATGGAAATAAATATAGTACCTGGTGAGAATGGGTAGAGACTGGGAATATGATAGAATGAACAAAACACTCCTACCCATTGACCTCTGATAATGTATCTAGAGACATTAATTGGTTTCCATCCTTTTCTCAGGAACCTTCATAACTCTTACACTCAACTGCAAGGCTCGCAACCAGTGGCAAGCTACGCAAGAACCATGGCTGGATTGACTCAGGCTTTACAAAATGTGGTTCAGGCTGGAAATCAGGCTGCTGCTGCTGCTAGGAATGGAGCGGGTGATTTACACTGCAACTTTAGGAGTTTGAACCCCCCTCGCTTCTCTGGATCCCCTGATCCGGACGAAGCAGAGAACTTGCAAGAGGAGATAGAAAGGATCTTCCAAGTCATGCAATGCACTAACAGGGAGAAGGTGGTACTGGCCACTTTTCAATTCACTAAGGATGCCCGAGCATGGTGGAAGGCCACATCGGCCCACCTGCCTAATGTTGGCGAACTGGAGTGGGCTGGATTCCTGAAGATGTTCCGGGGAAAATATTTCTCTGAAAGAGTGAAGGAGAAGAAAGCGGCAGAATTTTCCACACTGAAGTAGAAGGGAATGTCCGTAGCTGAGTATGAAGCTCAGTTCGCGCGGCTGGCTGTGTATGCCCGACATCTGGTGGGCACGGAAAGACTGAAGGCAAGTCGGTTCATGGATGGGCTCAGGCCCAGTTCATCGGAAGCTCGGACGTTACAACATTCAAACTTACACAGAGATGGTCCAAAGAGCTCAGCTAGTAGAAGACACTATGGCCAAAGTAGAGGGCATGAGGGGCAAGGACAACTCGAAGCCAGTCGTCATCAAGAAGGGAGCACCTAATATTGCTCCAACTTTTCGTAACAACAATGTTAACAACAACAACAAGAGGCCGAATGCGGAAGGGATGTTGCTGAAGACAAGAGAGTCAAAGTGGAAGGCAGGCAGTTGGCGGAAAACTGCAAATTCTTTGAAAACCACGGCAACGAGCTGAAGAATGCTGGAAGAAGCTCAGGGCGTGCTTGAAATGCGGGGTCGTGACCACTGTATTCCTGACTGTCCTATGCTGAAGGATCAGCAGGAAGAGCTCAGAATGTACCATGGCGTCAGGGATGCCTTAATGCTATCATAGAAGCTGGACCTACCCGAGGAAGGGGGGATGGTTGAAGGTACCATTTCCATACACTCTCAACCTGCATTTGTGCTTATTGATACTGGAGCTGCATATTCATTTATTTCCAGCACATGCTGCAACTCTATCTGCCAAACCTGACCCTTGAAATCCAAGATCACTATAGCTTCTCCCCTAGGCTCGGAATCTGAACTCACTAAATGCTTGCCAAAATGTGAAACCATAATTGGAGGACACAATCTCCAGCCGACCTTATCTGTTTGGACATGAAGGGTTATGATGCCATCTTGGGGGTTGATTGGCTAATTGAATATGATGCCGATGTAAAGTTGCCATAGGAGGGTCACCTTCAAAAGACCAAACCTCCCAACTCTATCACTACTTGACAACTGTTATCACAAACACCCTATCTTGATATCCTCCTTAAAGGCTTCTAAGCTGATCAACCAGGGTTGTGACGCTTTCCTAGTTTCAGTCTTGGCAACTGAAAAGAAGAAACCAACCTTAGACCTTAGAGACATTCCCGTAGCCAGGACTATCCTGATGTATTTCCAGAGGAATTAACGGGGATTACCACCTAAGGGGGGTAAACTTCACCATTGAGTACTCCCTGGGGCAGCCCCTGTTTCAAAAGCTCCGTATCGCATGTCCCCTATTGAATTGCAGGGTTGAAGAGACAGATCCAAGAATTGCTAGATCAGGGTTTTATCAGGCCTAGCGATCCCCGTGGAGAGCGCCGGTGCTATTGTCAGAAAGAAGGCCGGGACAATGAGGCTATGCATGATTACCGTCAGTTAATATAAGGCCCTTCATTTTCACCTTGTTTGCTTAAGTATATATGTATACATATAAGTGTATACTATGATGTATAGATTATTGTGCATAGTAATTATTTATACGAATTGTATGAATTAGTATTATTGTAATGTACATTTGTATACAAGTATATATATATTATATATTTATGTTTGTGGTGTGTTTATAGATTCTGCATATTTTAAGTGTGTTTTGTCGACCAATCGGCGTCAACATCAGCTGACGTTGACTAGTAATAGGCGGCAATATCGATGGACGCCCACTCTGAATAGGCGACCAGAGATGTGGACGTCAATATCCCAGACCAGTTACGTTTCCAGATCCGGAAATGCCTCCGGAAACTTCGCCATATGTTTTAGAAATCGTCCCCAACGGCTCTATGACTTACCCCTTACGCATGTCTAGCCCTAAACCCTTTATATTGCCCAGTTTTCAGCCAGATCTATCCTTTTGACTCTTGGGTCAAAAACCTAGATTTTCTGTACGAACTCCAACTTGAATCTGGGAGATCCGACTTCGGGAGGCTTCACCCGGTGATCTGCATCGACTGGTGACAACTCTGAACATCCAGGAACGACTTCCCCACGCTGGTGTGCAGTGAAGATCAACAGAGAACCCGAATAAGGAGAGATTTGAAGGCTCCTGGCACAGGCCGAGGAGGGCTCCGACTTAAACCGTTGTTTGAGGATTTTACAAGAGGCAAGTACCCCCACTCACATCAACCCTACATGTGTCTAGTATGTCCCAGGAATTTTATGGATTTTTCTCGTGTCCTGGACCCCCATTCAAGTGATCTGTTAGCGTTCAGTTTGTGTTTATGCAGACAGGATATTAACGGCAGGATCCCTTGCCGCTAATATCATATGTTGGTGGCATCATATGTTGCCGTTAACTTATAGACGGCTACCCCATGCCGTCATGTTCTTCAGACTGCAACAGTGTGCAGGTCTGCCTTCTATAAGCTATTTTTTAGATTTTCCGCATAAGGATATACGGTAAATTTTATATGATATGTAATATACATGTTGGGGTGTACTGTGAGTTATTGTAAAATTTTGTAATCTGCCCTAATTATTAGAATTCTTTGAATGTTCGACCGACAGAATTTTATCTTGAAAAATCTCGTTTGTGAAATATGTACAGAATTAACTATCATGAAATTTCTGTACACTATTTATGAGGTCTAATGCATGATGTAAAAATTTAGGAAATTTATAATATCTGTATAGTGTATTAAATTTTCTGAATCGAAAAATTGAATATGTCTACTCAGTGTAGAAATGTTAAAATTCGTGCGAAATTAGTTAAATTCCTATAAATTGACATATAATTAGTACTGTTAGTATTCATGTATATAATAAGTTGTGGGTCCGAACAATGAAAATTTATGTCAGTTTGACTATTTTTACATTTGATAACATCACTGTTAGAATTTTAGAAATTATGCGTGATTCAGAAAAATGTGGATCTTGGTATGCATGATGGTTAGACTGTGATAGATTTGGTTAAATTTCTGTACTGAACTGATGAGAGTAGCTATATATGTTGTTTTATGTTAGATATTAACAAATAATGCATGTTAATATGATTAGTGTTTAGTTCGTAAATTTCAGCATGATTAGACTTGTTTTAAAACTTGGTTAATACTGAAGACAGTAGTACCATGCTAGGTAATACTGAAGAATGTAAATATGCGAGCATGAGATGAATGTGGAAAAATTGTGCATTTAGAAGTGTGTTGAAACTTGAGAAAATGTATAAATGTGCAATGGGTGACACTGCTACCTTAGAGGGCTGTGGAACTGTACTGTGGTAAAGTTCCCACGGAAAGTTCAAAGTGTGTGATGTCCCATGGGCATTGGGATTAAATCCTGGAGGCGAACAAGTATCGCTGGTTAGGGTGGAGAGTGCTTCTCCCGGTTCTGCGCAGTAACTAAGATTTATCACTGGAATGCCTAGGTGATAGATATGTGATGTAATTAGGTGTGTCCTTCTAAAGTAGTTTGGGCTATGTGTCACGGCTTAAGAAATTGTGAAAATGTGTTAAGTGAAAAGAAATGTGTAAATTGTGAACTGTGTAAGTGAATACGTGTTCATGTAGTTCTTATGATAACATGCAAAAAGGATAAATTTCTTGTGAATGTGACATAATAGTAGCAAACAACGAGCTTTTCATGAATATAAATGTGTTAACTATGTGAAATTTATTTAGAATTCATGCTAAAATAGTCGTTATGAAATGTGTAAATCTATGTTTAAAATGATCAATATTTAGCATATGAATGGTTGAATGAAATTAGTTTAACATATTGAGAGTATGTAGAAAGCATGTGATAGGCTTAAGTTATGTTGTACAAAAGAAATTCATGTGTAATATGTGTAGAAATATGCATAGGTCTCTATTTGAATAAATTGTCAAATCCATGCATTATGTGTTAATGGTGTAGCATAAGGATATGGAGATTACTTGATGCATGTATGTTTAGTGTGTTTGGTGTTACTTGTTGAGTTCTTTTGAACTCATTCTTGCTTCGACGTATAGGTGCAGACATTTCTACTTCTTCCGAGGAGATCGTTAGGAGTGACTCGGAGCGGGAGTAGGAGATCCTGTTGTGGATTTAGCATTGTACTTTTCCTTACTTCATAGTATGTATAAAGACTCTGCGTAGTCTCATGTGGACAATGTATTTATTTTATTTTCAGTTATGAAAAGTTAGTTCTCTTCTTCTTATACGGACAGTGAATAGAATGTGGATGATGGAATAAGAATTTCTTTTCAGTTCTTTCAATTCTGCTATCATATGTTATATATTTGTGTATGTTTCAGCCTATCATAATAGTGTTGGGTAAATGTCCCACTGTGGTGACGCTTTCTATATCGACGTGGGTTGGTAGACCGTACCGATATAAAGAGGGTCGTTACAGAGATTGGTATCTGAGACCCAGGCTGAAATTGTACATAAATATGCATATACCATCATCTTCATTGTATGCTAAGTCTGTGTAGATTGTCCACATAGATAAGTAATAGTTAGAAATTAGATAGTTTAGTTCTAAATTGTGATTAATCCGTTTCGCGTGGTAGGTGTGGTGTTCCTGCTCGTGATGGCGAGCAGAGGAGAGATGAGCCGGGGTGAGGATCAGGGTGAGCAGCAGGCCCCTACACCTTAGGGTCCTGTACTTCCCCCACCGCCACCAGTAGACTATGGAGTGTTCATGCAGGGTTTGGTGCAGGCCATGCAAACGCAGGCCCACACTCAGGCTGCACTCCAGGCTCAGTTGGAGGCTCAGGTTAGAATAATAAGATAAAGTGGTTTGTTTTATTAAATGAATGATTGTCGTGTTATATGTGTTAATTATGTTGCTTGTTGTAGCAGCTCAGGTACCAGCTCCCCAGGCTGACCATGGTGGACCCTCCATCATGGAAAGGTTCAAGAGGATGTCGCCACCCTCTTTTAAGGGGAGAGCGATCCGTTATTAGCTGAGAGCTGGATGAGGGAGATTGAGAAGATCTTCCGGGCCATTAGGTGCGCTAAGGACGACAAGGTCACTTTAGCCACCTATATGCTACAGGTATGTGTAATTTAATCCGGTGGTTATTTCTTTAAGTATAGATTATGTTGGTTAGTTCTTATGGATGTTTCTGGCAGAAGCGAGCCGACGTGTGGTGGTCCTCGTTGTTACGTACTCGGTTCGAGGATGGTGCTGTGGAGGTTGGTTGGGATGAGTTCGTGAGGCTCTTCCGAGCCAAGTTTGTTCCGGAGCACATCCAGGACAAGATGGAGCAGGAGTTCCTCTCGTTAACTCAGGGCTCCATGACTGTGTTGGAGTACGAGGCCAGGTTTGCTGAGCTATCGAAGTATGACCCTCATATTGTAGCTGATGAGCGCAGGAAGGCGAAGAAATTCGTGATGGGTCTGAGACCATCGCTGAGGACGAGGTTGGTGGCTTTCGACCATCGTACCCTCGAGCAGGCACTCAACGCGGCATGTCGGCAGGAGGGAGAGATGGAGAAGTATCTGGAGGAGAAGAAGGCTTCTCAAAAGAGGCCAGCAGCACCATTCCAGAGGCAGGATAGGAAGAAAGTGGCTTTCCTGTCACTGCAGCGTCCTGTGCATCGGGCAGTGGTCAGGTATCTTCTCAACGTTCCCCTAGTGGTATGAAGGAGTGTCCTCATTGCGGGAGGGCACATGGTGTACGGAGTGTTGGATGGTAGCGGGAAAGTGCTTGAAGTGCGGGAGCAGCGACCATAAGATCAAGGATTGTCCGAGGCTTCAACAGGGAGCCCAGCGTGGACCAGCCCCAGTAGCAGCAGCAGCACAGTGCCAGGGACAGGATGACCAGGGAGACCTCGAGCCCCAGCTCGAGTGTTTGCTTTAGCTCGTGAGGACGCCGAGCAGGCGGATCATGTCACCGAAGGTACGGTTTTGTTCTTAGGTGTGCATGCTCGGCTTTTGTTCGATACGGGTGCTACTCACTCGTTCATTTCTGAGCGTTTTGCTAGGCAGTTAGCTTTTGAGTCAGAATTAGAGTCTGAGGATTTAGAAGTTCCTTTGTCTGTGCACACACCTACGGGCACGGTATCGACTAGGAAGTGTATTCCGTCTTTACCGGTGTGCATTGAGGATAGAGTCCTAGAAGGGTGTTTCTTTTTGCTTAAGATGAAGGACTATGATGCTATTCTTGGTCTGGATTGGCTAGAGGAGCACTATGCATTAGTAGATTGTCGTGGGAAGAAGATTTTTTTCCGCATTCCTGGTGAGGATGAATTTTCTCATCCTTTGCCGAGGAACTTAGCAGGAAAGTTTGTCATCTCCGCCATGAGGGCAATGAGAATGGTGAACAAGGGTGGTGACGCTTTTCTTGCCAGCGTAGTTTTAGTACCTAAGGCTGATGAGTCACTTACTCTTGCAGAGATAGATGTAGTGCAGGATTTTCCAGATGTCTTTCCTGATGATTTATCTGGATTGCCACCGCTAGAGAGATAGAGTTCACTCTAGAGTTGCTTCCAGGCACCTCTCCTATCTCGAAGGCACCTTATCGGATGGCACCTACGGAATTAGCTGAGTTAAGGAGGTAGTTGCAGGATTTGTTAGATAAGGGATTTATTCACCCTAGCGTTTCCCCTTGGGGCGCACCTATATTATTCGTGAAGAAGAAAGATGGGTCACTTCGGTTATGCATCGATTATAGGAAGCTAAACAAGTGACGGTGAAAAACAGGTATCCCTTACCTCGAATTGATGATTTGTTTGACCAGCTGCAGAATGCATCGGTCTTTTCTAAGATTGATTTGCGTTCTGGCTATCATCAGTTGAGGATTAGAAGTGAGGATGTGTCCAAGACGGCATTTAGAACCCGTTATGAACATTATGAGTTTTTGGTCCTTCTGTTTGGTCTAACCAACGCCCCTGCAGCGTTCATGGATCTCATGAACAGGGTGTTTAGACCATATCTAGATAGTTTTGTTGTAGTCTTCAATGATGACGTGTTGGTCTACTCTCCGATGAGGCCACACATCGTCAGCATTTGAGGATAGTGTTAGGGGTTCTCCGTGAGCACAAGCTATATGCAAAATTCAGCAAGTGCGATTTTTGGATGCGCAGGTTCATTTCCTTGGGCATGTTATCTCCGGTGCTGGTGTAGCAGTGGATCCAGCGAAAGTCCAAGCTGTTATGGATTGGGAGATTCCTAAGACTCCTTCGGAGATTCGGAGTTTTCTTGGTTTGGCGGGTTATTATCGGCGATTTATTAAGGGATTTTCATCCATCGCCGCACCACTGACTCAGCTAACCAGGAAGGGAGTGAAGTTTGTCTGGTCCGAGGAGTGTGAGAGTAGTTTTCAATTATTGAAGACTAAACTCACATTGGCTCCTGTATTAGTTTTACCGAGCGGTGTAGAGGATTTTGCTATCTACCGGATGCATCTCGGATTGGCCTTGGCTGTGTGTTGATGCAGCAAGGAAGGGTAGTAGCATATGCTTCGAGGAAATTGAAGGAGCATGAGCGAAACTATCCGACTCATGATCTTGAGCTTGCGGCAGTGGTTCATGCACTGAAAATCGGGAGGCACTATCTTTATGGTGTCAGATTTGAGGTGTTCACTGACCACAAGAGCCTAAAGTATCTTTTCTCCCAAAAGGAATTAAACCTTAGGCAGAGAAGATGGATTGAGTTCCTGAAGGACTATGACTTCGACCTCTAGTATCATCCTGGAAAGGCGAATGTCGTAGCAGATGCCCTTAGTAGAAAGAGGTCATCTCTCCAGCAGGATTGGAAGATGTTGGAGGATGCAGCTTGTGCGATGACCGAGTTGGAGCCATCATTGTGCCAGGCTTTTGTAGCTCAGTTGTCCATTAGATATTCGGTGTTGGATGAGGTGATCGAGCATCAGAAAGCCGACCCTAGACTCCAAGAGTTAGTGGGAAAGGCGGGTTTGCTCGTGATGAGGATGGTGTGATTAGATTCCATCACCGTGTCTGTGTTCCAGACATTGTAGATATTCGTGAGCATGTTTTAGCAGAAGCTCATTGATCTAGGTTCTCTATTCATCCGGGTAACACTAAGATGTACCAGGATTTGAAGAGATCTTTTTGGTGGTCTGGCATGAAGAAGGATGTAGCTGAGTTTGTGTCTAGATGTCTAGTGTGCCAGCAAGTGAAGGCCGAGCGGCAGCGACCATCTGGTCTTATGCAGAAGATGGAGATCCCAGTTTCGAAGTGGGAAGCTGTCACTATGGATTTTGTTACGGGTTTGCCTCGATCTAGACGAGGTAATGACTCGATTTGGGTAGTGGTGGATAAATTCTCGAAGACTGCACATTTCTTGCCTATGAAGAAGAAGCAGTCAGTAGAGAGTTTAGCTAGACTGTATGTTAGTAGTATTATTAGATTGCATGGGGTACCGAAGTCGATCATTTCGGATCAAGATCTGAGATTTACTTCGAGGCTGTGGAAGGGTCTTCAGGATGCGTTAGGTTCGGAGCTGAAGCTCAGTTCGGCGTTTCATCCCCAGACAGATGGATAGTCCGAGACTATCCAGACGCTTGAGGATATGTTGAGGGCATGTGTGCTGGATTGGAAGGATGATTGGGAGCACCATTTACCTTTAGTGGAGTTCGCATATAACAACAGTTTTCATGCGAGCATTGGCATGGCTCCATTTGAGGCTTTGTATGGTAGGCCTTGCAGATCTGCTTTGTGTTGGGAGGAGACCGGTGATAGGCAGTTGATCGGTCCAGAGTTAGTTCAGGAGACTTCGGATAAGGTCCAGCTTTTTAGGAAGAGGCTTGTTGCGGCACAGGATAGACAGAAGAGTTATGCCGACAACAGGAGGAAGGATTTGGAGTTCGAGGTAGGTGGAGCATGTCTTTTGAAGATTTCGCCTACGCGTGGTGTAGTTAGATTTGGCAGGCATAGTAAGTTGAGCCCTAGATTCATTGGCCCGTATGAGATTCTCCGACGATTGGGCAATGTGGCATATGAGCTAGCTTTACCTCCAGCATTGGCTAGTGTTCATCCTGTTTTTCACGTATCTATGCTCAGGAAGTATGTCCAGATCCGTCTCATGTTATTAGCCACGAGCCAGTGGAGATCCAGCCAGATCTTTCTTATGTGGAGCAACCAGTAGCTATTCTTGATCGGAAGGTTCAGCATCTCCGGAACAAGAGCATTGCGTTAGTAAAGGTCTTATGGCGTAACTTCTCGCGAGAGGAGGCTACTTGGGAGATTGAGGATGCAATGAAGAATAAGTATCCTCAGTTGTTTGAGTAGTGTCAGTCTAACTTCGAGGACGAAGTTTCTTTAAGGGGGAGAGGGTGTAAGGCCCTTCATTTTCACCTTGTTTGCTTAAGTATATATGTATATACATATAAGTGTATACTATTGATGTATAGATTATTATGCATAGTAATTATTTATACGAATTGTATGAATTAGTTGAATTAGTATTATTGTAATGTACATATTGTATACAAGTATATATATATATATATATATATTTATGTGTGTGGTGTTTATAGATTCTGCATATTTTAAGTGTGTTTTGTCGACCAGTCGGCGTCAACATCAGCTGACGTTGACTAGTAATAGGCGGCAATATCGATGGACGCCCACTCTGAATAGGCGACCAGAGATGTGGACATCAATATCCCAGACCAGTTACGTTTCCAGATCCAAACGCCTCGGAAACTTCGCCATATGTTTTAGAACCCGTCCCTAACGGCTCTATGACTTACCCCTTACGCATGTCTGGCCCTCAACCCTCTATATGCCCAATTTTCGGCCAGATCTATCCTTTTGACTCTTGGGTCAAAAACCTAGATTTTCTGTGCGAAACTCCAACTTGAATCTGGGAGATCCGACTTCGGGAGGCTTCACCCGGTGATCTGCATCGACTGGTGACAACTCTGAACATCCGGGAACGACTTCCCCACGCTGGTGTGTAGTGAAGATCAACAGAGACCCGAATAAGGAGAGATTTGAAGGCTCCTTGGCACAGGCCGAGGAGGGCTTCTCCGACTTAAACCGTTGTTTGAGGATTTTACAAGAGCAAGTACCCCACTCACATCAACCCTACATGTGTCTAGTATGTCCCAGGAATTTTACGGATTTTTCTCGTGTCCTGGAACCCCCATTCAAGTGATCTGTTAGCGTTCATTTTGTGTTTATGCAGACAGGATATTAACGACAGGATCCCTTGCCGCTAATATCATATGTTGGCGGCATCATATGTTGCCGTTAACTTATAGATGGCTACCCCATGCCGTCAAGTTCTTCAGACTGCAACAGTGTGCATGTCTGCCCTACTATAAGCTAATTTTCGAGATTTTCCGCATGAGGATATACGGTAAATTTTATATGATATGTAAATATACATGTTGGGGTGTACTGTGAGTTATTGTGAAATTTTGTAATCTGCCCTAATTATTAGAATTCTTTGAATGTTCGACCGACAGAATTTTAATCTTGAAAAATCTCGTTTGTGAAATATGTATAGAATTTAACTATCATGAAATTTTTGTACACTGTTTATGAGGTCTAATGCATGATGTAAAAATTTAGGAAATTTATAATATCTGTATAGTGTATTAATTTTTTGAATCGAAAAATAGTGAATATGTCTACTCAGTGTAGAAATGTTAATAATTCGTGCAAAATTAGTTAAATTCCTATAAATTGACATATATTAGTACTATCAGTATTCATGTATATAATAAGTTGTGGGTCCGAACAATGAAAATTTATGTCAGTTTGACTATTTTTACATTTGATAACATCACTGTTAGACTTTTTAGAAATTATGCGTGATTCAAAAAATGTGGATCTTGGTATGCATGATGGTTAGACTATGATAGAATTTTTGGTTAAATTTCTGTACTGAACTATGAGAGTAGCTATATATGTTTTTTATGTTAGATATTAACAAATAATGCAAGTTAATATGATTAGTGTTTAGTTCTGTAAATTTCAGCATGATTAGACTTGTTTTAAAACTTGGTTAATACTAAAGACAGTAGTACCATGCTAGGTAATACTGAAGAATGTAAATATGCGAGCATGAGATGAATGTGGCAAAATTGTGCATTTAGAAGTGTGTTGAAACTTGAGAAAATGTATAAATGTGCCAATGGGTGACACTGCTACCTTAGAGGGCTGTGGAACTGTACTGTGGTAAAGTCCCCACAGGATAGTTCAAAGTGTGTGATGTCCCATGGGCATTGGGATTAAATCCTGGAGGCGAACAAGTATCGCTGGTTAGTGGAGAGTGCTTCTCCCGGTTCTGCGCAGTAACTAAGATTTATCACTGGAATGCCTAGGTGATAGATATGTGATGTGATTAGTGTGTGTCCTTCTAAAGTAGTTTGGGCTATGTGTCACGGCATTGAGAAATTGTGAAAATGTGTTTAAGTGAAAAGAAATGTGTAATTTGTAAATGTGTAAGTGAATACGTGTTCATGTAGTTCTTGATAACATGCAAAAAGGATAATTTCTTGTGAATGTGACATGATAGTAGCAAAACATCGAGCTTTTCATGAATATAAATGTGTTACTATGTGAAATTTATTTTAGAATTCATGCTAAAATAGTCGTTATGAAATGTGTAAATCTATGTTTAAAATGATCAATATTTAGCATATGAATGGTTGAATGAAATTAGTTTAACATATTGAGAGTATGTAGAAAGCATGTGATAGGCTTAAATTATGTTGTACAAAAAAATTCCATGTGTAATATGTGTAGAAATTATGCATAGGTCTCTATTTGAATAAATTGTCAAATCCAGGCATTATGTGTTAATGGTGTAGCATAAGGATTTGGAGATTACTTGATGCATGTATGTTTAGTGTGTTTGGTGTTACTTGTTGAGTTCTTTTGAACTCATTCTTTCTTCGGCGTACAGGTGCAGACGTTTCTACTTCTTCCGAGGAGATCGTTAGGAGCGACTCGGAGCGGGAGTAGGAGATCCTATTGTGGATTTAGCATTGTACTTTTCCTTACTTCATAGTATGTAATAAAGACTCTGCGTAGTCTCATGTGGACAATGTATTTATTTTATTTTCAGTTATGAAAAGTTAGTTCTCTTTTCTTCTATACGGACTGTGAATAGAATGTGGATGATGGAATAAGAATTTCTTTTCAGTTCTTCAATTCCGCTGTCATATGTTATATATTTGTGTATGTTTCAGTCTATCATATAGTGTTGGGTAAATGTCCCACTGTGGCGACGCTTTCTATATCTACGTGGGTTGGTAGAACCGTACCGATATAAAGAGGGTCGTTACAGTTAAACCATTAACAATAAAGAATAAGTATCCACTGCCCTGCATCGATGAGCTATTTGACCAGATCTCCGGTGCACAATATTTCTCCAAGATAGATCTAAGATCAGGCTACCATCAACTGAGAATAAAGGAAGAGGATATCACAAATCTGCATTCCGGAGTAGATATGGTCACTATGAGTTCGGGTCATGCCGTTTGGTTTAACAAATGCTCCAGCGGCTTTCATGCAACTTATGAACAATATTTATAGGTCATACTTGGATTAGTTTGTAGTGGTGTTCATTGATGACATCCTTATTTACTCCAAGTCCCAAAAGAACATGAGGAACACTTGAAGGTTGCTCTGCAAGTGCTTAGAGACAATCAACTCTACGCCAAACTTAGTAAGTGTGAATTCTAGATGGAAGAAGTGTCTTTCCTTGGCCACGTCATATCCAAGGAGGGAATCTCTGTAGATCCGTCTAAGGTGGAGGCGGTAAAGAACTGGGCAAGGCCGACAACTGTGTCGGAGATTAGAAGCTTTCTTGTTTAGCCGGTTATTATCGTCGCTTCATTAAAGATTTCTCAAAGATAGTTGTACCATTGACCAGGCTTACTAGGAAGGAGAATCCATTTGCATGAACTGATGAATGTGAAGAAAGTTTCAGGGCATTGAAAGAGCACCTTACGTAAGCACCTGTACTGACACTACCAGTTGCTGGGGGTAGTTTTGAAGTATACACCGATGCATCCGGGATAGGCCTAGGCTGTGTACTGATGCAAAATGGGAAAGTTATATGCTATGCGTCCAGACATTGAAGAAACACGAGGACAATTATCATGTACATGATATGGAGCTAGCTGCTGTAGTCTTCGCCCTGAAGATATGACGTCGTTATCTATATGGTGAGAAATTCATTGTGTTTTCTGACCATAAAAGCTTGAAGTATTTGTTTTCTCAACAGGACTTGAATATGAGACAGCGGAGGTGGTTGGAGTATCTCAAAGACATCGACGTCATGATCCAATATCATCCAGGAAAAGCAATGTTGTGGCTGATGCTCTAAGTAGAAAGCCAATGATCACATTGTCAAGTTTAATGGTGGGCGAATGGAAGTTATTAGAAGACTTTGCCAAGTTAAATATTGATGCTGACATCAAAGAGAAGGGATGCTTTGTTGCTAGTGTTAGAGTACAACCTACACTATTGGAGGACATCATAACACTCCAAGACAAGACCATATACTTGAGGAGATTAAGGCTAATCTAGACCAGAGGCCGGATTTCTCTTTAACCAAAGATGGAAGACTATTGTTTCGGGATCGAGTCTATGTACCCGACTATGCGGAGACAAAAAAATGATTATGGATGAGGCTCATAAGACCAAGTATACCATTCATCCTAGAACTACCAAAATGTATCAGGATCTAAAAAGAAGCTTTTGGTGGCCAAATATGAAGAGGGTGGTGGCGGAATATGTCGCTCGATGCTTAACATGTCAAAAGGTCAAGGCAAAACACTTGCGACCTGCAGGTAAACTCAAACCCCTAGAAATCTCGGCATGGAAATGGGAAGGTATAGGGATGGACTTTATTTTCGGACTACCCAATCTAGAGGTGGATTCGATGGTATCTGGGTTATAGTCGACTGCTTAACTAAGTCGGCTCACTTCTTGCCAGTGAAGAATAAGTGGTCAGTAGATGTTTTGGCTGTATTATATGTGAAGGAAATAGTCAGATTACATGGAGTACCGATGTCTATCGTGTCTGATAGAGACCCTAGGTTTACATCCCACTTTTGGAAAGGACTGCACTACTCCCTGGGATCTAAACTAAACTTTAGCACAGCTTTCCATCCACACTGATGGTCAGACGGAGAGAACCAACCAGGTGATTGAAGATATGCTTAGAGCTTGTGTCCTAGATTTCAGAGGTAGCTGGCATAAACACTTACCTCTTGTGAGGTTCGCCTACAATAATAGCTATCAAGCTAGCATTCAAATGACACCGTTTGAAGCACTTTATGGCTGGAGTTGCCGATCTCCAATATGCTGGTATGAAGTTGGCGAAAAACAACTGCTAGGACCAGAGATGATAAGGGAAACCATGGAGAAGGTAAAGCTTATTAAAGAAAGAATGGCAGTGCCACAACAAAGACAAAAGGCATATGCAGATAATAGAAGAAGAGACCTAGAGTTTCAGGTGGGTGATCATGTATTCTTAAAGTGTCTCCAGTCCGTGGGATCAGGCGATTTGGTATTAAGGGCAAGTTGTCACCAAGGTTCGTCGGGCCTTTCAAAATCCATGAAAGAGTCGGCGAGGTGGCATATCGTCTGGATTTACCACCACAAATGGATGGAATACATAATGTGTTCCACATATCCATGTTGAAAAAGTATGTACGAGATCCATGGCATGTCATAGAATATGAACTCTTGGAATTCAATAAAGACGAAACATATCAAGAGAAGCCAGTTAGATCATGGACCGAGAACTGCGCCAACTAAGGAACAAGGTCATCCCACTGGTGAGGGTTAGATGGAATCAACGCATGGATGAAGACGACACTTGGGAAACCGAGGAAGCAATGCGCAAAAGATATCCGGAGCTATTCACAAGTAAGTACACCTCACTTGTGCGATAAATTTCTATACATGAATTTGGGGACAAAATTATCTTAAGTGGGGGAGGGTGTAGCACCCCTGGAAATTTTAATTACATAAAAATTCAAATAAATGAAAATAAATAATTTCCATAATATCAGAGTATTTAAAACATATGTATCATTATCGTATGTGCTAAAACACATCGACAATTTCGTAAAAATTATAAATCAACCCCACACATTATTCCTAAGTGTTCCATGAAGAAATTCGTGCAACGAAAAATTTGATTAACCAAGTGTACATCACATGATGACCGATTATCCAAATTAAGAAACAAGTCGGAAAACCGTTAACACAGAAATACGAAGCAACCAAAAATTAAATAAAATTATTGGAGAGACTTCCAACATTATATATTAATGACCCAATATCTTAATTGGGCGAATGGACCACATATGACCCAAAAATCAAATGAAGCTAGAAAATGCATGGAAATTCGTAGCTTAAATAAGCTGAAATTAGAAAGAAGCAATTAGAGTTGAGTTGGGAAGAGATCTTGCACTCTTGGCAACCCAAATTTGTGCTTAACTATGCTGGGAGGTTTCCTAAAGCCTCACACACTCTAATGGAGGAAGAAATCCTCAAATTAGGAAACTAATAAGCCAAAACCGCAACCATAGTTTTCTTGTCACAATATGACTCCTAAACACCATGGTTGCTTAAATACTCTTCACCAAACCCTCGGGATTACTTTTACAACTTGCTGGGGTCATGTGGAAGAGCTCTTGGTCGCTGGAGAGCAAGAGATCAAGCATACCAAGCTCATCTTCTTCCCCTTTTCGTCTGCTTCAACCTCTGCAAACCATCCTCTTGGAGTCGACCAAAGATAGGTCAGACCTAAATCCCATCGTGCAAGGCCTATACCCTTGGAAAGAGGGTCAAGTCTACGTTCTAACCCAACTGGAATGCCCAATTTCCATGCAGTATACACGGAGTATTAGGTGTTCTTCAAACAATGGTCTGAACAAGGGGTTCTGAAGAATGAGACTTCATCAACCAAGAAGTTAGGTTTTCTCGGGCCAAACCTTAACATATCTTATACCATTGTGTAGAGCATCAAGTTAACTTTCGTTTCCCACCGATTTCATTGATTTCCAGTGAGTACATGTAGAGTTATAGGCATTTTTCCAAAGTCACGCATGTCTGAGACTTTTTACGTTCCTCTTGATTTATCATGCATTTTGAGGCCATTAAAATTATTTAAAAATCATAGTTCTCTCCTCTATCATGTTCCCAACAACTTTCATGTTGAGGCTTTTGTCCTAAAAGCCCTAGTTTAGGAGTTATAAGCGTTGCATGAATCACACGCTGTGTTTCCTACGTTTTCGATGTTTTCTGCATAACTCTGAACTGCGTCCGGTTTAGAGGATGCTTTTAAAGCGCTTGGTGTCGTGTCGCACATGGGTGACGTGACCATCTGAAAGGCATCCGAAGACCCCAACGCAATTAAGGTGTTGACCCGTCAACGGCTCGCGTGGGTCTGCGCACCGCCTGGGAGTCAGCGCCAGTCTGAATCGCGGCCGGATGCCCCGACACGTTTCAGGCGCTTTTCCCTCCCAAAGCTTTATTAAACGATTTTCTGTAGACGCGTCTGGGTCCCCAACACGATTCAAACCTTAACGTGGCCAGGCCTATGGACGCGATTTAGGTTCTTCATTGTTTCGACTTTTTTGACTGTACACTAAGTTTTTAAATGGGTCCACTGTTTAGGACGCATATTTATATGCTTCCCCGAGGTCAGTTTAACATGTTTACTAGTGTATAATTTGTATGTCTTGGTTCTGATCATCTCATGAGTACTATTTAATGGCTTAAAAGTGATTAACCTATTTAAAAGTTTTAATTACATGAATGCTATTCTAAGTGCTCCTTAAAAGATATGATCCATTCATGCAACATGTGATCTAATCTTCCCGCGTACATCACTACACACTTTCACATCTAGGCAGCCTTTCTTGGGGATTTGGAAGCTCTCTATCGGTCATTCCGAATCGATAAGACTAGGACCTTTTCTCTAAGACCTCCATAAATCTCCGCTCTCCGTGGATTCCCACATGGAGGCCGAGTTGGTTGTACCATTGAAATTCTCTGGAGATAGCATGCACTTCCTCTCTCATCTTGTTCTCGTGAGTGTGATTTACAATCTAGACTAAAGCCATTAATGTAAAGATTGAACTAAAGTATAAATCATACCGTTATGCTGCCAAATTTATCTCTTGACCATTGTTCTCATGAAATCATGTTCAATTTACTTATTACTTGTTCTCATCATCATCATGAATATGACATTACACATGCTTACTTATTGAAACTCTCATTGGCCATTATTAATGACTATGGGTATCTACATTTAAAATTTAAGTGAGATGCTGGCCGGGCACGGCGAGTGTCCAAGGGCTCCAGTCTAGCCCCAATGATGGAGAGTCATACATATACTATTAACCATGGGGTATAATGATTACTGGCGTTGCATCTGCGTTGGGAGTCGTGAGTGTCGTGTTGAATGATAGATACAATAACCACATACACGTGTCCTAGTGTACATTCTTGATGGATCTTTTCTTGGTGTACATTAGTGTCTACGTGTCTAATTAGTGTTACATGATCGTGCTCGTGCGTTCTTGCTTGCTTGCGTGATATGACCATCCTGTATTTAATGCAATTAGTGATATCTTGCGTTCTTGAAAGCTATTGACATCAAGTGAAACCTTGCGTGCTTGTACAAAGTGATATATTGCTAGTTCACTTTGTTCTATCATGATCACTCTATCTAGCTTTTTCACGTATCATGTCTTGATGAGTTTTATTTGTACATGCATATCATGACATTCATCGTGCTTACCTAGTTCTAAATTGTTAATCACTTATATCATTGCCCGCACATTGAGATATAAATCTTACTGGGCTAGTTTGCTCATTCCCTACTTTTAACCAATCTAGGTGACTATGATGTTCAAGAGGAGGAGCAAGTCGAGGATGGGAATGCGTCCGAGTGATGAGCGTTCCAAATATGAGTCTATCTTTAGTTAGTTTATTTTGAGTGTTAGATTCATGTAGTAGGAAGTGAGGTATTATGTACTTTTCTTTTTATTGAGTCTTAGTCCTGTACTAGTTCTTCTGGGATGAATATGAGATTTGAATACATTTTCCATTGAGTTGAATATTTGGGCCCTATGATGATGTTGTGTTATTATACACTTAATGCATGCTAGCTAGAGGCTTATTTGCCGACTATTCACGTCTCAGGATATCGACTCGAATTATTCCGCATTATTAATATCCACTGCGTAATTCTCGGGACGTGACATCTAGTCCCCAGATAACAACTTGGGTTTCTACTAAACAAGGGTACAGTCCCCCTTATGGACAGTTACACATCCAGCAACAGCTGGCCTTCTCTTCTCTACAAAAGAGGAATTACACCACCTGATTCAACAGGTCTTCTTTTCACACCCGAAGAGGAAAGCCCACAAAGATCTTGTTGAAAGAAGAGGGCCCCAAAACCAAGCTTATAGACAATGCTTGATCTGAGGCGAAGTCTGAGAGACACCAATAAATTGAGTGAACTCTCTCTCTCTCAGACTAATGCTAGCTCTAAAAAAGAATGGAGTGAGATCTCTAAGAGCTAAGAGCTTTTGAAGGTTGAAATGGACTAATGCTAGCTCTTGCTGTTTTTCAGGTTACTGGAGCTTCAAGCTTTTCGAAGATTCAAGAATTCAAATGATCTAACTAGCTTCCATGGAGTCACCAGTCTTCTATTATCTTCTGCGATATAGTTTGATCGTTGTTGTAATACCCCAGATTTTTAAAACAAATAAAATTTTATGATAACACTTTAAAAAATAATAACAGTAATAATAATAATGATAATTTAAATATTGAATCGAAAATAGAAGGTAAGTAAGAAGAATAATCTGAATAATATTGAATTTGACAATACCCATTAATCTCTAAATGAGAATCCTCATAAATTAACTTTATTAAAATAAGAATAAGTAATGGGCCAAATAGGAGTTTAAAAATATGGAATAAGATAATATACCCCTAAATTCGAAATAATATTTTTATAAATAGGTACCACTATCGTATGTACAAACTCACATCGAAAAATTCGGTAAAAATTATAATTCAACCCAAACATTATTCATAAGAGTTCCACGAAGAAATTTATGCAACGAAAAACTGATTGGCTAAGTGTACGTCACAATGCGACTAAATATCCAAATTAGGAAACTAGGTCGAAAAACCATTAACACGAAATATAACGTGCTCTTAAATTAAATGAACTTGTCGGAAGGACTTCTAACATCATATATTGATTACCCATTATCGGAATTGGACCAATAGACCCATCATAGCCTATAAATAAATTCAAGTAGAAAAATTACAATTTAAAATTCTATTATCCCTAAATAAAAGGGCAATTCCCATAAGTTAAAATCCATTAATGATGGGCTTTATTAAATGGACCCTCAAGAAATTATTGGCCAAATTAGGGATTTTTAAAAGAGGAATAATAGGAAAGTACCCTAAATTCGTATCTTAAATATTACCTAAAAAGAAATAGATATTTAAAGCATTAACATAAGTAGTTTGAGTTGGAATTGGACTCCTAACCCTACCCTAATTGATTGGCCACGAATTTAGCTCCCATCCTAACCCAATGGGAAGTTGTCAAGCATATAAAGAGGAGAGAATTAGGAATCCCGAAATTTAAAAGGGGTTAGAGTCATATTAGAAATAGAAAGAGAAGAGGCTTAAATACTCTCTTAACACCCCAAGGCCGGCCCTAGCTCATTGCCAAGGCTTGCTGCGCATGGAGAGGAAGCCATGGAGGAGGAGAACTCGTGGGAGAAGGCTGCTCAAGCTCCCAACCCGTGTTCTTCGTGTTCTAGCCCTAGAAGAGGAAAACGAATAAAGGTAGGCATTCTCACGAGCAAAACTAAAGAGATTTTGATTGTAGATCGTTCCATGTACCAGGAACAATACCCTTAAGTTTCATGATTATCATCGAGCCAATATTTACTTCTTGATCTTTGATGTTTTGCACTCGTCATGACCCTGAACCCTCTTCTTAAATTCATATCTTCATGCATACTCGTCCTCATACCATGAGATTTTTACTGAAGGAACTAATGGATGTTAGGCGTCTTTTGCCTCTAAAAGCCCTAATTTTTATCCACCCTACTTCGTGAATTAATTCTCTCATCTCAACAGCTCATTTTGTCATGTACTCCATGTTTGACTTGAATAAAGCATGTAGAAACTCTATCTATTTTTAAATTCCTATTTATTGTAAGTACTCACGTATGTCTAGATCAATATGTAATTTGTTTCCTGGTTTTTCATCAACTATACAATTAGTTATGAATTTTCGAATCATGTCATGTTAAGTTCGCACACAATCCCATGCTAGTCCTTTTCCCGCTCGAACTCAGGTGAAGTACTTGAGAACGCGATGGCCCGATAGGCCGCGTTCTCAGAGCTGGTCACGACAGCACTACCCGTCACGTTCTGAACGCGACCGGGGCTATCGTCGCGTTCTGGCCGCCTGAGCAGATAGGTCTGTCGCGATCCTTAACGACTCTGTCGCCTTCTGTAGTGGATCCCGTCGCGACCCTTACAGGGGTACATCGCGATCTCAGCTTTTTGCATGAAAACACACCTTTTTGCAAGTCTTATTATTATATAGTCACCCCATGTCCTATTAATTATCTTGTACATAGAAAAACGAGGTTGTAATTATTGAATATATTTTAATAATTCAAGTTAATCACATGATCTATCTTGTCCATGATTTTCTATAACACTTGAACACACTTTGAACCATCCAAATATGGCCTAACTTGGCATGTAAATATATCATAATGTATCTGGTAATCTATGTAATTAAATTGCCCTACTTTAAATAAGACTTGTCTTCATTTCTTGCGTTGTTTTGGATTACCGATATCGACGCTCCACTGTTCTAGAATTCTTCTAGAATGTTGAGCACTTGTTTCTATATATATACACTCTTTCGACTTGGACGAACTCTCCGTCGGATACTGCTTCTGCCGGACTAGTGAATCCTTGTTCAAAGCCTCCGTAAGTCTCCTTTGTCTATGGATTCCCACATGGTCGACGAGCTGGTCGTACTCTAACACCCATGATACCCTTTAGGGATCAATATGATCCAAAACGGCTTTAGGGTGCTATTGCTCTTATTTAGAATCACGCCGGACCTCTGGACCTGTGCGTAACATAGCCAGTGGAAGGGTTGTAAATTCCACCTGACTGCCAACACCAATCATGCGTGTTGTGCAACTGTTACTATCGCACGTTACTCGACGTTTCACTTACAATGACCATAGATCTCACCTATACTCTACTCGCTCATCTATTCACGTTCTCTCTACTATCTCGTCTATACATCTAGTACTCTCATCTATTTCTTGGTACTCTTTATTGCCATTGACTAATTGTCTAAGATAAAAAATATAACCAATGCTAGCACAATAGGGCCCGATCTAGTCCTGGGAGGAGCGCCCGAAAAGTGTCATTTTCCCATGGGAGTTAAATGATCAGGATGTTGACATTACATCCAAGTTCCATACTATCAAGATTAATCTGAGACAGTCATAAGTTCTATATTCTCTCGATGTCTATTGACAAACAAGTGCTATGTTCTCTCTCGGCTATCTCCGAATAACAAAAGTGCTATACTATTTCGATTGATGAGAATCAATCAAAGTACAATTTACTCTCTATATGGCCAACTACTCTCTCTCTCTCTCTTCTTGCTACACTTGTTACTTGCTATTACTTGACAATGACATAACCTGTTAACGTGTTGCTATCGCTTTCTATCGTGATTTGCTTTTAATCATATTCATTGTGCTATACTTGAATCATCTATTATCTGAACCATTGTTACTTGTGCTATTACTTTCTTGACTTTACATGATCCTCTCGATCATTAGTTGCTCTATGTTTTAAAGCATTAATTATTTAAAGCATGCTTGATCCTGAGATTTAAGTCCTACTGGGTGTTATCGCTCACCCTTCGTTATTTGTTATTGTGTCTCAGGTAAGTCGGACGTTGATGTTACTAACACCATTGGGACAGGACTCGAGTGATGAGCGACCTGGAGTCAAGGCGTGAAGTTACCTTAGTACCATGGAACCTAGTAGTAATTGCTTAGATTTCCTTTTAGTGATGTCAATGAGCCTTATTCGTGGCTCCGAATTGGTGATTGTAATAGTCATAGTGAAATTTATAATGAAATGAAGAGTTTATTTCAAATTAATGTTCATTAGATGCTCTGAATTATTCAACTGTTGTACATTTTACACTACTATGTACTTTGCTCACGTCTCCCTGATTTATTCCGCTGCTAAATTGGCGGGGCGTGACAGTTGGTATCAGAGCCTAGGATGTCCTTATTTGGATATTTTAGGTCCGAGGATGTTCTAGGTGAACTGCCATGACACATGTCTAAGTTGACCACCATACCTATGTGAGGATTGGGTAGAACCATGGTTAAGATCTAATATGTATACCTATGCCTATTACTTTAATGCCATTTTGTATCCTAATGTCAACCTCATTCTTGAAGGGACTCTTAATGGACGCCGACATGAGACCAACTCAAGGGCTAGTTCTGGCATGTCAGCAAGCCGCTCAACTACTAGAAAGAGCTTTGGAAGCAACTAAGAAGATTAAAAAGGAGACCAATAAGAATGGGGAGAGTAGATATAACTATGGCAATAAGGTGAACCAGCAAAATAAACGTAACAAGGACTTCTTCTGGATCATCTGCCTTCATTGTCATAAGCCGGGACATTTGGCTAGGGAGTGCTGGCGTAAGGCTGGCGCATGCCTATGTTGTGGCAATTTGGAACATCAAATGCTAGACTGACCCCTCTTTGTAGAATCAGCTACTAGTGTGGAAGATCTCAATTCTATGACAAAGAGGAAACGACCAAACAGTGGTAAGGGAAAAATGAAGAATAAGAAGAAGGTGTTGAAAAGGGAACGTGCTACTCATTTCAATAGTAATAAAGGGGGAAATACAGTAGATAGCATGAGAATGAAAGGGAAAGTGGAGCGGAAGGAAGTCTTTGAATTTTGTGAAAAGCTAAGGCATCAGGTTGATAACTGTTGGAAGAGAATGGGTAGATGCTTGCGATGTGGAAGTCAACAACATCGAGTTATCGATTGTCTAACAGAGAAGAACCAAACTCCACACCAAAGACGATTACAAGTCCTGGTGGATATCAATTGTGCCAATGAAGGTGGACAGGTATCATCACTAAACCCTTAGTTAATTATACATTATTTTCACGCTAGCAAAGCCCTAAGTGGGGGAGATGGTGGAATGAAATATTCAGAGTAAGTTGGTAGTTGTATCATATCATACCGCATATTTTTAAGTGGGGGAGGATGTAATATCATACTAAATTCTTTTTAAGTGGGGGAGGATGTAATACCCCATATTTTTAAAACAAATAAAATTTTATGATAATAATTAAAAAAATAATAGTAATAATAATAATGATAATTTAAATGTTGAATCGAAAATAGAAGGTAAGTAAGAATATAATCTGAATATATTGAATTTGACAATACCCATTAATCTCTAAACGAGAATCCTCATAAATTAACTTTATTAAAATAACGATAAGTAATGGGCCAAATAGGAGTTTAAAAATATGGAATAAGATAATATACCCCTAAATTCGAAATAATAATTTTTATAAATACGTACCACTATCGTATGTACAAGAACACATAGAAAAATTCAGTAAAAATTATAATTCAACCCAAACATTATTCCTAAGAGTTTCACGAAGAAATTCATACAACAAAAAACCCGATTGGCCAAGTGTACGTCACAATGCGACTAAATATCCAAATTAGTAAACTAGGTCGGAAAACCATTAACACAGAAATATAACGTGCTCTTAAATTAAATGAACTTGTCGAAAGGACTTCTAACATCATATATTGATTACCCATTATCAGAATTAGACCAATGAACCCATCATAGCCAATGAATAAATTCAAGTAAGAAAATTACAATTTAAAACTCTATTAATCCCTAAACAAAAGGTGAAATTCCCATAAGTTAAAATCCATTAAATGATGGGCTTTATTAAATGGACCCTCTAGAAATTATTGGGCCAAATTAGGGATTTTTAAAAGAGGAATAATAGGAAAATACCCTAAATTCTTATCTTAAATATTACCTAAAAAGAAATCGATATTTAAAGCATTAACATAAGTAGTTTGAGTTGGAATTGACTCCTAACCCTACCCTAATTGATTGGCCACGAATTTAGCTCCCATCCTAACCCAATTAGAAGTTGTTAAGCTTAGAAAGAGGAGAGAATTAGGAAATCCCAAATTTAAAAGGTGTTAGAGTCATATTAGGAAATAGAAAGAGAAGAGGCTTAAATACTCTCTTAACACCCCAAGGCCGGCCCTAGATCATTGCCAAGGCTTGCTGGGCGTGGAGAGGAAGCCAAGGAGGAGGAGAACTCGTGGGAGAAGGCTGCTCAAGCTCCCAACCCGTGTTCTTCGTGTTCTAGCCCTAGAAGAGGAAAACGACTAAAGGTAGGCATTCTCACGAGAAAAACTAAAGAGATTTTGATTGTAGATCGTTCCATGTACCAGGAACAATACCCTTAAGTTTCATGATTTATCATCGAGCCAATATTTACTTCTTGATCTTTGAAGTTCTGCACTCGTCATGACCTCGCACCCTCTTCTTAAATTCATATCTTCATGCATACTCATCCTCATGCCATGAGATTTTTACTGAAGAACTGATGAATGTTAGGCATCTTTTCCCCTATAAGCCCTAATTTTTACCCACCCTACTTCGTGAATTAATTCTCTCATCTCAACTGCTCACTGTGTCATGTACTCCATGTTTGACTTGAATAAAGCATGTCGAAACTCTATATATTTTCAAATTCCTATTTAATGTAAGTACTCACGTATGTCTAAATCAATATGCGACTTGTTTCATGATTTTTCATCATCTATACAATTAGTTATGAATTTTCGAATCACCCTATGTCAAAATATGTTAAGTTGGCACGCAATCCCATGCTAGTCCTTTTCCCGCTCAAACTCAGGTGAAGTACCTGAGAACGCGATGGCCCGATAGGCCGCATTCTCGGGGTTGGTAGTGACAGCACTACCCGTCGCGTTATGAACGTGATCAGGGATGTCGTCGCGCTCTGGCCGCCTGAGCAGATAGGTCTGTCATGATCCTTAACGACCCTGTCGCCTTCTGTAGTGGATCCCGTCGTGACCCTTATAGGGGTACGTCCCGATCTCATCATTTTGCATGAAAACCACCTTTTTGCAAGTCTTATTGTTATACAGTCACCCCATGTCCTATTAACTGTCTTGTACACAGAAAAACAAAGTTGTAATTATTGAATATATTTTAATTAATTCAAGTTAATCACATGATCTATCTTGTCCATGATTTTCTCATAACACTTGCACACACTTTGAACCATCCAAATATGCCTAACTTGGCATGTAAATGTATCATAATACATCTGGTAATTTATGTAATTAAATTGCCCTACTTTAAATAAGACTTGTCTTCATTTCTCGCATTGTTTTGGATTACCGATATCGACGCTCCACTGTTCTAGAATTCCTCTAGAACGTCGAGCACTTGTTTCTATATATATACACTCTTTCTTGACTTGGACTAACTCTCCGTCGGATAGTCCTTCTGTCGGACTAGTGAATCCTTGTTCAAGGCCTCCGTAAGTCTCCTCTGTCTATGGATTTCCACATGGTCGACGAGCTGGTTGTACCCTAACACCCATGATACCCTTTAGGGATCAATATGATCCAAAACGGCCTTAGTGTGCTCTTGCTCTTATTTAGAATCACGCCGGACCTTTGGACCTATATGTAACATGGCCAGTGGAAGGGTTGTAAATTCCACCTGACTGCCAACACCAATCGCGCGTGTTGTGCAACTGTTACTATCGCACGTTACTCGACATTCATGTACAATGACCATAGATCTCATCTATACTCTACTCGCTCATCTATTCACGTTCTCTCTACTATCTCGTCTATGCATCTAGTACTCTCATCTATTTCTTGGTACTCTTTATTGGCCATTGACTAATTGTCTAAGATAAAAAATATAACCAATGCCAGCACAATAGGGCCCGATCTAGTCCTGGGAGGAGCGCCCGAAAAGTGCCATTTGCCCATGGGAGTTAAAATGATTAGGATGTCGACATTACTTCCAAGTGCCATACTATCATGATTAATCTAAGACAGTCAGAAGTGTTATATTCTCTCGATGTCTATTGACAAACAAGTGCTATGTTCTCTCTCGGCTATCTCTGAATAACCAAAGTGCTATACTATTTCGATTGATGAGAATGGTCCAAAGCATGGAGTAGGTGAGCTTGCAGCCATAAATGCTTGGATTGATCTTTACGCCTTTAGGGAAAGATTTTCTGGATCCATCTTTGACGTGCTTTATTACAAAAACCCTGCATGCAATAAACACTGATACCTAGACAGCTTCTTTTTGTCTACGTTGTCAGTCAACATTGGTAGTCGTGCAGTACGAAGGTATGATAAACAGGAAAGGTTTACACAAATCAAGACTCTATGCGATACATGAAGTAAGCAAGAATATTTCGTGTGGAAATATTGTACTACCAAAATAAATGATCAAGATCTTAGGATACAGCATGATGCGCGGGAGAAGGTTTTCAAAATCCACAAAGTCTTAAGCATATGCATATTTAAGTAGTATAAGGAATGAAAATAGAAGATAAAGCAAGACTGTACAAGAGCTATATAGGAGCATTCTGTATAGAAATGATATTGATATCAAATTGATGATATAATCTTGTGAGAATGTAATCCATGTTGAAACCAAGTCGATGTGAATATAGTCCATGTATTAATATAATGAAATCAATATTCTGTACAAAGTTATTACTTAACAGAAATCGATGAGCAGATGAAATCATTGTTTTACTGAAATCGATCATTAAATTGTTATTTGAGTGAAATCAATCATGAAATCGTTGTTTCAATAATGAAATCGTAGTGAGACCGAAATCATTGTTCAAGTGAAGACAAATCATTGTTTGCGACCAAATCATTGTTTGTGATCAAATCATTGTTTAACTGAAGGCAAATCATTATTTTCAATCAAATCGTTGTTTAAGTACAAGTGAATCATTATTTATGATCAAATCATTATTTAAGTACAAGCAAATCATTATTTTCGATCAAATCGTTGTTTAAGTTAAAGCGAATCTTTGTTTAAGTACAAGCGAATCGTTACAGAGACCAAATTGTTGTTTTAGTTAAAATGAATCGTTGTTTCGATCAAATCGTTGTTTGAATGAAAGCGAATTGTTATTTGCGATCAAATCGTTGTTTTCGAATAAATCATTGTTTAAGTTAAAGTGAATCGTTGTAGCGATGGAAATCGTTGTTTTCGAACAAATCATTGTTTAAGTTAAAGTGAATCGTTGAAGCAATGGAAATCGTTTTTTACTTATGAAATCGTTGTAGCAATGGAAATCATTGTTTCACTTATGAAATCATTGTAGCGATGGAAATCGTTGTTTCCCTTATGAAATCATTGTTTTACTTATGAAATTATTGTAGCGATGGAAATCGTTGTTTCACTTATGAAATCGTTGTAGCGATGGAAATCGTTGTTTCACTTATGAAATCGTTGTAGCGATGGAAATCGTTGTTTCACTTATGAAATCGTTGTAGTGATGGAAATCGTTGTTTCACTTATGAAATCATTGTAGTGATGGAAATCGTTGTGTACTTAGAAGAAATGCATGCTCTGAACTTTGAATGACAGTGTGTCCCTGTGGATAAACTTAAAAAGAATTTGTTAGGAAATATTTATTGAGATTTTGTTAATCACCAAAAGTTGTTATAATAATAAAATTATATGGAGATAAACTGATCATCAATCTCCCCCTTTTTGGTGATGACAAAACATAGAACATTGCATGCATTGAAAGTACTAAAAATTAATTAACTTCAATTTAATTTTAGGGTATGTCTTTCAGAATAATTTCTCCCCCTTTTTGTCATTAAGAAAAAAGAAAGATAAGGATTCAAGGAAAGAAGATACTAAGATAAGTGGAGCCAAGGAGAATAAATTTCATTACTTAATGGGGATAAAAAATGTAGAGGACAAGAGACAAAAGAGAGGCATGGTTAGTAATTATGGGCCAAGCCTGGAGTTCCTGTTCTTCAAAATAGTTTTTAAAAGCACCCCAAGCCATAGATTAGGAAGGCCCCATATCAGGAAGCATTCTTTGGATGTGGAGTTGCCTCTGAGCTTCAATGAAATTGTCATATTCCTCTTTCCTAAGGGATGTCCGATAGTGACAGATGGTTCCAAAACTGGCATGCTGCAGGAACTTGTCAATGGATATTGGGTAGAAAATCTGTTGTTGCTTCAGATCCTTCTTCAAGGGTATATAACTTTGTACCTCTCAACGCATATGGCAAACGGATCCTGAGCCAAATTGATGGAGTTGAGATCTAGGAATTCATCAGCAGACAGAGTGGGTTTTGTTTGATCTGGCCAAGGAGAGGTTGAGATTGAGCAACTGTTGTGCAGCTTGATTATAGTGCTTCTCCCAATCAGATGGTGAGAGCCTTTCACATTCAGGCAGAAAAGGAGCTAGAACTTCAGACTTGATATTACCTATGTGATATTCACAGAATATAAATCTATGGAAGGCAAAAGAAGCACCCTGACAGACTGTGATTCTAGCCATTACTCTAGCAAATCTTTCAAAGATAATGGTTCCCACAGCAGAGTCCATGAGCAGGGAATGAAGCTTGGGAAGGAAGACAACCTCTGGTAGCTTGAGGGTAGCAAAATCTACCTGAAGGGAGGTGTTGACAGGGTTCTCAGTCCTGAGCAGTGCAATGGCTCCCTTGAACTGACCAAGCTGAATTTCTGGCAATTTATTGAGAAACTGATAGTCTTGGAACATTTGGAAGTGCCTGATCAACTTGATTTCCCTTTGGATAAAGGGACCCCAGGTATTCCGGTGGTGGATAACAAACCATTCTGACAGAGTGAGAGGGTGATCACTAGGAGGAAACCTATCAGATTTTGCAAGCACAAATTGTCTTTAGAGAGACTGATGGCCCCGAGCCCACTGGTCTTCAGTCTTGGACTCAGCAATGGAAAAATTTTTGGACTGATCTGATTTTGATATATGAGAGAGGGGAAGAACAATGGTTAGGTGTTCAGTGAGATTAAGATGAGGAGGCCAAAAATGGTAGCAAATGTACATTTTTGTAAGAATTCACAATATAGGGATCTCCTTCTATTTTCAATAGAAAGAGAGAACCAAAGAGGGGGAAAGTGAGGTTCAGAGGAGAGAGCAAGGTCTTTTGAGACTTTCATCTTTTTAGGGGCAGGACTAGAAGAGCCTGTCCTGTGAACATGAGAGGAAACGGATAGGATTGAGCGAAGAATTTCATCTTCAAACTCATCTTTAATGTCCTGAATGACCTCGCCCTGAATACGAGCACCCTTCGAAATGTTAGTTATGAATGATGGAGGAGTGGGTGGATGAAGAGAATAGAAAGAAGTAGGAGGAGGTGGTGCAGATGGTCCAGCAGATGATGGACCAGCAGATGAGGATCCAGCTGAAGATGATGTTGGAGGTTCCTCAAAAGTGGGAGGAGGAGAATAATAGGAGAAGATGTGGGTGAAGAGGAGGTAGTAGGAAAAGGTTTAGGTGAGGAGATGTACTTTGGAACTAGATTTTTGGAAGGTTCAGGTGCTGGTGGGGCAGAAATGGATGGAGGAGGAGAAGGAGGTGTTTGGTTTCTCATATTGGAGAATGTTGGGTTACAACAAGTGCTTAAATGTTTTTGATGATGAGCAATACTAATTGATGTTATGTTTGTTTTTGATGAGGAACATTTCATAACAAGACAAAACAGATGTGTGTTATGAATGTGTGAAACATGATGAGAATGGCAATTGGATGCAACTGAAACACATGTTTTATATGTTCATTATATCTCACTAATTATGTCTTTTAATGTAGGTGTGAATGTACACAAGACAAAGCCCAAAATCCAAGTGCAGAAGAACAAGACAAGTTGCTAAAATAGTGCACCTCTCAACAGATGACAGTGCATCTGTCAACAGATGAATAGTGCATCTGTCGACAGATGATTTTCGCCTGTCGACAGATCCACTCAGAAATCTATTCCCGGAAACCCAGTCTTCTGGTTTGTGAAAACCTGTCAGCATCTGTCGACAGCAGCAAGTCGTCTGTCGACAGACGGAGTTTTTGGAAGATCTAATGGCCAGGATATGATCTATTTTGGGTGATCCCTTTTAGCACGACTCTCCATGTTTGAACACCCTTATATAAGGATCATATGAGGCTATTTTCGCAGCAGGAGCCACCATACCAAAACCCTAAGCAAAGGTCAAGATCAAGGCTTTCTTCCTGCTGCCCTGCTTCATCTCTTTGCCCAAACAAAGAAGAACAACCTTCCAAGCGGAGTTGAAGCCGGTTCGTCTTCAAGTCAAGCTTCTCCATCATCACGTGGTCTTCAAAGACGTGAAGCTTGAAGTTTTCTAGACGACTACCACGAAGAGTTCTCATCTGGATTTGTTCTATATCTCAGAACTCTCCTCTTCCATACTTTCACCAATCTGTGTGTGTGTATATTGATTGGATATCATTGCGTGGATTTTGTGGAAGTGTGTGGTTTGTGATCTGTACAAGGGTTGCGTATAGATCATAGTGTGTGTGGTAGTGGTTCAAGCGTTCCGTGTGCTTATCCACGTGTGGATTGTTGTTCTGATTGCGTGTTTACATCAGACAACGTGTGTGTGGTGTGTGGTCAGATCAAGGCTAGAGGATCTGATCTATTGTGGACTTGATCTAGCGCGTGTGTGTGTGGTTGAGCCGGTGTGCTCGTGTGTGTGTTGTACTTAGTTCTTGAGTAGTGTGTCCTCACTGTGTGGGGGGTGGACGTAGGAGTCACGTGGTGTGATCTCCGAACCACCTAAAAAACCCTTGTGCACTGTGGTTTGATTTGTGGTTTGCATTGTATTGCGCTAGATGCATGCATAGGGATTTCGTTTACACACTACTTGTTGATTTGTTCACACACGTTGCATCAGATCAAAGGGGTTTTAGTTGAGTAGATCTTTTAATCCGAAGTAATTTTTAATTGCTTAAGTTTCCGCTGCAAATCTATTCAACCCCCCCTTCTAGCTTTGCCATTACCGAATATCCGATCCTAACAATTGGTATCAGAGCAGGTTCTCTGTTCATCGGTTGTGGTTTAGGAGATCTATCTTTGTGTGCTTTACCGCTCTGATTCCTAACATATCTTGCTTTGTTGAGTGGGTTTAAATCTGATTCTGATCTTACTTGATTTGATTGAACTAATTGATTGCCTTTTGATCTCACTCAATATTTTGTTGATTGGTCTAATCATCTGAAACATTCAGAAATATGGCTAAGTTCTCAGCATCATAATAGACCTATGATAATTGAGTTTGATGACAAGGTTGATGAATGCAGGTCTCCTCTATGAAAACATGCAAGTCTAGAAGGGAACGGAAGAAAAATGCTACATGGCTCATGGCAGCTCAAGAGGCTCTTCCCGTTCAGACGAATCTGAAGGATCACATCTGTCAGAGATCAAGATACTCTCAAAGGTCACAATTCAGATCCATTTGATGCATCAATATCAAATTCTGATTCAGAGGATGATATATCCTATGACGAATTGATAGAATGCTATGAGCAATTGTCCAATCAATTTAAGAAGGTAAAAACTCAAAACAAGAAGCTAAAAGAAAAATTGGATAAGAATGAAATGAGAATTGATAATGCTCAAGCATTCTATGAAGAAAATGAAAAATTGAAAATGGAGAATGAAAATTGGAAAATGAAGTCAAAAGCTATGAAATCAAGTTTTCTAAGTTGAAAGAAGATCATGATCAGGTTGAACCTGAAAATGTTGATTTGAAAAATAAAATGAAAAATTGATTGATCATAATGAGAATCTCAAATTTGATAATGATCAATTGAACAAACAAATCTCCAACATGGCTCATGATCACCAAATAAAAGAAAAATGTAATCAACTGTTTGAGGAGAATAATCATCTGAAAAAGAAGATTGAAGGCTTGTATCATAACAGACCATTAAATGATGAATGGAACAATGCTAAGCAGAAAATTGCTGACTTGGAAAATCAAATTGTTCAAAGTGAAATTGAAAAGAACAAATACAAAATGGTCTGGATGTCATGAAAAGCCAACTTCTAACTTCTGAAAAAGAAATTGTTGCATTGAAAGCTGAAAAAAAAATTGAACAAAAAGGCTCCAAATAGGAAGAATCATGTTTCAATTGAAAACTAGAAAAAGAAAATGGAGAAGAAAACAAGAGTCTACAGGGTCTCTACACCTCCTCCAGAGGCCCAGAATGTTTCAAGGAATCTCCAACTCCACATCACGCCAAGAGATACCAAAGGGTACCACTCCTTCTTCTCAACCCAAGGGTGATCAAAGGTACTCTAAAGGATCTCAGAGATTCCAGCAAATGCAATCACACTATGGTAAGCTCCAGGTAAATGCTCACCCGTTTGCTACAAATGCAATAAACTTGGTCATCTTGCTAAATTCTGCTGGAAGAAAAATCAACACTCTCATAAAAATCATGATGTTGAGCATGCTTCAAAGCTCATAATAATCCATGTGTTCATACACACAAGGATAAACATGTTCATAAAGATCAGAAATTTCATGTATCTATGAACAGGAAAACTGCACAAAACAACAGAAATCCAAAAATCAAATCACTTTGGGTTTTGAAATCATTGTTATATCCTAACATTAATGTCGTTGCAGGACCCAAGCAAGTGTGGGTCCCAAAACAAGCTTGATCAACAAGCTGAGATGTCTTACAGCAAAAAATTAGAAATGGATTCATCCCATTGGCTGTGCAAGGCAAGAATGATGGAGAACAAAGGTAATTTTTTTTTTTTTTACTGAGATTGAAGACTGTTCAGGTAAAATCTCTTTGTCACTTCAGTCTTGAACTGCAAGAATTGAAATGGATTTTTAATTCTATCTGAGGAATGAAGAATGTATTTTGTTGATACCCCCACATGACAATGCCACTTAGCAATTGAAATCATGCCATCCTGCTTGTGTAACTGTGCTCATGACCTCTTGGTATATCAAATGATGACATGTGGAAAAACAAGTTATGCTTGTTTGGAAACTATCATATGCGTGAGTAAAATACTCCGCCAAGTACCAAAAGTCATGTAATGCATAAGGCTAGTTGAGTGCTTAATAATTTGTGAATTGCTTGATACATTTACTATGCATGTGTTATGGGGGAGTAAATTGAAAGTGCTCATATGCTCATGAATGCTCATGAAATCTATGTGCAAGTGCTTGTCATGAATGTATATATATCATGCTTGAAAGTTGTCTCATCACATGCACATCTTATGGGGGAGTAAGTTCAAGGTAGGTTGAGTGAAATACTTGAGAGAAACCCTTCATATTCAATGTGTATTTATCCCTCAATCTTATGGTTCAAATCACTCTCAATTCAAAGCCTTAAATCTGATGTTTCAAAGCCCCTGTCGACAGCCCCAAACAGTCTGTCGACAGATATGACTTCACAGAAACCAGTTTTTGAACTCTGAGTGTTTCTGTCGACAGACGAATTCCATCTGTCGACAGCCAAGCACAGTTCTTGACCTCCCAGAACCATGTCTTTCAGGTCTGTGTGCATCTGTCGACAGGCACTCCTTGTTGTCGACAGATACACATTTTCTGTAAATTCTTCATCCTTCTTCATAAATTCTTCATGAGTATGTTCATATCATTGATGCAAGGGGAGAATTGGGTATAAATATTCATTATAACCTTTCATCCTCACATAGTATCAAAGACATATGGTTAATCACAATGATTTTGAAATAATATTTTGTGATTGAGTCTAGGTTGTATCATCTAGAAAATATTGAACAAATCTAATGATTTTAACCTAACTCACTTGAATAACTCCCTTGTGGATGATCATGTTCCTATATGGATTGACAAGTAAGAAGGTTTTTAAACTTAATGTCTTTGCATTGGCCTTTGACCTTAATAAACCTTTTGAACTTGATTTTCCAACTTAAAAAAAAAAGAGAAAACTACCTATTTCTAAAGTCAAAAATTAAAAAAATATATGTGAATTGGGACAAAGGTAGAGCAATGATGAGTATCACTGAGTAACGGGGACATAGGCATCACAAATGTCTGTCTTCGCGTCAAAAAGTCCTTTCATTATCTCTGCATAATGGTATGATGGTCACTCACACTGAGTAACTGGGGGTACGGGCATCCCAAATGTCTACCTTCACGTCAAAAGGTAAAAGTGATCCTAATTACCACTTAAATTGTTCAAATGTTAGAAATAGAGTGGAGCCTCCAACATTTAAATCAAGGGCAATGGGTTGTCTATTGTCAATTGTTCATGTAGACATTGCCTTCATTTACCAACTGAACATCACCCACTAAGGTATATGATTTTCTTCAATGGTTTTATTCAAAAGGGTTATCTCATTTTCATGTGTTTTTGAACGATGTATTCTAATGCTATAACTTGAGATTCCCGGAGTATTATCTCTTAACCATTGTAGAATTTTTATGTGTCTTAATACTAGTGTTTATGACATTTTGTAGTGGGTATCAACCTATTCTCAACCTTGCAATCTCATTTGAACACTCATTCCCCACTCATATCTTTCACAATTCAATTATGTGGTCACACAATTCTTTGCTTCATTCTTTTACTTGTGTGCACTCATTATCTTTTTGGATGTTGCCAAAAGGGGGAGAACATCAATTGTGCAAAAATTGAAAGTTTTGTCATCATCAAAAAGGGGGATAATGTTGGGTTCTCATATTGGAGAATGTTGGGTTACAACAAGTGCTTAAATGTTTTTGATGATGAGCATACTAATTGATGTTATGTTTGTTTTTGATGATGAACATTTCATGAACAAGACAAACAGATGTGTGTTATGAATGTGTGAAACATGATGAGAATGGCAATTGGATCCAAATGAGACACATGTTTTATATGTTCATTATATCTCACTAATTATGTCTTTTAATGTAGGTGTGAATGTACACAAGACAAAGCCCAAAATCCAAGTGCAAAAGAACAAGACAAGTTGCTGAAATAGTGCACCTCTCAACAGATGACAGTGCATCTGTCAACAGATGAATAGTGCATCTGTCGACAGATGATTTTCGCCTGTCGATAGATCCACTCAGAAATCTATTCCCAGAAACCCAGTCTTCTGGTTTGTGAAAACCTGTCAGCATCTGTCGACAGCAGCAAGTCGTCTGTCGACAGACGGAGTTTTGGGAAGATCTAATGGCCAGGATATGATCTATATTTGGGTGATCCCTTTTAGCACGACTCTCCATGTTTGAACACCCTTATATAAGGATCATATGAGGCTATTTTCGCAGCAAGGAGCCACCATACCAAAACCCTAAGCAAAGGTCAAGATCAAGGCTTTCTTCCTGCTGCCCTGCTTCATCTCTTTGCCCAGAACAAAGAAGAACAACCTTCCAAGCGGAGTTGAAGCCGGTTCGTCTTCAAGTCAAGCTTCTCCATCATCACGTGGTCTTCAAAGACGTGAAGCTTGAAGTCTTCTAGATGACTACCACGAAGAGTTCTCATCTGGATTTGTTCTATATCTCAGAACTCTTCCTCTTCCCTACTTTTCACCAATCTGTGTGTGTGTGTATTGATTGGATATCAGTGCGTGGATTTTGTGGAAGTGTGTGGTTTGTGATCTGTACAAGGGTTGCGTATAGATCATAGTGTGTGGGTAGTGGTTCAAGCGTTCCTTGTGCTTGATCCACGTGTGGATTGTGTTCTGATTGCGTGTTTGCATCAGACAATGTGTGTGTGGTGTGTTGGTCAGATCAAGGCTAGAGGATCTGATCTATTGTGGACTTGATCTAGCGTGTGTGTGTGTGGTGAGCCGGTGTGCTCATGTGTGTGTTGTACTCAGTTCTTGAGTAGTGTGTCCTCACTGTGTGGGGGGTGGACGTAGGAATCACGTGGTGTTATCTCCGAACCACCTAAAATCCCTTGTGCACTGTGGTTTGATTTGTGGTTTGCATTGTATTGCGCTAGATGCATGCATAGGGATTTCGTTTACACACTACTTGTTGATTTGTTCACACACGTTGCATCAGATCAAAGGGTTTTAGTTGAGTAGATCTTTTAATCCGAAGTAATTTTTAAATTGCTTAAGTTTCCGCTGCAAATCTATTCAACCCCCCCTTCTAGCTTTGCCATTACCGAATATTCGATCCTAACAAGAGTTAGAGTCTGAAGACTGGAAGGGACAGGTGGCTCTAGGGGCACAGCAGCTTCTTCTATAGGTTCTTGAATTGTGACTTGCTCTGCCTCAGACTCTAGTGGCCCTGATGGCCCTGACTCTCCAGCTAATGGCCCTGTCGGCCCAGACTCTACCATAGATGGCCCTGGAGGCCCTGACTCCTTAACTGTTGGCCCTGGTGGCCCTTATTCCTCTTGAGCAAATGGTCATGATGGCCCTGATTCCTCAACAACTACAGGTTCTGCTTGAACTAAATGCGTGGGAGCAGGAGGGGCAGTAGAGGACAAATGCACCCTCAAAAGTTCTGAAAGTTCTGTCACTAGCTTCATCAAGATCCCCAACTCACCTTTCATCCCTTAGAGCTCAGCTTTGACTGCTCCAAACTCCTTAACTCCAGTGCTCTGACTAATGAAGATAGAAGAAATATCAGATTGCACAGAGCACAGAATCTCTCCATGTGCATTTAATCTTTCAATAACTGGCTTTAGGTGCACACGAATCTTCTTCTTCTTGGATCTTCGGTGTGCCTTCCTGGCAAGCAATAGAATTTTAGTGGCAACACCTTTCCCTTTCTTTCCTGAGCTGACAGCTGGCTCAATATCAACATCATCACTTGAGGTGCCCTCCACTAAGCGTTCTTTAAATTTATCAGAAGCAACACTTGCAGTGGGCTCCCCTTGAATTTCTGCTTCCTTTTGAGTTTCAGGCTCCCCCTGAAATGGAGCATCTTCCATTTGCAAGTCTTCACTGTGGCCTAGAGCCACAACTTCTGGAATAACTGTTTCCTGACTTTCTTCCATATTAACATATTCAGCAGGAATATTTGGGATGATTTCTTCATGAGTCTCTTCCTGCTCCCCCTCAATATGAGCAATAGTCGCCAAGATTCTTCAATAACATATGCAATGACTGTTGAGGGGGTCTCACTTCAGATGACTGCCCAACGGGCTCCATAAGCTTAGGAGCTATTTCCTCTATCCTTCTTGCAACTGCAACAGGTTCTTCAACCCTGACTTCTGCTTCTTCCTCTTGAACTTGTTGAATTTCTGGAACTTCACCAATTATTGCTTCTCCTTCTGCCACTGAAGTCTTAGTCCAAAGGTTTCCAACAAGAGAGAAACCGCTTTTCTTCAGATTTCTAGACTGAATAGATTGGCCCATCTTCTCCATACTTCTCCCTTTAGATCAATGCCATAATGATTGAAAATCTTGGTCAGCAAATGGGCATATGGTAGAGATACATTCAATTTGTTCTTTTTGTCCCATATCATCTCTGTAGCAAATTTCATCCTCTCAATTATAACTTGAGCCATATTGATATCATGATTCTGGATGGCCCAAACATCATGTCTAAGTCTGCTTTTGGACAGGTTGAGAATGTGGCGCTCCTTGGCACTAAAATCCGGCAGACTATAAAATGATGAATTCTATTGAACGCATTTAGCTGGTTGATATATATTTTTCCATCTTTCAACTTGTACTCTGTTCCAATGATTCCTAATCCCTTAGCATGAATATCAACAGAGTCTACCCCACTGCGACCGACTATAGATACACCAAATAGCCGCGCTAAAATATCATAGGTGATATGAATGCGGGTACCTTTAACTGTGGAAGAAAGGGCCCCATCTTCTTCCGTCTTCAGGCAGGTGTAGAATGCCTTGACTAGGTCTGGGTAGCTCGCTTCAGAAACTGACCATTTTCATCCACTTCATCCTTTCTCTTGCTTCTATAATACTGTGCTGAAATGTTGCGAAAAAACTGCTATGAAGAAATCTAGAAAGGGGGGTTGAATAGATTTCTTAGAATTTTAAGATTCACTTCGATTAGGGTCTTAGAGAAATTGAATTCAGTATGAAATCTAAAGAACAATGTCACTTCTGAACAATTTAGACTAGTTAGATGGTGACATGCTGACGAGCCTATCAAATATCTAAAGCAAGAGATAAGCAAACCACAATAACAGAGAGATTTAGGGTGGTTCGGATTACAAATAGTGTATCCTACATCCACCATCCACACACACACCACAAATGTGGCTTATCTTTCCAGTTCAAAAAGATCACAAGGATCACACCCACACTCTGAGATACAGAAATCTCAGATCCAATCACACACACGCACGAAATTAGGCACAAGGATTGCACCAATTTCACAAAACACACATTATGGATTGAGTTTAAGAGTGAGGAACCAGATTGAACAATCAATAACAGATGGAAGGCTTCTGGTTCGAATATCCCTATTTATGCTTGAGTAATGGGGACCAGCTCTTCTGCTTCAGCTTCTGGAAGAAGACTCTGATGGCTCGAAATTCTCCTTTAGTGGATTATCCAAGATGCTCAAAGCTTATGTTCCTTCAGATCGAAAGCAGATCGCCAGGATGAAGCTTTCTTCAGAGGTCGACTGGAATACTCTGGAGCATGAAGAGCAGATGTGTGTCCTGATGGATGCTTCTCCAAAAGCCAAGTGGCAAAGGGGTATTTATAGCCCCAAGGGTCCACAAAATATCTTGGGAATTGGGAGCACAGGAATTCCCGCCCAAAAAAGCCCTTACCAAAATCCTCCACGTGCCTTGGTAATTTTAGATCTGGAGAATTATCGAAACTGTGTCGACACTACACTGTTATGTGTTGACACACAGGTTCCTGGCTGAGAAACAAGCTCCTGGGACAATGTACTAGTGTCGACACACAGCTGGACTGTGTCAACACCACTGGGTACTTGATAAATCCTGGTTCTAGGATAGTGACTAGTGTCGACACCGCAAGGCACTGTGTCGACACCACTGGCCATTTCTTCATTATTCTTCTCTAGGACAGTGAACTAGTGTCCACCACAAGGCACTGTGTCGACACCACTGAGCATATATGACTTTTTCTTTGAACTATACATGAAAGAAACATTGTGAGATATAAATTTAAGCATAATAAGCATGACTTCAGTATATTATGAATCATATTTGAGTATCATCATAATAAGAGATCCAACAATCTCCCCCTTTTGATGATGGCAACTATGATTCATTAAGTTAACTTGAATTTCTCAGAAATGTGATTTTAAAAATCATCCATTCACAATTTCATAGCATATCATAAGCATAACAATGACATTCACATTTTTCATCCCTTTGCAAGCAAAACATGTCATTCATTTGTCATTTCCAAAGAAAAATCATACATACAAGCATCCAACAATGCATCCATCAATCGAAATATGTTAGCATTCATATCAAGATGTATCCCAAAAAGTTTAAAGTTAACATCCCAAATGATGTAAATCCTTCTCCCCCTTTGACATCATCAAAACAAAAGATATCATGCAGAAGGAGGTGGAGGAGGAGGAGGAATAGGGAGCAAGATGGTCTCCATGGTCTTCATCCTTGCTTCCATAGCATTCAAGCTTGTTCTCATTTGTGTTTGCATAGTAGAGAGTCTGGTGTGCAGAAGATCTTCCATTCTTTGATGATTGTCATACATATTCTCTTGAAAGACACAAAGACTGTGAGTTGCATGGTGAGATGGGGAGGATGAGCTGGGAGCTGTGCCATGTTGCATGAAATTGCTAAAATCAGACTTGAGATGTGCCATTTCTTGATCAATGTGAGCAATCAAAGTCTTCATGGCGTCCATATCATCAACCAAATGTGCAAAAGACAGTCGAGTCTTAGAAACTTAAGATACAGCTTCTTGACTATCGAATAGTCCCTGTTGAGTGTTAAGCAAAATTCCTTCTAGAATTGCTTGAGTCTTGAGCTGAAGTTCTTTAAGTTGGGTACAAGCATCACCCAAAGTTCCAATTAGCCTGTTGAATCTTCTAGTTGCATGCTCAGCTGCTTCATGTTGTCTCACAACTGACCATTCACAGAATTTTCCAATCTCTGAATCCGAAGTTCAAATCTGTTAGACATTTCTGTTATGGAGGAATTTAGAGATTCAAACTGAGTTTGCAGAAATGTATATAGCTGAGGTGGAATGGAAGGTCCACTATCTGAAGTGGAGGCTGAACTGTGATGATGGGTGAGAAAGGTTGGATGGACAGGTATATTTGATGGAGGTGGAGATGCATGAGGAGAAGGCACATCTTGTGGCTCAAAGGAATTTCAACCTCAACATGTGGCTGGTCCACTGGATCAATTTGAGGTGCTACATCTTCTGGAGCAACTTCTTCTTGCACTTGTTCAACATGTGGTTCAGGCTCTACAACTGGCCCTCTTAACATTTGATCTCCCTCAACTCTGAACCTCATGAACTTTTGCAAGTGATGCAAACAATATATATTATTTTGAGGGATTTTCTGAACTTTTTCATTCACAAAGGAAATTCCAAAATGCTTGAATATAGCCTTAAGGTGTGCAGCATAAGGCAAGGATCTGTGAAGATCTTTCCTTATGGTTTCAGACATAATTTGAGTCATTATCAAATTCAATTGATTTATTTTCACATTCTTCTTCATGCCAAACATCACAAATCTCTGAATATCTGTCAATCTATTCCTGCCACAACTCTGTGGTGTGATAATTGTGGTAAGAATGTGATGTACCAAACGAAACTGGAGGAAAGGTGTTGGTATTGAATCTTGTGACATGGGTTTGCCTTGAAGCCATTGAATCATGAGGAAGACCAGTAAGCAAGTGTAGGCTTCATGAAGATTGAATTCAAAATCACTCCAATCCTCACCATCATTTGGAAAGTGAAAAAGTTAGAAGCTAAATCATGAGTGAAAAGAATAGATACACCCTTAACTTCAGACCTGAAACCCTCTGGATCATCCACCATGTTCAAATTGAATTCTTGAACTAAACGTGGATAAAAAATTCTGAATTCTAAGATAAACTTCAACCACCCTTGAAACTGAAAGTAGGGTATAAGCTCTGGAAAAGCATTTGCAAGAGCTTCATCATCTGAAGCCACAGCCTTAGGCTCGAGAATAGAATGACCTTCAGTTGCAACTTGAGATGGGGTGACTACTTGTGCCTCAGATGAGTCTGAAGACTTCGAGGATGAGTCTTCTTCAGAAGAATCACTGGAATCTGGTAGAAGCTTCCTTCTAGGGTGACGAGAGGGCATGGGAGACTTGCCTTTGCTAAGAGAAGATGTCCTTCCCCGCTTAGATGGTGTTCCTGAAGGAGTCACCTCACCTTTTCTCTTTAACGGATCATGGCGAAATTTGCTTCTCCTCTCTGGTTGAGGCTCTTCAATGACAATGCCTTTTGCAGCCGCCCTAGTCTTTGCCCCTCTCCTTGGAGTCTGTTGGGAGCCATGATGAAGGGAAGATGAGAAGAGAACAAGGATGGAAGGTTGGAGAAGAAGAAATGGAAAGCAGGGGATCAGTTCCTGGGAAGTTTGAAGGAGGGAAGAATTCAAGTGGGGTGAAAAAAGCAAATGGTAGGGTCGACATGGGACCAAGGGCATAGAAAAAGAGATTTAATCCCTCAAGATGGGGGATAAAATGTACCCGCGGTCCAAATACCCTAAACATGAGTCGCCGGTCAAGCCCAGGTGTGTCGACACATATGAATTGTGTCGACCTGACAGACACACTAGTGTCGACACACAAGAAAGGTGTGTCAACCTTACTTGACAAAGATTTAGAGTTGTTGAGAAGAATGAGAAGGGAAACCTTCTATATGATGATCATATCTGAAATCAATTATTCAAGGATTTTTAACATGTTAAAGAAATCATTTCCAATTTTTCATCATAATTCCATCATTTTTCACTGGGTTGAAAGATATCTAGCATGAAATTGATCATTAAGAAATCAAATATACGTTTATCAGACGCCAATATTTCCAGTTACTCATTGACATTGGTTCTTTTATTTTGATTTTACCCCTTAGAACAGAGATAACACAGCACCTCATGACATACATGGCACTTCACTTTTTGTGAAGGTGTGCAGTTTCTCAGTGTTATGTCATTGCTGTCAGAAAATCTACTTGTAAATGAACATTGAGACTTTTGACACAACTTTACCTTTTATCCGTCTTGAATGAAGTGTGTAAGATCAATACACAATTGAGCAAAAGTCCATAAAAGAAATCAAGTTACTTGAGGAGTTCAAGTAAAAGAGAGTGTTGACTGAATGAACATGTTATAGCAATTAAGAAATCGATCCTTATTTTCTTCAGAATGACTAATGAACATTTCATGTATTAGATATTCATCAACACACTGAATTAATTTTGGTTTTGATGAGAGAAAATGACAATGAAGTCTTTAGCTCCCCCTGAGTTATTGATCTCATCTATTTTTCATCAAAAGTAAAGAATTCCTTCTTCAATGAAAGAGTGATTAAGATGGTCAAGTGATATTGATGAATTAGAAATTGAAGAATTGATGGCTTCAAGAATGAACATGAACTTGATAGAAGTTTCACAGAAAGCTCACATCACCTCAACATTTTCTTGATCAGTCTCAGCAACTTGCTCTCAAAAGAGTTTGTGAACAATCTTGATTCTTTTGAACTGAAATCTCAGAGCTTACCTTTGTTTCTCAAGCGGAGGTGCTCCCCCTCAATATGTGCATCAGTAATTCAGCATTCAAACAATGCATACTCAATTTCAGCAGTCAATTTCATCAAACAAGCATACATGACCAATCATGTTTCAAGCACATTAATAGCGATCACAACAAATTTTTTTAAATAATTTCAAAAACTGAATGATTCTTACACATTTTAGATCATGGGTACTTGGCGGAGGATTTTCCTCAACACATAATGATAGCTTTCAAACAAGCATAACTTGTCCTTCCACTAATCACTATTTGATATACCTCATAATCTTAGCATAAAGAATCAAAAGTTTTTCAGTTCTTATTCCATGTTGCATATTCCATGTTCTCTTCTCAGAGATGTGAATTTGTCTTCAGCCAATGGTTTTGTGAAAATATCTGCAATTTATTTTTCAGTGGGGATGAATTCTAATTCAATGATTTTGTTTGCAACTTCATCCCTTGGAAAATGATGCCTGATCTCAATGTGTTTTGTTCTAGAGTGTTGAATTGGGTTTTTGGAAAGATTGATTGCACTAGTATTGTCACACATAATAAATGAGCATCCAATATCAATGTTGTAGTCAAGCATTGACTTTTAATCTACAACACTTGAGTTGCACAACTTCCTGCAGCAACATATTCTGCTTCTGCAGTAGATAGTGCAACTGAGTGTTGCTTTTTGGAAGCCCATGTTATCATGCAATTTCCTAAGAATTGACAATAACCACTAGTACTCTTTCTATCAAGCTTACATCCAGCATAATCAGCATCAAAATAGGAAATCAATTAGCATGACATGAAACTGGATACCATAGACCCAAATCACAAGTTCCACAAAGATATCTAAAAATCCTCTTAACTGCAAGCAAGTGACTTTCCTTCGGACTAGACTGAAATCTAGCACAAAGACATACACTAAATTGAATATCTGACCTACTTGTAGTAAGATATAAAAGAGATCCAATCATACCTCTGTATTGCTTTGCATCAACCAATTTACCTTTTTCATCTTTGTCCAATTTGATGCTTGTACTCATGGGAGTTGATGCTAGTTTGGCTTGTTCAAAGTGAAATCTTTTGAGCAATTCTTTTACATATTTGGCTTGATTTATAAAGAACCCGTCCTCAAGTTGTTTGACCTGCAACCAAGAAAGAATTGTAATTCTCCCATAAGACTCATTTCAAATTCACTGTGCATGTAATTTTAAAATTCTTCACACAGTGAAGGATTGGTGGATCCAAAAATAATATCATCCATATACACCTGAACTACAATGATATAATTGTGGACTGATTTTGCGAAATGAGTTTGATCCACCTTACTCTGGAATAATTCTTACCAACCAGAAAACTGCTCAATCTGTCATACCATGCTCTTAGAGCTTGTTCAAACCATAAAGAGCTTTATGCAGTTTATACACATGGTTAGCTTTATCAAGATCTTCAAATCTAGGAGGTTGAGCAACAAACACCTCTTCTTTTATGTAACCATTTAAAAAGGCAGTTTTCACATCCATTTGAAACAATTTGAAGTTTTTGGAACATGCATATGCCAATAGAATTCTCACTGCTTCTAATCTAGCTACTGGTGCAAAGGATTCCTCAAAATCAACTCCAAGTTCTTGATTATATCCTTTAGCAACCAGTCTTGCTTTATTTCTGACAACTTTTCCTTCTTCATTCAATTTATTCCTAAACACCCATCTTCCAATTATTGAGTTTTCAGGATTTTTGGGAACTAGACTCCAAACATTATTTCTTTTGATTTGATTCAACTCATCATGCATTGCTTCTATCCAAGAATTATCTTTTAGTGCTTCTTCAATGTTTTTGGGTTCTATTTAAGATATAAAGCCATATGATCTTGTTCAATGACATTTCTGAAATGAGATCTTGTATGGACTCTATCATGAACATTTCCAACAACATTCTCAAGTGGATGGTCTTTAAAGTATTCGAAATTACCTCTTGTTGCTGTACTTACCTGCTCTGGTGTCGACTTAATGTCCTGTGGTCTCGACTTAGCTTCAGGTTCAGCAACCTCTTCATTCTCCACAGATTGATCTTCTTCTTTTATAAGAATGTCAACATCTTCTTCTTGATTCCTGTACAAATCAAGGTCAGTAGATTTTTCAATATTCTCATCAAATATGACATAAGGAGTTTCCTCCACACTGTTTGATTCATTGTTAAACACTCTATATGACCTTAATTTTCAGAATATCCTAGAAGATGCCTACATCACTTTTCTTTTCAAATTTATCAAGATCATGTTTGTCATTATTATGAATGAAAACTTTACATCCAAACACTCTAAAATATGCAAGGGAGGTTTCTTACCTTTCATAAGTTCATAGGAAGTTTTCTTAAGGACCGGTCTTACCATTACTCTGTTGAGGACATAACATGAATTGTTGACGGCTTCTGCCCAAAATTTTCTTGGAAGCTGACTTTCAATCAACAATGTTCTTGCCATCTACACTAAAGTCCTATTCTTCCTTACAACAATTCCGTTTTGTTCAGGAGTCCTTTGAGAAGCAAACTTGTGATCAATTCCTTTATTCCTGCAAAAATCAAAACATAAATTATTGTCAAATTCTCCTCCATGATCAGTAAGAATGGAGTGGATTTTATTTATTTTTGCATTTTCAATTTTATCAACAAATTCTTTGAAATTTTCTAAAGTGTCACTCTTGTGAGATAGAAAATACACCCATGTGAATCTAGAAAAGTCATCCACAATCACAAATCCAATCTATGTCCACTAAGACTGAGTGTCCTAGTTGGACCAAATAAGTCCATATGCAACAATTCAAAAGGTTTGGAAGTGATTAAGGGTGCAACAGATTTGAATGATTTCCTGGTTTGTTTACCGTGGGCACATGAAGCACATATAATTGCATTTTTCTTTTTCTTCTTAATTTTGTAACCATTTACAAGAGAAATCTTAGCAACTTATTCAGAACATTTTCACTAGCATGACCTAACCTTCTATGCCACAGTTGATAGATGATGATCATGTCTGATTGGCAACAAGACAAAGATTTTCATGTGATGATCATTCAAATCAACCAAGTAAACATTATTAATTCTTTGGCCAAGAAATTTTATTTTTTCCAGAAACTTTTTCAACAATTTCACATGATTCAGAATTGAAAATTACCTTAAGGCCTTTGTCACACAGTTGACTTATGCTCAAGAGATTATGATCAAGACCTTCAACAAGTAAAACATTCTCAATTGAGCTTGAAGGATTCTTACCAATTCTTCCTGTTCCAATGATTTGCCCTTCGTTCTTACCTCTAAAAATTACTTGTCCACCATCTTTTTCAATCAATGTTGAAAATTTTTCCTTATCTCCAGTCATATGTCTTGAATAGCCACTGTCAAGGTACCATTTATCTTTCTTGTGGGCTGTAAGACATTCCTGCAAAAAAAAATTTAGAAAGAGAATTTTGGTACCCAAATTGCTTTGGTCCCATCAGTTGTTTCAGCTCAGCAACAAATGTTTTGGAATCCAGATTTGCCTTATTTTCCTTGAATTCATTATTGATCTACATTTTTCATCAGTGTGACCAGATTCTTACATATAGTGCACATCATGATTCTTTGTGGTGTGAAACCCTTATTCTTATTGATGTATGATTTCGAATCAACTGAAGAGTTTTTGTGTTCTTTGGATTTGAAGTTGGTCTCAAACTGGATATTAAATTCTGTTGATCTTTACCTTGAGCCTTTTCATGTTTAAATTGCATTTTGTAATTTTTGACCTGATTTTGAATTTTTTTTTTTTAGTTTGCTTCTGATTTTTCCTTGAAGTTCTTTTCAGAATTACCATAGGAAGTGCTTCCTTGGACAAATGAGGTTATCAATGTTTGTCCAATTTTCTTATTACTTTCAGACTGATAACCTAGACCATGCTTGTAGGATTCATCAGAACTCCTAAAATAGCATCTAGGTTTTGTTTGCCTTTGACAAGTCTTGACAATCTCTTTCTTGTCATCCAGTTCTTTTTGGACAGTTTTCCGTTCCTCTTGCATCACTTCTTTTTCATTTATGAGTTTTTTATTTGCATTCATTAAGATCTATTTTTCTTTTTCAATTGACTGACATCTCTCCTTGATTACATCAAGTTGTTCATTCACACATTCCTTTTCCTTTTTCAGGTTATTGATTTCATCAGTCAGCAATTTTGTTTGCTCAGATTCTTGTGGACTTTGCACTATGCTATTAATTTTTCTTCTCAATGTTTTATTTTCAGACTTTCGTTCATACAATTTTTCAAATAAAACAGCATAAGCTTCCTCCCAGTCATCAGTTGAGAAATTTTCAAATGAAGAACTTACCTCATTTTTTCTTCATGTCTTGCCATGAGACAAGTCACTTCTTCTTCTTCTGATTCATTTTCTTCCTGATCTTCTTCATCCTCATCACTCCATGTGGCTAGCATTGCCCTTGTCTTTTTGAACATTTGATTTTTCAATTTTCTTTTTCAAATCAGGACACTCTCCTCTCATGTGTCCTGGCTTCATGCATTCATAGCAAATAATGTCAGTCTTTTTATTAGTTTCCAATTTTTATTGAAATCATTTTTCTTTAAACATCTTTTTTGACAAAGGTTTAAACTTACGTTTCCCTTTCTTTCTCAGAATTTTTCTGAATTGCCTTGTCAGTAAGGCCAATTCTTCATCATTCTCTTCATCAAAAGACTCATCATATTCATCAGATTGATCAGTAATAATTTTTGAACTAGATGAAGCTTTTAAAGCAATAGGTTTCTTAGATGTAGACATAGATGCATTTCTTTCCAGATTTATCTCATATGTCATGAATGAACCTATTAGCTCATCCAGTTGCATGGTTGACAGATTTTTTGAATCCTCAATTACAGTTGCTTTTATGTGCCAGGCTGATGGAAGTGATCTAAGAACTTTCCTAACACGATCACTATTAGATAGTCTTTTCCTAGACCTCTAAGACCATTAACCAAAAGCATGAATCTAGCAAACATCTCAGAAATAGTCTCATCACTTTTCATCCTAAACATTTCATATTCTGAGACAAAGATACTTGCCTGGTGTCTCTTACCTCAGAAGTTCCCTCATAAATGAGCTGTAGCTAGTCCCACATCTCCTTAGCAGACTCATGAGGAGACTCTGGAGTACTCCTTGGGATGGATGGCACATAGCATCATGTTCATGGCACTCCAGCTGAGTGTGGACTTGTTGATCTGGTCCTTGGTCCATAGACTTTCATCCTCAAAAGTTCATCAGTCCCTTGTCGACAATCTTCCAGAGCTCATATTTTGTGCTCTAAGGAACACTTGCATCCTTTTTTTCCAATAAGCATAGTCAGATCCATCAAAAAAGGAGGCCTAAAATTGAATGACGCTCAGCAATAAACCCCTTAGTGTTTTCCATAGCAATAAACTCATGATTGTTAGATCAAACACTTACAGTGCAAAGAGAACCTGCTCTGATACCAAATGAATGTTGCGGAAAAACTAGTATGAAGAAATCTAGAGGGGGGTTGAATAGATTTCTTAGAATTTTAAGATTCACTTTGATTAGGGTCTTAGAGAATTTGAATTCAGTATGAATCTAAAGATCAATGTCACTTCTGAACAAATTAGACCAGTTAGATGGTGACATGCTGAGCTCATCAAACATCTAACGCAAGAGATAAGCAACCACAATACAGAGAGATTTAGGGTGGTTCGGATTACACAACAGTGTATCCTACATCCACCATCCACACACACACACAAATGTGGCTTTCTTGCCATTCAAAAGATCACAAGGATCACACAACACACTCTGAGATACAGAAATCTCAGATCCAATCACAACACACAAATGAATTGGGCACAAGGTTCACCAATTTCACAAACACCATATGGAATGAGTTTAAGAGTGAGGAACCAGATTGAACAATCATATCAGATGGAAGCTTCTGGTTCGAATGTCCCTGTTATGCTTGAGTAATTGGGACCAGCTTTCCTGCTTCAGCTCCGAAGGAAGACTCTGATTGGCTCGAAATTCTCCTTTATTGGATTATCCAGAGCTCAAGCTTTTGTTCCTTCAGATCCGGAAGCAGTTCGCCAGATAAACTTCCTTCCGATGTCCGGCTGGAATGAAGGATCGAAATAAATGTGTGGAAAAGATCTAGAAGGGGGGGGATGAATAGATCTTAGCCACTTTTGCGGAAGCTCAAATAATTTTGAAACTGTTTAGAATCAGAGGCAATGTTATCAGTGAAAAACTACTGATCTGATTAGATTGGAGTGGGTTGAAAAACTTAGATGTGAATCAAGTTGATTAAGTGAATTAAAAGCGAATCCTATGCAACCATCTATCGGATGAATCAGTCAAACCACAGAAAACAGATGCACAAGGATTTTTAGGTGGTTCGGAAATCACCCATGTGATTCCTACATCCACCCCTCACAACCCGTGAGGATTCACTAACACAACTGGGTAACACACCCACTGGAGCCTGACAACTCCAACACTGAAGAGCTTACAACTCACACCACTTCTAGAGCAAGACTACTCTAGAACAACTGAGCAAGACTGCTCAACACCACTTGAGTTTGACAACTCAACACTGAGCACAACGGCTCACACAACCTGAGCACAAGGCTCACACTAAGACTGCTAGACACCAACTAAAGACTTAGATCCTCTAGCAATAGATCTAGTCAAAGTTTGAGAACTCTAAAGAGAGTTATGCAGAAGTGCTTGCATAATCCAAAAGATATCTCAGAAGAACAGAAGAGAAATTAAATTGAATTGAAAGTCTTCGTTCTTCAGTGTACTCCCTTGTAGAGCTTGAATGGGAAGAAGCATGTGAAGCTTGAAGTCCAAATCGATGCTCTGCAATCTGAGAAGTTGGATCTTCCTTGAATTCTTCACCACGAAGACTTCTACAGGATCTGCCTCCTTGGAATGCTTCAGAGGAATCTTCAGGGCTCAAATTCCAATTCCCACACCTTGAATTGGTGGGAATTGGTCTTCTAGAAGCAATTGGAGAGCAGAGGAAGGAGACACAGGCTCTTCTGGCCGCCAGGAGCTTCTTGGAGGCACTGAGAGAGTTGGGTCCGGTTCTTCCTTGGAAGGCAGGCCAAAAGGACCTTTTATACCCTTAGGATTCCAAAGATACCCTTTGGGGTACAAGGGCACGCTTTCCAATAAAGATTCTGATCGCCCTAGAAGGACACGTGGCAGCCATCAACTCTTAGGATGAAAAGTTTCCGTAGTGTGTCGACCTGCCCTGGTGGTTGTGTCGACACACTGTCCCAAAGATGGAAAGATCTGTTCTGGGAGAAGGTCCCGTGTCGACCTGCTCTTGAGTGTGTCGACCTGCTGTCCCATTTCCTCAAACAGGCTGTTCTGGGACTGGTCCGTGTCGACCTGCTCTTGAGTGTGTCGACCTGCTGTCCCATTCCTCAAACAGGCTGTTCTGGGAGCTGGGTCTAGTGTCGACCTGCTCTGGGAGTGTGTCGACCTGGGTACCATTGATCTCTGGAAAACTGCCACTCGTGTCGACACACTCTTGACATGTGTCGACCTGCTCTTGACATTTTTACACAATTCCTCTTTGAATCTGTGTTGATGTGTCGACACCATTGATGGGTGTGTCGACACATCTTTTGCATAAAAATGTTTGTACCTGAAAAATAAGCACATATCATTAGTTAAATGATTTATCATGACTATAAATTATGAATGTGATTTGCAAAATACTTTTTGAACATGAATTTCAGGTATGATTTTCTTTTGACATGCTTCAATTAAATTGCTTTAAGAACATTTCTTGTCATCATCAAAATAGGAGGGAAATGATATGAATTTGCATTCAATCCAACAATCTCCCCCTTTTTGATGATGGCAACATTAAATCCATATTTGAATGTGGTTTTGATGAAGTGTGATTTTTTAAGCAATTTTTATTGTTTAAGTTTTTGTTTTCCTTTTTGTTCATACTTGTCAATGTCCTTTTGATATTGTTCAGTAACAATTGATGAATTTTTGTGAGATACAATGTTACTTAAAATTAGAAGTTTTGTGCACACAAGTCGACAATTGAACAAGTATTCACACACAGAGACAAAATTTTGTATTGAAGCCAATTAAAAAGCCCAAACAACCATTTCATTTCATAAAAGATCATTACCAAGATCATTACTTTCATTCATTTTTCTCCCCCTTTGACATTATCAAAAAATGTACATTAGGTAGAAGATGGAGGAGGAGGAGGAATTGGAGCTAGAAGCATCTCAATATCTGACAATCTTTTATCCATTGACTTCATGCTTGACTTTATCTGTTCATGGATAGTTGTCAGTCTGGTGTGAAGATAGTGCTCCATTTTATCAGTATGCTCTATCAAGGTGCTCTGAGTTCTCTTCAATTCATCTGAAACAGGTTGAGAACTTGATGAGCCAGCTGACCAACCAGGTCTTTGCATTATCTTGAATTCCTTGGTCAATTCTGAAATCTGTCTGTCAATGTGCTCATTGAAATTCCTCATACTTTCCAAATCATCCACAAAATGAGCAAATGACAATCTGGTGCTGGATATCTCATGCAGTGTTTGGTTAGTGTTGAAGACATCTGCTTGGGAATTTGCCAATATTCCCTGAAGAACTTTCTCCAACTTGTCTTGATGCTCTTTTAGCTGAAGAGAGGCATCTGCCATTGTGCCAATCAACCGATTGAATCTTTGAGCTGCATGATCTGAAGCTGCCTTCTGTTCAATAAATTTGGCAGAAACTGAGTTTTCCAGTCTTTGAATCCGTAGCTCAAAAGATGTGGACATGGATTGAAGTGAGGAGTTGAAGGATTCAAATTTGTCATTGGAATGATATCAATTCTGGTGGAACAGAGGCCCACCAGAAGATGTGGATGGTTGGAATGAGGGTTGTGGGAAAAATGAGGAAGCTGAGGTGAAGAGGAGCATGGAAAGGACTATCACTTTCATTAGCACCTGAGGCTGATCCTCATGCATAGGAGGCTGATCCTCTTGCTAGGAGGCTGATCCTCTGACTTAGGGGCTGGTCCCCTTCAGCTGGAGGCTGTTCCTCTTGTACTTGGGGCTGATCCCCTTGAGCCTGAGGCTGATCCTCCTGAGGTTGGGGCTGTTCCCCTTGAACTTGAGGCTGTTCCTCTTGAACTGGAGGAGCCTCAACCACAGCTGGTCCTCTTCTAATTTGATTTCCTTCTAATCTAAATCCCATAACTTCTGGATATTCTTGAATGTGTAGATGTTTGACTTGGGAATGGATTGGAATTTCTCATTTTCCAATGGCACACCAAAGTGCTTGAACACTGAGGTCAGATGTGCTCCATAAGGTAGAGATCTCTTGAGGTCTGTTCTTGTAGTTTCAGAAATGATTTGATAAGAATCACATGAAGGTTGACCTTGATATCTTTGACCATGCAATAGAGTATGAATCTCTGGATATCTGTCAATCTCCCTCCCACCACCTTGAGGGGTAACTATGGTTGTCAAGATGTGGTGAATTACCCTTAGTACAGGTGGAAATGAGTTGGCATTAAACCTTGTCACATAGGTTTGTTTGGGATCTGATGGATCTGCAGGATGGCCTGTCAAGATTGAGTAGGCTTCATGTAAATCAAATTCAATTCATGGTAGTCAGCCCCTTCATCTGGCACTTTGAAAATGGAGGCTGCTACAGCAGTTGGCATGTTTATCTCTATCCCCTTGACTTTGGATTTAAAACCTTCTTCTGTGCAGGTGAGGTTTTTGTAGAACTCTCTAACTAACCTTGGATAGCAACTTGAAATTCAGAAATAAAAGGTATCCAAGATTGAAAGGAGAAATAGGTTTGAATTTCTGGGAGAGAGTCTGCTAATTGGGTGTCAGAAAGGTCAAGAATTCTAGGCTTCAAAATCAGTTTGGCAGCACTGACGGATTCTGAGGGTATATCCTCTTGAGACTCAGTAGAGGAAGATGATTCCTCAGATGGTCAGAGGAATCGCCCGAAGTATCTGATCTAGGGTTTGAAGCTTGTCTACCTCTGCCAGTAGTGGAGGTCCTACCTCTCTTTGAAGCTCTGAGAGGTGCAGAAGAGGATCCTGGAAGCTCTGCAGGATCATTCCGCGCTTGGTTCTTCTTTCAATCTGTTCAACCGGACCTGTGCTGGAACCGGCCTTGAAGAACCCTGAGACCTGGCGCCACGGCGGGGACCCAGTTGCGGACCATGGTGCAATGAAGGAGTGGAATTTCAGAGAGGAGATGGAGGAGTGGAGAGGTGATTGAAGATTAGAGAGAGATGGTGAAAATTTCTTGCCGGAAAGGTGAGAGTTTGGCCGTCGGGTCGACCTGATGCCCAAAAAGGTACAGTGGTACACTGCCCCGCAGGAACAACAAGGGTTTAAGATGAACCCGAAGGTTTGAAAAGGTTCTGGCAAGAAGGCAGTGTCGACACATGAGGAAGGTGTGTCGACCTGACTGGGGTTGTGTGTCGACACGAGAGAGGAGTGTGTCGACACACCTTTGAGAGAAATTTGAATTTTTGAGAGGAAATTTTTGAGAAATTGGGGACATCTTTATAATGATAAATAATGAGAGGAATTATCATTTCAAGGATTTTTAAGAGGCCTAAAAATTCATTTGTTGTATTTTGCAAAAAATTCATTACAGTTCAAGTATTTCACACAATTTCCAACAGGATATTAGCATTCCAAGACTTGAATCAACAAAATGATAAATTGAGGGATATAATGTATCTAACAATCAACCAAAATCTACCATGTTTCTCAATTTTCAAGAATTAAAGATATCATCTAGACTAAACACAGTTGTGTTGAAAGTAAAACACAACTTAAAGAACAACTTGATGAAGGAGGAAGATGATTCTTTCTAAACAAATCTCCAATAATTTTCATATTTTTGTTCTTTTAACAAACTATCAAATGATGTAAATCTCTTTCACTCAAGTACTAGTGCTTTTTACACACCATAGTCCCTGGATACTCAAGATTTAGTCATTGTCAAGTTTCAAAGGGGTAAATGATGACCTTTTGACATGAAAATATACGTTTTTTAGACGCCAATATTTCCAGTTACTCAGTCATCATCAAAAAAACATAGCACATAATTGCTTGAATTTTGAGATTATTTTTAAATTAGATCCCCTTTGAACAGAGTTAGCAATAATGCCTCATGACATACATAGCACTTCATTCATTGTGAAGGTGTGCAGTTTCTCAGCACAAATGCCATTGCTCTGTTGGATTTTATAAGATTTTGGAGAGTTTGTGAGATAGAATTCAAATACATCCAGTCATCAGTTGCAAACAAGGAAATGTTTTAAGTTCAATGCACAAGTTGTTATTTAGTTTAGGAAGAGATCTGAATTTCTGTGGATTGAGAGACATAGTGGAAAGTTGATTAGTAAAAGATAATAGATCACTCAAGGTTCATTTTGAGACTCTGACTTTAGAATGAGGACATCATGCAAGGAATTGTGAAATGCAAGAAGTGTTGAAATTTGCAAAAAAATGACTTGTGAATTTTTTAGCTCCCCCTGAGATGATGATTTCAACCATTTGTCATCAGAATAAAGATATGCAATTTTGAAATCAGAAGAGAATTTTCTTCTTGGACAACAAAGACTCCCCCTCAACAACTGTATATCCATTTCTTGGTACTTGGCGGAGACACATACTCTCGCATAGTGAAAGTGTCCAGACAAGCATAACTTGTCCTTCTTCAAGTCACCATTTGATATACCAAGAGATTTCAATACAATAAGAGTTGAAGAATTCATTAGCAAAAAGAAGTGGAAGTTAAAACTGTGCAAGTTTTGAAATCATAAAAGAATTTCTCTTGGAACAATAAAAGCTCCCCCTCAATTATTGCATATTAACTTCTTAATACTTGACGGAGATATGTTCTCACGCATAGTGAAAGTCTCCAGACAAGCATAACTTGTCCTTTTTCAAATCACTATTTAATATACCAAGAAGTTTCAATACAATAAGAAGTGGAGAATTTATTGTAAAAAGAAAAATAGAATTGAAAAAGAGAGAGATATGAACAATGTATCTTGAGGAAGCAAGGAAATATGAAATGTAAAGGACTCCTCCTTAGACAATGCATGACACTCAACCCAAACCTAAGAGAGATTAAGAAGGTGGACATTTACAGAGACCAAGTTCTCTCCTTAAAGATGAGAATCTATTTTCAGGAAGGGGTTTTGTGAAAATGTCTGCAATTTGTTTTTCAGTTTCAATAAAATGGAGTTCAAATGATTTCTTTGCAACCTCATCTCTCAAGAAATGATGCCTAATTTCAATGTGTTTTGTTCTAGAGTGCTGAATGGGGTTTTTAGAAAGGTTGATTGCACTTGTGTTATCACATAGGATGGGTACACACCCTAAATCTTGGTTGTAATCAAGAAGTTGATGTTTCACCCAGAGAATCTGAGTTCCACATCTACCTGCTGCAACATATTCAGCTTCTGCTGTTGACAGAGCAACTGAATGTTGCTTCTTAGAAGCCCAAGAAATAAGGCACCCACCTAGAAATACACACAAGCCACTTGTGCTTTTTCTATCTAACTTACACCCAGCATAATCAGCATCACAATAGGCAAACAATTCTAACTTGCAACCAGCAGGATACCAAATTCCTAAGTCACATGTTCCAACAAGATATTTAAAAATTCTTTTCACAGCAAGCATATGACTTTCTTTAGGATTATTGGAATCTAGCACATAAGCACACACAAAACTGAATGTCAGGTCTAGAAGTAGTAAGGTAGAGCAGAGAGCCAATCATACCTCTGTAGGTCTTTGGATCTACTGACTTACCAGTTGGGTCTTCTTCTAGCTTAGCATTTATTGCAATGGGTGTGCTTGAATGTTTAAGGTTCTGATAGTCAAACCTTTTTAGTAGCTCCTTGACATATTTGGTTTGACTGATGAAGATTCCCTCATGTGTTTGGTTAACCTGCAATCCCAGAAAGAATGTTAAATCTCCCATTAAGCTCATTTCAAATTCATTCTGCATTTGATTTGAAAATTCAGTGCAAAGGCCTTTATTGGTGGAGCCAAAAATTATGTCATCAACATAAATTTGGACCACAATTATTGATTTTTTACTGTTTTTGTGAACAATGTTTGATCAACATTACCTCTAAAATATCCTTTTTCAAGTAAAAAGGAACTCAAACGATCATACCAAGCTCTTGGAGCTTGTTTAAGACCATAGAGTGCCTTATTAAGCTTGAAAACATGGTTAGGATATTTTTCATTATCAAATCCAGGAGGTTGTTCAACAAACACATTTTCCTTTATATATCCATTTAGAAATGCACTTTTGACATCCATTTGAAAGACTTTGAAATTCATGGAGGATGCAAAAGCAAGGAAAATTCTCACAGCTTCTAGTCTAGCTACAGGGGCATAAGATTCTTCAAAGTCATTCCAAACTTCTGTTATACCCCTTTGCAACTAGCCTAGCTTTGTTTCTTATTACTTGACCAGCTTCATTCAATTTATTTCTGAAAACCCATCTAGTGCCAATCACTGTTTGGTCACTAGGTCTAGGCACTAATTCCCACACTTGATTTCTTTCAAATTGATGAAGTTCATCATGCATAGCATTAATCCAATCAGAACTGGATAAGGCTTCATCAATTGACTTGGGTTCAATTTGGGAAATTAGAGCTAGTGAGTCTTCTTCAATATTTTGCAAGAAGGATGATCTGGTCCTAACTCTATCATTTAGATTGCCAACTACACTGTCTAATGGGTGATCTCTTAAAAAACGAGGTTCAGAAATTACCTGTTGAGAAGTGCCCACTTCTGGAGCAATATTACCTGAACCATTTGGAGATTGTGAGTTGTTGTTCAGGTTTTCTTCAATGTTATTAATCTCCTCAACGGTTGGTGAAGAATCCACAATGAGGTCATCCTCTTCATTGTCTTGTTTTTCCCTGCAAGATTTAGAATCATTAGTGGAAAAGGAATTTTCATCAAAAACATGTGGAGATTCTTCAACAGTTTTGGTTTTTAATATGTACACTTTGAAAGCCCTTGACACTTCAGAATAGCCAAGGAAGATAGCTTCCTGACTCTTAGCATCAAACTTGTCAAGGTTTTCTTTGTTATTATTATGTACATAGCATTTACACCCAAAGATTTTAAAATAGGAAACAGTTGGCTTTTTGTTTTTCAATAATTCATAGGGGGTTTTCTTGATTTTTGGTCTGACCAATGCTCTATTGAGTATGTGGTTTGCTGTGTTCACAGCTTCAGCCCAGAAGGATTTGGGCAAGTTACTCTCAAGAAGCATGGTTCTAGCCATTTCCACAAGAGTTCTGTTCTTTCTTTCCACAACTCCATTTTGTTCTGGAGTTCTAGGTGAAGAAAACTTGTGGAATATTTGAAATTCAGCACAAAAATCAGAAAAGGATGTATTCTCAAATTCACCCCCATGATCAGTTAAGATATTTTTGATTTTATATGGATAAGTGGTTAAGACAGTGGTACAAAAGTTCCTGAATTCAAGGCATGCATCACTTTTGTGAGATAGAAAAATAACCCAGGTAAATCTAGTAAAGTCATCAATGATTACAAATCCATATCTTTTGCCACTCAAGCTTAGAACTCTTGTTGGCCCAAAGAGGTCCATGTGAAGAAGTTCTAGTGGCTTAGATGTGAGTACATCATTGAAGACTTTAAAGGATTTTCTAGTTTGTTTTCCTTTAGCACAGATCCCACAAATTTGACCTTCAACACTAGAAAAGATTCAGGAAGACCTTTAACCAAATTCAATCTTAACAACTTATTCATTGTTCTGAAGCTTGCATGGCCAAGTCTTTTGTGCCAAGTCCATGCAATTTCATCTTTATTTGCAACAAAACAAAGATTTTCAGAAAAGTTTTTATTAAGGTTGATCATGTAGACATTGTTTTCTCTTTTTCCAAAGAATTTGATTTTATCAGTTGATGAATCTATTATCTTGCAAAAATCAGATTCAAACACAACTTTGTGACCTTTGTCACATAGTTGGCTGATACTGAGCAAATTATAATCAAGTCCATCAACTAACAAGACATTATCTACTGAGTTTGAAGAAGTTTGACCAACCTTACCAGATCCAATGATCTTTCCTTTATTTTTACCTCCAAAGGTGACTGACCCTCCCTCCTTTTCAAGCAGGAATGAGAATTTGGCTCTATCTCCAGTCATATGTCGTGAACACCCACTGTCAAGAAACCATACATTTGTGTTGGGTGCACGACTTCCCTGCAACAAGATCAGTGGAGAGAAGATTTTGGTACCCAAACAGAGTTGGGACCATCAGAATGATTTAACAAAGACAGCAAATCCTTTCTCACCCAAATTTGATTTGTTTTAGATTTTTGTTTTGTTACTTTGGTGTTTTCAGCATTTTTCTGTTTGTTCTTTCTTTTAGGAATGAAAGCACCAAGATCTTTGTTTTTGGTAGGAGGGGAGTTTTTCATTTGAAAATTTGAGTTCATAGAAGGAGGTGGAATCCATGGATTGTGTTGGTACATCCAGAAATTTGGATAAGGGTATTGAGGATAATACCAACAGGGATTTTCATACCATTGGTTCCAAGGATTAGTCCAATTTTCTTGAGGAGCTGTCTTGGAGGTCCAAGGTTTTTCATGGATTTTCTTTTCCCTTTTTCTTATTTCTCAGATTTTTATTTGAATTTTTAGTTGAGTTGATTATGGTTTTTGGTGTTGAACAGGTCGACCTGTCAGGGGACTGTGTCGACCTGACAATCTTCTTTTGTTTTTGAATTTTTGATTTGTTTTGAGTTTTGTTTGGATTTTTGTTTGGGTTTTGTTTGCTGTTTGTTGGATTTCAGTGTTTTCCAGATTGGGACCTTTAACAAATTTGATTAATGGTGCTTTTCCCTTTTTCTCACCAGATTTATCTTTTGTTGATTTATTTTTGTTGAATCCCAATCCATGAGATGTGATTGTCATGTTGGATCCTAGCAATGCCTCTAGGTTATCTTGGCCTTTTGTGAAGGTTTGGATAACCTCCTCCTTTTCCTTTAGCTGGTTTTTAAGAATTTCAATTTCTTCAATTTTCTGTTGTTTTTCTTGCTTTTCAATTTCCAGCTTTTCATTTAAATTTCTGAAGTCTTGGGAGGCCTTCTGAGAGGCAAGTTTTAAATCATCAATTAGGTTCAGTAAATTTTCTTTTTCTTCAAGCAATTCTGTTACTTCAGATTCCAGTTCACAGGTTCTGTTGTTTGAGGATTGGTTATGGTAAAGATTTTCAATTTTCTTTTTGATGTGTTTGTTTTCTTTTCTCATTTCAGAGTATCTTTCTACCAATTCAGCATACACATCCTGCCAATCTTCAACACTATAATCTTCAAAGGAAGTATTTACCTTTCCATCTGTGCTGTTGGCCATGAAGCAAACTTCCTCACTCTCTGAGCTTGAGGACTTCTTCTCTTCTTCTTCCTCACTTGTGTCTTCATCAGACCAAGTGGCTACCATGGCCTTGGACTTCTTGTATTTCTGGAATCTTTTGTGCTTTTCCTTTTTGTTCTCAGGACACTCTCCCTTCATGTGTCCTGGCTTGTTGCACCTGTAACAGATAACATTCTCATCAGGTTTATGATTCTTATTGAAATTGGAAGAGGAAATGTTCTTCTTACCTGGGGGAAATTTCTTTTTCCCAGTCATTTTCCCTTTCCTATATTTCAAGAATTTTCTGAATTGTCTGGTCATGAGGGCAATCTCATCCTCATTTGACTCAGATTCTTCAGAACTTGTTTTATCCTGATTTTTATCTTTGTTGCTTGAAGAGGCTTTGAGTGCCATAGGCTTGGTCTTAATGATAAGATCTTCATTTCTTCTTAAGTTTATTTCATATGTCATTAAGGATCCAATCAATTCATCCAAAGACATTTTGGATAAATCTTTTGAATCTTCAATAACAGTGGCCTTGGTATGCCAAATTGAAGAAAGTGAACGCAAAATTTTTCTTACCAAATCTGCATCAGTATACTCCTTACCCAAAGCCTTGAGTCCATTGACAATCACCATAAATCTGGCAAACATTTCAGAAATAGATTCATTAGATTTCATCATGAAAAGTTCATATTCTGAAACTAAATATTTGCCTTGGTCTCCTTGACCTGAGATGTTCCCTCATAGAGTAGTTCGAGTTTATCCCACATCTCTTTGGCAGATTTACACATAGAGATTCTCGAATACTCCTTGGGATGGACAGCACATTGAATCATGTTCATGGCACTGTAATTCAATGTAGCTCTCCTAATTTGTTCCCTCGTCCAGGTTTCTTCCTCACCCTGGTTTTCATAGGGACCAGCCTCAACTACTTTCCAGATCTCATAGTTCTGGGCCCTTAAGAATACTTGCATTCTGTTCTTCCAATAAGAATAGTCCAAACCATTAAAGAATGGTGGCCTATTTATGGAATGGCCCTCAGCTATGAAACCCTTTGAGTCCATGACACTTAAGTAAATGCAAAGAGAAGTAGTTGAGCAAGCAAGCAAACAAACAACCAGACAAACAAACAACCAAACACTCAATACTCAGAAACAAAAGCTGCTCAGTTCAAATCAGATCGATGTAAACCCGCTCTGATACCAATTGAAGGATCGAAATAAATGTGTGGAAAAGATCTAGAAGGGGGGGGATGAATAGATCTTAGCCACTTTTGCGGAAGCTTAAATAATTTTGAAACTTTTTAGAATCAGAGGCAATGTTATCAGTGAAAAACTACTGATCTGATTAGATTGGAGTGGGTTGAAAAACTTAGATGTGAATCAAGTTGATTAAGTGAATTAAAAGCGAATCCTATGCAACCATCTATCGGATGAATCAGTCAAACCACAGAAAACAGATGCACAAGGATTTTTAGGTGGTTCGGAAATCACCCATGTGATTCCTACATCCACCCCTCACAACCCGTGAGGATTCACTAACACAACTGGGTAACACACCCACTGGAGCCTGACAACTCCAACACTGAAGAGCTTACAACTCACACCACTTCTAGAGCAAGACTACTCTAGAACAACTGAGCAAGACTGCTCAACCCACTTGAGTTTGACAACTCAACACTGAGCACAACGGCTCACAACAACCTGAGCACAAGGCTCACACTAAGACTGCTAGACACCAACTAAAGACTTAGATCCTCTAGCAATAGATCTAGTCAAAGTTTGAGAACTCTAAAGAGAGTTATGCAGAAGTGCTTGCATAATCCAAAAGATATCTCAGAAGAACAGAAGAGAAATTAAATTGAATTGAAAGTCTTCGTTCTTCAGTGTACTCCCTTGTAGAAGCTTGAATTGGGAAGAAGCATGTGAAGCTTGAAGTCCAAACGATGCTCTGCAATCTGAGAAGTTGGATCTTCCTGAATTCTTCACCACGAAGACTTCTACAGGATCTGCCTCCTTGGAATGCTTCAGAGGAATCTTCAGGGCTCAAATTCCAATTCCCACACCTTGAATTGGTGGGAATTGGTCTTCTAGAAGCAATTGGAGAGCAGAGGAAGGAGACACAGGCTCTTCTGGCCGCCAGGAGCTTCTTGGAGGCACTGAGAGAGTTGGGTCGGTTTCTTCCTTGGAAGGCAGGCCAAAAGGACCTTTTATACCCTTAGGATTCCAAAGATACCCTTTGGGGTACAAGGGCACGCTTTCCATAAGATTCTGATCGCCCTAGAAGGACACGTGGCAGCCATCAACTCTTAGGATGAAAAGTTTCCGTAGTGTGTCGACCTGCCCTGGTGGTTGTGTCGACACACTGTCCCAAAGATGAAAGATCTGTTCTGGGAGAAGGGTCCCGTGTCGACCTGCTCTTGAGTGTGTCGACCTGCTGTCCTTTCCTCAAACAGGCTGTTCTGGGAGCTGGGTCTAGTGTCGACCTGCTCTGAGTGTGTCGACCTGCTGTCCCATTTCCTCAAACAGGCTGTTCTGGGAGCTGGGTCTAGTGTCGACCTGCTCTGGGAGTGTGTCGACCTGGGTACCATTGATCTCTGGAAAACTGCCACTCGTGTCGACACACTCTTGACATGTGTCGACCTGCTCTTGACATTTTTACACAATTCCTCTTTGAATCTGTGTTGATGTGTCGACACCATTGATGGGTGTGTCGACACATCTTTTGCATAAAAATGTTTGTACCTGAAAAATAAGCACATATCATTAGTTAAATGATTTATCATGACTATAAATTATGAATGTGATTTGCAAAATACTTTTTGAACATGAATTTCAGGTATGATTTTCTTTTGACATGCTTCAATTAAATTGCTTTAAGAACATTTCTTGTCATCATCAAAATAGAGGGAAATGATATGAATTTGCATTCAATCCAACAACTCTGGACATGAAGAGCAGATGTTGTCCTAATGAATGCTTCTCCAAGCCAAGTGGCGAAGGGTATTTATCGCCCAGGTCCACAAAATATCTTGGGAATTGGGACATAGGAATTCCCGCCCAAAAAGCCCTTACCAAAATCCTCCACGTGCCTTGTTAATTTTAGATCTGGAAGAATTATCCAAATGTGTCGACACTACACTGTTATGTGTCCACCACAGGTTCCTGGCTGAGAAAAAGCCCTGGACAGTGTACTAGTGTCGACACACAGCTGGACTGTATCACATCACGGGTACTTGCTGAACCTGGTTCTGGGCAGTGAACTAGTGTCGACACCACAAGGCACTGTGTCGACACCACTGGCCATTTCTTCAGTATTCTTCTTCTGGGACAGTGAACTAGTGTCGACACCACAAGGCAATGTGTCGACACTACTGAGCATATATGACCTTTTCTTTGAACTATATATAAAGAACATTGTGAGATATAAATTAAGCATAATAAACATGACTTCAGTATATTAATGAATCATATTTGAGTATCATCAAAATAAGTGATCCAACATGTGCATCCCATTCTTCTCTAAATCTGCAATATCCACTGCCTTGTTACCACACAGCTTTATCTTGACAGCTGCGAATCGTTCCTATTGTTCCGCCGTGAGGAAGGCGATGCTATAACCTCCTACGCTGTCGGAACTCCCAAAAGCGGCCATGGATTTGAGCAAGGAAGATTTTTGGAGGATCGTGGAAAGGAGAGCAACAGAAGCCCTCAAGAAATTTGAGCAGGAACAGAGGAGTCCTTTGAAACCGCTCAGAGGAGATTCTGGAGACGATGAGGGTTTTTTCGCACAGGCAAATCGAAAGATAAGAGAAATGAGAGAGGAAATCGATGCGGCATGGATTACGGATTTAACGGTAGGTCATAAAGTTGCTTTTTGAAACACCAGAGCATTAAATGCAGATAACGACAAAAGAGGAGAGGGTTACGCAAGTGATAATGAATTATATCTGAAACGCCATGGCAATTTATGACGTATGCAATTAAAGGTTTTGCTTAAATTTTAGCAGGAAGAGCAAGTGTTATTCTGAAATTTATTATTTCAGTTACATGCAGATATATCTATTACAAATTACACATGCCTAATTCCCTTCTAAGAGACGTAAATCTCTCTTCAGGTAAGGCCTTTGTAAAGATATCTGCTAACTGATTCAGAGTATCTATAAAAGAAATATTTATATTACCATTAGCTACATGATCTCTAATGAAATGATATCTGACCTCTATATGTTTCATTCTGGAGTGCTGAACTGGATTTTTCGTGAGATTTATCGCACTAGTGTTGTCGCACATCAATGGGATAGTCTTGATGTGCAGTCCATAGTCCTCAACCTATTGTTTTATCCATAGAAGTTGAGTGCAATAGCTCCCAGCAGCTATGTATTCAGCTTCAGCTGTTGATAGTGCTACTGAATTCTGCTTATTTGAAGACCACGAAATCAAACATCCTGCATGAAATTGACAACCACCACTAGGGCTCTTTCTATCTACTTTGCATTCAGCATAGTCAGCATCAGAATATCTAACTAAACTAGTTTCACATGATTTTGGATACCATAAACCTAGGTCATGAGATTTAGCTAAACATCTAAAATTCTTTTAACAGATATTAGATGGGATTCTTTAGGATCGGACTGGTATTTTGCATACATGCATACACTAAATAGAATATCAGGTCTACTGGATGTAAATACAGTAGAGATCCTATCATGCCTCTATAAAGTTTTTTATCACTTTCTTACCTTCCTTATCACTGTCTAACGTTGTGGATGTGCTCATTGGAGTGGACAGTGGTTTAGCATTGTCGAACCCAAATTCTTGAACAATGCTTTGGTATATTTTGCTTGAAAAATGTGTGTGTCTTCTTTACCTTACTTAATTTGTAATCCAAGCAAATAGTTGATGTAACGTCGCGCATTTTCGGATCCTTTTGGATCGTGTGTGTTGTGGTTGTGAAGGCCGTTGTGAGGCCAGTGTGGTGTAGTTGCATGGTGTGTGTAGGTGTGGTGCAGGTTAGGTCCCGAAATGAAATAGGACCTGCTGCAGTTGAGTAGGAGTTGGCGACCAGGTATGGCCGTTGACTTGTTGGTGTCCAGGTAAGTTGCTGTTGATTGCATGAACTTAACGGCATAAGATATGGACGTTTGTGGTGGCGGTTTCCCTAAGCGGCAGAAGGGTTGACGCCAACCTATGCAATCTGCAGGTTATAGGGTCACCCGAGGGCAGGTTTCCCACCCTGTTCTCTCTCTCCCTTGCCTGGATTTCATGTCTCTTGCTTCCCCAATGCTTTCAAGAGCATTAAAAGGATAATTGGGAGATCGTGGAACGTGTGGCGATGATCAATTGTGCGAGGAAACGCCGGGATGTGGTGTAATTGCCGTCGGAGCTCGCGGAGGACTCGGCGTGAACCAGGGATCTTTAAGTGTTTTTAAGCGTATTCAGAGGTAGGGGACGATCCCATTAGAGTTTCTAAATCGTTAAATCATGCATAGGAAACATGCAGAAGCCTGTTAATTCAGTTTTTGGGTAAAGGTTCTTTATGCGGGGTTTTAAGGGTGGTTTGATGGAATTTGATGGTTAATCATGTAGTTATAATCTTAAATGATGCATGCTTGACTTGGGAAAGAGTTTCCTCATGTTTCCTTATTGTTTTGATGGTTGTAAACCTTGTAGAATCGATTTAGGGTTTCTGTAGGAGCAGAGGCTGAAGAGCTTGGCGTCAACATCGATTGTTGCCAAGTTCATCTGCCGGGATACAGACGGCCATATCCCTTGCCGTTTACTTCCCATAAGCGGCAGTCGATGTTGCCGCCAACATATATATAAGTAGAAATGGCTGATTATGGTATTTATCGATAATGAATGGTGCGTTGGCACCTGTGGTGCACTGAGTGCACATGGTTTCTGTGTTTAGCATACTGAGCACGCAGTTAGTTACTCACTTTACTCACTTTTGAGGCTGCGTGTTATTCACGTGAGTACAGTTGGGTTCACGTGTAGTGGACCGTTGTTACCTCAGGTTTACGTGAGACTTCACGTGGTTTGTGTGTGACGTGCACGTGGTTTTGTGTACGTAGCAAGTAGTATGAAGCCTACCGTGGTTACCTCTCCAGTTGGGTGCCCTAGGTTCTTTGTGAGCCAGGCTGTTAGCTCGGGGCTTTGTCCAGGTACTTGTGTTGTACCGTCGAGGTCTGTGTCGTCTGACCTGGACACCCTCACTCCTGTGTTTGAGTTGTACGTCCGGCTAAGGGAAAGACGACAGTGGGGGAGTGACACTTGTTTTGTCTTTAGTCACTTGTAGCGCGCTCGTAGTTGGGGGTACGGACACCAGTAGTCGACACTGGTCCCCAGCTAGCCCTTTTCCAGTGCCTCACTCTAGAGAGCCCAGGCCAGGGTCTCCAGAGGTGCCAGGCATGGGCCTGCGACCGTGTGGTCTGCAGGTGGTGGTGTTTAGTTGGTCTCCACAGTTGCTTGACCTTTTCACGTGGAGCGGTAGCTGGACCCTTCGTCCGTGGCTGCGAGACTGAGAGGTAGACCTGTGTTAGCTTGTCCGAGTCAGTTTCTGGTGTCGCGAACCAGGTCACGTGACTCGTATGTGGCGGTCTCTACTGTAGCTCGTACACCTGTTTGGGTTTGCCGTTTATTATTATAGTTGTTTTCGTAGTGGGCAGACGGTGAGTACTTTTACAGCTTTTATATCCTGCTTAGCTGATCTATAAATTGTTAGTACTGTTTACTGCTTTCGTACCTGTGGTTTTGTTTTGCTCGGTGTTGGGGGAGTTCGCTATTGAGCTAGTGACTAGCGAGGCTCACCCCTACCCCCAAAGGTGAGAGTGAGGAGGACGTTTCTCGACCGTCATCCAGTTCAGAGCCGCGTCGTAGCGGTGCAGGGTCAGTACCTCCAGCTGTGTAGTAGCAGCTCCAGCTGTGTAGTATAGTTAGTTGTTTATTTTTTTCAGTTGTACCTCAGGGTATGCCCCAGGCTCTTGTACTTTCTTTCAGTTTGGTTGAAATAAGGCTATGTAAATTTGTGAAATATATATATATGAAATGGTGTGTTCCTTTGTGTTTACACGGACTGTGGTGTGATATCCCTTGCGAGGCTTCGGCCCGTTCGCGGGAGGCAGACTCGGATCAAGTACGTTATCAGTTTAACGGGCTTGGCCGAGGTGTTCCGCCACAGTTGGTATCAGAGCAAGGTCTGTGTTAATATAAGGGAACTAGAAAGATACATAGTCTTATTTCGGTCTTTGTACACTGCTGGTAGGGACCCTGGTTTCTGATAATTTGTTGTTTTGATTTTTGCTTGGTGCTTTGTTTATGTAGAAATTTCTGGAATGGCTGATAGAAGAGATTGGGGTGGTGGAGGAGATGATCCAGAGGAAAGTACTCAGCGTATGATAGAGAGGATTTGGGAGAGTCTCACTGATATTCGGGCAAGGATGGATCAACAGGCGCCGGTACCACCGGTTGCAGTGCCATTTGGGGATAGAGAGGTTGTACCTGTTGCTCCAGTCCCTCCAGGATTGGAGGTGCCTTTTGTAGCACCCGTGCCACCACCACCACCAGTGCTATTAGCAGAGGAACCAGTGATGCAAGTGGAGAAATTTCTGAGATTGCAGCCGCCTACTTACTCAGGAGGGCCGAATCCAGATACAGCGGAACACTGGGTCCATGAGATTGAAAGGGTCTTTGCGACCATGAGGTGTCCGGCAACAGATAAAGTGGTATTAGCTACTTATCAGTTGAGGGTTTTTTGCATTGGAATGGTGGCGACTGAAGATGCAGACCACCTTTGCAGGCAGGACAGAAGAGGCTATCACTTGGTCGGAATTTTTTGATGTTATTAACGATACATTCTTCCCGATTCAAGTGCAGCAAGTGAAAAGAGAGCAGTTTCGGACACTCCAGCAAGGTAACTCTTCAGTTTTAGAGTACCAGATGAGATTTATGGCAGTTAGCCGATATGCGCCTTATGTAGTATCAGATAATAATATGATGGTTGAGTATTCCATTAGAGGTTTGAGAGTGGAATTGCAGGATGCAATAGTACCTCTCATCTGTAAGACAGTGGAAGAAGCAGCCCAGAGATCAGCTACGTTGGAGAGGTCTATTCGGACTCATCAGGTGGGCGAGTCAGGTTTAGGTAGTTTTCGGCTACCACAGCAGTCAGTGGGTGCGAGTAAGGGTAAAGCACCAGCAGGACCTTCTTCATGAGGTTTTGGTAAATGCAGTCCGAAATTAAAGCAAGCATTTAAAGGTAAAGGAAGAGGATGGGGAGGTCGACAGCAATTCCAGCAAGGTCGTGGTAGACCAGAGGTGGAAGAGTCGCAGCAGAGTACTGCTAGGCAGCCTATTACTCCACCAGGGTATAGATGTTATAATTGCAATCAGCCGGGGCATTTGATTCGCAATTGCCCCTATCCAAGAGAATATGGGTATGGAAGAGGTGTGCAGCAGTAGCAGCAACCTCAGCAGTTTCAGCAGCCACAGGCAGGTCGTGGCAGAGGAGCACCGCAGCAGCGAGGAAGAGGCCGGGTTATGGCTATCACCCGAGCCCATGCGGAGGCATCAAATATGATAGAAGGTACTTTACCTCTTTATGATTATTCAGCAAGAATTTTATTTGATTCGGGTGCCTCTCATTCTTTCATTTTCGAAGAATTTCTGGATTGTATGGCTCATCCTTTAGAAGAAAAGTCTTGTGAGTAATAGTAGAAGTTCCTCAGGTGAGTTTCTACTAACTTCGAGTATATAGATGAAGCTCCTGTTATGATTGAAGGGAATCAGATGCCGGGTCGGTTGTATGCCCTGCAGTTGTCAGATTATGATATTATTTTGGGTATGGATTGGCTTGAGACTTATGGAGCAATGTTAGATTGCAGAAAGAAGAGGATCAGATTTTGTCATCCTAATGGTGCAGTATTTGAATATCAAGGTATGCCTTTTTATACCTCTAAGTTCTTATTTCTACAATTAAAACTAGAAAGTTGATAAATGTTGGATGTGTGGCTTATTTAGCCTCGGTAAGTTTGGTAGAAGCTAGTCAGTCAGTGGGAGCAGTTCCCGTGGTTAGGGAATTTGTTGATGTTTTTCCTGAAGATTTGCCTGGTTTAGCTCCACATAGAGAGGTGGACTTCACTATTGAGCTGCTGCCAGGTACCATGCTGATTTCTAAAGCTCCATATCAGATGGCACCAGCAGAACTTAAAGAATTGAAAAAGCAACTAGAAGAATTGTTGCAGAAAGGGTTTATTAGGCCGAGTCATTCCCCGTGGGGAGCGCCGGTATTGTTTGTGAAAAAGAAAGATGGAGTTTTAGAATGTGTATTGATTATAGAAAGTTAAATGATGTGACCATTAAGAATAAGTACCTGTTATCGAGAATAGATGATCTGTTTGATCAGTTGCAATCAGCAAAGGTATTTCTAAAATTGATTTGAGGTCTGGGTACCATCAGTTGAGAATTAAAGAGGATGATATAGATAAGACAGCTTTCAGAACCAGATATGGTCACTATGAGTTTGTTGTTATGCCATTTGGGTTAACCAATGCTCCTGCAGGTTTTATGGATCTGATGAATAGAATTTTTCATCCATATTTAGACCAATTCATTGTGGTCTTTATAGATGATATTCTGATTTATTCAGCATCCGAAGAGGAGCATGCATCTCATTTGAGGTTTACTCTGCAGTTGTTAAGGGATAATCAGTTGTCTGCCAAATTCAATAAGTGTGAATTTTGGTTGAAAGAAATTCAGTTTCTGGGTCATGTTATCTCAGCTAAAGAAGTAGCAGTGGACCCAAGTAAAGTAGAAGCAGTGATGAAATGGGAAGTGCCTAAGACAATAACTAAGATTAGAAGTTTTCTGGGACTAGCAGGTATTATAGGCGCTTTATTCAAGATTTTTCTAAGATTGCGGCAGCTATGACCAAATTGACTAGAAAAGGTGTGCCTTTTGTGTGGTCCGGTGAATGTCAGAGAAGTTTTACGGAATTGAAGAAAAGACTCACATCAGCACCTATATTGACATTACCGGCAGGGAGTGGTGTTTTGTGTGTATATTGATGCTTCAAGGAAAGGACTTGGCGCAATACTTATGCAGCATGGTAAAGTGATAGCTTATGCATCCAGACAATTGAAGCCGACAGAAGAGAATTACCCCCTCATGATTTAGATTTGGCAGCAGTTGTGTTTGCCTTGAATATGTGGAGGCATTATCTGTATGGCGAGAGATTTGAGATCTTTACAGATCATAAAAGTTTAAAGTATATCTTCTCGCAGAAAGATTTGAATCTTCTTCAGCAGCACAGATGGATTGAATATTTGAAAGATTATGATTTCAGTTTGGCTTATCATCCGGGTAAGGTAAAGTTGTGGCTGATGCCTTGAGCAGAAAGGCATATGTAAGTTTGATGATGATAAAAGAATGGAAGTTGTACGAGGAAATAACAGAGAATTCCTTGTATGTGCCCAGTAGTCAGCGACGGGCGTACTAGCTGCTAGTGCTGTAGAGCCGTTTTGTATTGGCAGATTGTTGAGGCTCAGAGAGCAGATATAAATTTAGCTAAGATTGTAAGATGGAAGGAGTTACCAATGATGATAATTGTGTGGTTAGGCTCAGTGGCAGGTTGTTTGTTCCAGCAGAGAGAGAGGTAAAGCAGCGAGTGTTGGAGGAGGCTCATAAATCCAGGTACACTATCCATCCGGGTAGTACTAAAATGTACCACGATTTGTGGAAGTATTTTTGATGGCCTCATATGAAAAAAGAAATAGCAGAGTTTGTTGCAAGATGTGCTATCTGTCAACAGATTAAAGCAGAACATCAGAAGCCTGGAGGTTATTGCAGCCGTTGCCCATACCACAGTGGAAATGGGATGATATTGCCATGGACTTTGTGGCAGGCTTACCAAAAACAGCTTCGGGACATAATGGAATTGGGTGTTTGTTGACA
>CM024756.1:14918602-14983709 GCA_014218235.1 Colocasia esculenta
TTGGAATTTAACCATGGATATTACTCGATTCCTAAGTTGATGCTGCTTTCAGTCCAAGATCTTGACTGGTTTCTCAACATACTTCCTTTTATAGCTCTAGGTCTTCATATTGGATCACATGCTCAGCATCGTAGGCATAATTCCTCAACAAGGATACATGGAAAACATTATGTACTCCTACCGGTGGTGGAGGCAATGCTATCCGGTAGGCTACTTCACCCACCCTTGCAAGAATCTCAAAAGGGCCAATGTATTTGGGACTCAACTTCCTTTTACTTCCAAATCTTTGGATTCCATGTGAAGGTGACACCTTCAAGAACACATGGTCCCCAACATGAAATTCTAAATCCCTTCGCCTTTTATCTACATAATGTTTTTTTCTTGACTGAGTCGTCTTCATACGTTCCCTAATAATTTGAATCCTCTCTGTAGTGTCTGGCACCATCTTAGGTCCTAACATTTGCCTTTCTCCGACCTCTTCTCAGCACACAGGCGACTTGCAACTTCGGCCATACAAACCTTGAATGGTGCCATCTTGATACTCACCTGATAACTGTTATTGTATGAAAACTCAATTAATGATAATTGCTTACTCCAATATCCATTGAAGTCAATCGTACAGGCCCGGAGCATATCTTCTACAATTTGGTTTGTCCTCTCCATCTGCCCATCGGTCTGGGGATGGAATGTAGTGTTGAAATTCAGTTTAGTCCCTAATGCAAAGTGCAACCCTTTCCAAAAGTGTGATGTAAACCGAAGATCTCTGTTAGACACAATGGATGAGGGGACTCCATGAAGTCTAACTACCTCTTTAATGTATAATGTCGCTTGCACATCTATAGACCACTTTCTCTTTATAGGCAAGAAGTAGGCCGACTTAGTTAATCGGTATCGCATCTAGTCCTCCTCTGGTTTTAGGTAGTCCTATGATATAGTCCATGTCTATACTCTCCCACTTCCACTCAGGTATGTCTAATGGATATAACACACCTGCTGGCCTAGGGGAGGAGTTGTTCACGAATTAGTTTTAGGTTTGAAGGAAGCAGAAGAAGTTGTAGTACTTTCAGCAGTAGGCATGTCAGCAAGTCCCCTTTTATTTCCCTTACCTCCAATCCAATTCAAACCTCGGTGTCTTTGATGTGAAGGAAAGGCAGCCTCAAGGATAAGTGGTTGAGCAACTGAGAAGATCTACTCGACTAAAAGACGTGAGGAAGCGAGTGAAAAGGGGAGACGAAGATGACTATCTAAAGCCAATAGTATAATAGGCCCTTGTAAGGTGAGTGAAAGGAAGTGACTAGACCGATAGGTTGAGGGAGTCAGGCAGGTCTGACCAGTACCACCCTCCCTCTTATGTACCTTCCCCAGAGCAATGTGGCTATGCTCGTTATTCTCTTGCATTCAAAACGGATTTAGCCACTTCTCTTTTAAAATTTGGCCACCAATAAGTCCTTTTCATGTCTTGATACATTTTAGTGGCTCCAGGATGAATGGTATACCTAGACTTGTGAGATTCTTCCATCATCTCCTTTTTAAGCTCTTCATGATCTGGTACACAAGTCCTTCCTTGGAATAGTAATCTTCCATCCTTGGTCATAGAGAAGTTTGGACTCTCACCAATCCTTTCATTGATCTCTACCAAGAAAGGATCATTGACTTGTTGTTCTTGAATCTCAGTAAAAAGATTAGATTGCATGTTAATGTTGGCAACCAACACATGATCATTCCTCTCCTTCATGTTCAGGTCTAAACTAGCAAAGTGCTCTAGCAATCTCCACTCCCCAACCATTAAGTTGGCTAGCAACGCAACAGGCTTTCTACTTAAAGCATTTGCTATGGAATTGGATTTTCCAGAATGATATTCGATGGAAAAGTCAAAGTCATTTAAGTACTCCAACCACCTCTTTTGCCTCATATTGAGTTCTTCTGTGAAAAGAGATACTTTAGACTCTTGTGGTCAGAGTACACCTTAAACTGTTCTCCATATAAGTAGTGACACCAAATCATTAGAGCGAACACCACTATTGCCAATTCTAGGTCATGTATCAGGTAGTTACCCTTGTGTGTCTTCAATTGCCTAGAGGCATAAGCTATTTACCCTACTTGACTGCATTAATACACAACCCCATCCAATGCCTGACGCATCTATATACACCTCAAAATTTTCCCCTTCTGTGGGTAGAGCAAGGACAGTGGCTCTAGTCAAACAGTCATTTAGGGCACAGAAGCTCTTCTCACAGTCATTCATCCATACAATTGGAATCTCCTTCCTGGTCAATCTAGTATAAGGGTACAACAATTTTGGATAAATCTTTGATAAATCTCCTATAGCAACCTACCAATCCCAGAAAGCTTCTAATCTCTGACACATTGGTAAGTTTCTCCTATTTCATCACTGCCTCAACTTTAGATGGATCAACTGCTATACCATCCTTAGTGATCACATGTCCTAAGAAGAGCACCTCTTCTAACCAGAATTTGTGTTTGCTCAACTTGGCATACAACTTGTTATACCTCAACAATTGCAATGCTTTGTTTAGATGTTCTTCATACTCTTCTTTAGCATTAGAATAAATTAATATATCATCAATGAATAAAAGAACAAATTTATCAAGATATAGCCAATGTGCATCATTCATCAGTTGCATAAAGGTTGCAGGGATATTCGTTAGTCCAAAAGGCATGACGACAAATTCATAATATCCATACCTACTCCTGAAGGATATTTTGTGAATGTCCTCTTCTGAAATCTTCTACTGGCGGTAGTCTGATCTGAGATCAATCTTAGAGAAATACTTGGCTCCAGAGATCTGATCAAATAGTTAGTCAATTCTTGGTAGGGGGTACTTATTCTTGATTGTGAGTTGATTCAACTATTTATAATCGATGCATTGTCTCATTAACCCATCTTTCTTCTTGACAAATAACACAAGTGCTCCCCATGGTGAGGTGCTTGGCCTGATAAACCCTTTTTCTAAGAGTTTTATTAGTTGTTCGTTTAACTCCTTTAATTCTACAGGCAACATTCTGTAGAGGGCTATAGAGATGGAGGTAGATCCTGGAATTAATGTAATAGAGAAATTGATTTCTTTTTCTGGGGGAATACAAGGTAGCTCTTTCAGAAACACGTCCGGAAAGTCTCTAACTACTACAATGTCTTATATTCTTATCTCTTTCTTCTCCACTATCATTGTAAGGCCCTAGATTTCTATATGTTGATGCTTGTTGTGTGTTTTTACTTCTGGATGAAACCTCACTTGACAGCGACAAACAGTGCGGCCAAGATGTGTTGATAGAAAACTTCCATGTCGCTAACTTATGGTTAATGGCAGTAGTCTCTGTCATTTACTTTTTGGGAATTTTGGTGTTTTCTGACCATGGTTGTTGACGGCATAATCGAATGTCATCAACCTTTAGGTTGATGACACTATATTTTGTCGTTAACTTTCCTACGTATTTCCAGTTTCCTTTTTCGATTCAACATTGATTTCTTTGTGGATAGACTAGGATAGTCTGATTCAGTTTGGGGTTCTCCTTCCAACCATAAACACGACCTAAAGCCCTATAAATATAAGTCATTTTTGAAAAAGGAGAACCTTTGCTTAGCTAGGGTTTTATTGTGAGTTCGGAGAGAGAAAAAGGGAGACTTTGGGGTAAGCAATCTGATGAAGAAGAGGCTACATCGGCATTCTTTGGCAAGAGGAAGGCTCAATAGAATGTGGGGAGGCTCCTGGTTCGTGGGGAATTCATCTGCGAAGGCGTGGAGGTTGAAATAAGCCGACGAAGATTTCCACTATGGCTTAGTCGAGGAGGTCTTCATCAGTTAAATTTGATCTTTAGGGAGTTTTTTCCGAGAGAAAAGTAACTTAGGGGTTTTATCCCTTTACCTATCACTTGGGGTTTTATAATTTTTACCAATTTTTGTCTCATGTCCTGGACCCCCAATTTCTACTTTTGTTTGGTTCTGATCTGTAAGTTCCTGCAGACAAGAACTTGACGGCAACATGTGATGTCGCCAAGTTCCTGGGTCAACGACAGTCTATGGTACCGCCAACCACCCTTAACGACAACTACATTGCCGTTAAGTCTTGGTTTATACAAAAAACCCTATTTTTATGGATGTGATGTGTTTTTGTGAATTTTGTGTGTGAATTGAAGTTCTAGGGTTCTGATAGGGCATGTTATGTAGCATGGAGGGTTTTGTGAAATAGTTTATATTTTTTGAATTACTCTATTAATTTTTGTAATTTTGTTAGGAGTTAATAAGACATTCTATGATAGATTTAATTCAGGAAAAATAGTTATATCATGGTTCTATGGTTCATTATTTTTCCTTGGATTTAGGGTTCCTGTCAATATGTTTTCAAATGAAAGATTCGTTAGGTTTCTATTTAGACTATTTGTAAGGCCCTCGAATTTCCATCGCATTTGTTTTTGTGTGTCGTGTGTGTGAATATTGTGCTTGTGTATGTATGTATGTATCTACGTATGTATTAATTAGTATACTTATGTGTGTATGTGTATAATTTAGGTATAAATAATGTATGTATTGCTTGATGGTAGTGTGTGCACAATACCATATAGATATTACATGTATATATACGTAATATGCATGGGTTTTTCCTTGTGTTTTGACTTCTGGCTGAAGGGCCAGTTGGCGTCAACTATTGGACGCCAAGTCTTGTCAACGTCAACTCATGTGACGTCAACACTTAAATAGGCGACGCGACCGATGTTGACGTCAATATTACTGACCTGCATGCGTTGCAGAGCCGAAAATTCCGGAAGCAAGCCACCCCAACCATTGGGGAGCTGTCCCCAACGGTCTGAAAGGCCATCTTGTCACCCCTGCGTGATAGGAGAAACCCCTCTCCTATATACAAACTCATTTTTACAACCCTAAGCCTTCTCTTTGCCCCTTGCAAGAGAGGAAGAAGAGAAAGGAGTGAAACCCTATTTTCGGACTGTGAGAAACCCTCACACCTTTGCAACCCAAAATCTAAAGTTATGAAGCTTGATCCGGCCACACCTGCTGCATCAAGGAGCTTGCTAGATCATCGAGGAAGGCATCCCCGACCTCGGATTACACTGGAGCTTGCTCAAGAACCCGGAGGAAGGCCATCTTGGAGGCTGGTTGGAAACTTCTTGGGACAGCCCAAGGAGAGCTTCACCAAGCCTTTTGATCCCTTTGGAGTATACCTAAAAGGTAAGTACCCTACCCATAGTGTCATGTATGTGTCTAGGATGGTTTTACCCATTTTATGTATTTCCCTCGTGTCCTAGACCCCCAAATTCACCCCATCTTTGGAGCTCGGGTCTGTGTTTTGCACAGACCTGACCTTAACGGCAATATCCCTTGCCGTTAAGATAATGCTTAGCGTCCAGCGATTGTGCCGTTAACTACCTTTGACTGCCAAGGATTGTCGTTAAGTTCTTTAGGACAGAACAGAAAACTGTTCTCTCTTCTCTTATACAACTATTTTCGATGTGTTTTCTCGTGATGAGGATATATTGTAGCCTTTATGTACTATGTATACTAGTGAATGTGGTGTGTGGATGGATTTTTGTGCAAGTGGTAAATGATAGAGTTTTTTTATTCCATGGAAATACATGTATGATGAGTTGGTAATATTGTAAACCCTTTGTTTGTATGATTTAGGATGAGTCTGAATGTCCTACATTTTATGGGTCATGCATGTATTAGTCAGTCTCTGTTCTGAAATTCTAAGATTTTTCCCATGCTGCTTGTGGAATTAGTGAAAATGTTGTTTGGGAAATAGAAATCATGCGTAGGTCATGATAAATCTTCGGTAAATCATGTATTGCCCACAAATTTCAGGAATAAATTCTGTAGCTCCATGCCTGTTAGGCTCAGATAGTGAGTTGTTAAAATTGTGCTTGTGTTCAACTCCATGTTAAATCGAATTGCGGATAGCATGTGGAATTAATGTTAGGTTTTCTGTAATTTCGTTTTAGCTTAGAAAAATCTGAAATTTTGCATGAAGAACCCTAAACCCGAAATTAGCCTGTGGTTAAAATTTCAGGTCATTTGGACCAGTATATGATGCAATATGAATTTCCATGTAAAATGTGAAATTAATGCATGCCGTTGTAAAATGATTTGATTTTGTATATAGCAAACTGATTAGTGAAATTTCCTGAGCACTAAATTTCTGTAATTGTAGTGCCATGTTAGGAAAACAGAGAAGTGTGCATGTGAGTGAGAAAGTGAATGGAATGAGAGTGACATGTGTAAACATATGTGTTAAAATCAGTAAAATGTGTAATGTGTAACTTGTGCCAAATGTGACACTGCTTCCGTAGAGGGCATGGAACCGTATCAGGGAAAAGTCCCCCTGAGAAGGTTCAATGTGTTGTGACCCTAAGGGCATTAGGGGGAAATCCTGGAGGTGGACAAGTATCACTGGTTAGGGTGGAGACTTGTTCTCCCGGTCTGCGCAGTCCAAGAGTCGCCATTGTATTGCCTAGATGGCGTCTATGTGATGTGATGTGTTGTGTCCTTCTTTGTGGTTTGGACTATGTGTCACGGACTAAATGTGTATGTGTTCATGTGAAAAAATTGTGAATGTGAACAATGTGTAAAAGTGCATGTGTAAAGTGTGAAATATGCGAATTTAAAATTGTGTAAAAATGTGAAACCAAAATGTGAGGATGTGAGTTTGTAATCCACGTTATGAAAATCTGAAATCATGCTTAAACAGTAGCTTTACTATGTTATGATCATGTTTATGTATGCAAAATGCCTAGATCCATGCTAGGATAATTGTTAAGCATATATAACAACTTCCATACTTGGTTGTTCACATGTTGTGATTTAATCGTTGTTGTAGCTCTCATGTGTTAGATTATGGTTGCTAAAGCATGTAAAACCAGCAAGCTTAAAGCATGTGAAATGGTTACGTATATGCGTAGAATGTGTAGATTCCATGTTAGGTATGCTTCCTTTCATGCATGCTCGGGAATTCATGTTAATGGCTTTCATGTCTTAGTTGGTTGAAGGTAGATTTTTATGTGAGGAATGAATAGAAAGTATGTGATAGGTGATTCTATTTTATAAAATCTGAAAGCATAGTCCATGTGTTTAAATTGTAGATTCACTATGATAGGTTGTAAAATTTAATGTCAAGCATGCTACATGTTGTGTCTTGTGAATGTGTATGTAGAACCTACTATGATATGTGCATGTACGGTATGTGTAGAAGTACTTGCGGAGTCTTTTAGACTCACTACTTGCTTCGGCGTACAGGTAGTTGGTGACGAGACACTTGTGGAGGAGACGTTGGAGACTGGACTCCGAGCGTGGAGATTAGAGTGTTGGAGTACTTGTGACATTTTGTGATTTTCATAGTATGTAAATTGAACATTGTACTAGCATTATCATGGAAGAATGTATAAGTATGGACATCTATGTATTTGATTTTCAGCAATTTAAATTATGTGGACTTTTAGCTCTTTAAATGTTATCGAAACATGTATGTTAATGTGGATGATGAATGAAATGAAGACAGTTGTTCTTTTACTTCCGCTACTCTGTTCTTATATTCACGTGTATCTCAGTTGAATGTCATTGTTGGGTAAATGTCCCACTGTGATGACGCTCGCTATACCGACGTGGGTTGGTATACCGTACCGGTATGATGAGGGTCGTCGCACTATTTTTAAAAGCAATATCATCTTAATTACCTAAAACATATTTGAAATGTTAAAATAGATATATTGCTCTGAAAATTTAAAAAAAAATACAGGGATCAAGGGGAAAATCAAATGGGTTCCTATATTGGAAAGATCAGGGAACTCAAGCAATCTACTTGAAAATGTGGTCATACTACAATGTATATGGGATCGAGAAAGTACCAAAGGGTCTTTCTCAAAGAATTATCAAAGAAATAGTACACTCGCTAGTCAGAAATGGGACAAACAAGAGAGTCTTACTATGGTGTGAGGATCAGGGAATCCTAAACACCTTATTGGACAGAGGTTAGGCAAATCAGATGCAATCAAGATGGGATCAAAAGATTCCATATAGTGCAAGACATTTAGTTTGTGCCCGAGAAAACCTACCTTAATCACTTATGAACTTCTACTCTGTCTTTAAACCAAGGCAGAAATTATGGATGAAGCTTCAGGATCCCCAAGCTTTAGGATCATCCCCAAGCTTTAGGATCATCTCCCACTAGTCCTGAATGCTTCCTTCCCCACTTGCTCCAAGCTTCTCTTCCCATGACCAGTGGCATTAGAAGGGAGTTTGGGGTTGGTTTTAAAGTCTTCATCAGACTAGGACTTATAGGTTCCTGTGCTCACAGGATAGTAGGTGAGATTTGTCAAAGATCCACCATACATTAGGCCATGCGGCCCCCATATTCAATTTTTTTATTTTTTCTCTCTCTCTCTAGGTTCTAGAGAGAGAGGCTCTGTGACTCTGCGGTCCTGCTAGAGATCGGCCGCCGGCCTTGGGCCTGCGGGGTTTCCTGCTTGTTGTTATGGCATCTACTGTGTCTGGAGGGGAGGTTGTGCAGTCTCCTACGCTGGCGGGGAGGAGAACTTTTGCACAGATTATTGTTGAGTCAAAGCCGCCGCCTCAGATTAACATTGGCATCAAAGCTCTTGGGTTTACAGACGCCGGAGAACCAGCTGTGTTCTTCTCCTCGGAGGAGGTCGGTAAGTCCATTGACACGCTGAAACTTGCAGTTATAGTGAGGTGTGCTTATGGGAGGTGCTCAATCCCAGAATTCAAAAATTGCTTATCTCAAAGACTGGGCTTAAAAGTTGATTTTATTGTTAGTGTTCTACATCCCAGACATCTTCTCCATAGGTTTGAAGTTGAGGAAGATTACTTGAAGATGATCTTAAGGAGGAGCCTATACATCAAAGGTCTTTTGTTTAGATTCTTCAAGTGGGACGCAAACTTTGACTTTCATGTTGATCCCACTGTTATGCCTATCTGGATTGGTTTGCCTTTGCGACATGTCAACTATTATTACTCAAATTTTCTTAAATCTATTGCTGGGAATATCGAAACAGTTCTTAGAATTCATGAACCGACACTGGCTCTTACCCAGACTCAGGAGGCATTTGTTTGCATTGAAATGGATATAGCCAAGGACAGGCATGAGAGGATTTGGATAGGATGTGGGCAGGGTGGTTTCTGGCAAAAAATAAATTACTATAGAGTGCCTGCAGTCTACGACTTTTGTAAGAAACTGGGACATGTTGAGGCGGAGTGCCACAAGAAAGCTAACGATACAGGAGGGGCGGATGTTCCTATGGGTCAGAACTCTCTAAATGTGAAACAATGTTGAGAGGTTGTTGTTCATCAAGTTTGGCGTCAAAAAGATTTTTCTACTCATCAAATGGCCCATGGTAAGGTTGGTGTGGAATCTGGAATAAATTGTGATCCTTCCCACTCGGGAATAGAACATGAAATTCCTGGAACCGGTATGCAGGTTATCACAAGGTTGGTAGAGAGAGAAACTTCCCTTCCCCCTTTGAACGAAAAGCCTGATGCAAGTTCAGAGGGTGTTGTGATCTAGTCAGTCCCCTTGTGGACTCTAGTTTGCAGGATGCTTGGGAAAGTATGGAGCAGAGAAATCCTACATCTCATAGTCAGCATGGGTTGCATGGCAGCTCTTCAAATGATGGTCTGGCTACGTTGCATGGGCTGCATGGGTGATCTACTGTTCTATGTCCACATGGGCATTCGTCCAGTGCTACTACGGATGGGGGCCCGATTGGTGATGAAGTCTGCAAGGCTAGTAAGGAGTGCTCTTTTCTAGTGACAAATGGGGCCAGTTCACAGGTGCCCGTCCTTTATGGGCTTTCCACCGTTTCTGATATGCATGGTTCTTTGCAAGGTGATGTTGCTGATGTAGTTCTACCGGCGGTGATGGATTCTCCGGTGGTAGCCGCCGGAGAAGAAGACGCCCTTCCTCAAATCAACGTTGCTAAGTTTAAACCTGTTGATGTGACTCTCAATAAGATTTCTATCTTAGCAGATATGGGGAATATTTACATGCCTGCTATAGGAGGAAAAACAAAGGACAGACAACTGACGATTATGGGTGCAACCACTAGGTCGAAGGCAAAGGCGGCAGTGGGTCTCTCCTCACGATACTCGTCCACATGAACTCTTCATTATTATACTGGAATATTAGGGGAGTTTCTAATTTAGCCTCCAGGTGATCACTGAAGAGATTGGTTAGAAGCCATAGGGTCGATTTTCTTGCTATTGCGAAGGCCAAGGTTTCTATTGACCGGGCAAATGATATACGTTCATACCTCAAGATGGATTATGTCTTAGGCAATACAAGGGATGACTCAAATCTTTGGGTGTTATGGCGTAATCTTTCTCTCCAAATGGTCAATAGCTCTGATCAACATGTCACTATGGGTCTCCATCAGGACAATAAAATTACTCTGTATATCACAGTGGTCTATGCTAGTTGCCAGGCTAGTAGCAGACGCATTTTGTTTGATGAGTTACTTAATTTCTCTGTTAATATGGATGTGCCTTGGCTGGTGGGGGGAGACTTTAACTGTGTCTCTCTTCCGTCTGAGAAGAAAGGAGGGAGACCTATCCTATTGCATGGCATGTTGGACTTCAATGCTTGTATCTCTGGGGCTTCTCTCACGGATGTGGGGTTTATTGGTTCTGAGTTCACCTGGTCGAATAAACGAGCTGGGCCGGCGTCAGTGAGGGCTAGGCTGGATAGGTTCCTGTGTAACTATATGTGTAATGATAACTGCATGGGCCTCCAGGTGAGGCATCTCCCAAGAAACACTTCTGATCATGCTCCTCTTTTGGTTACTTTTAATCCGCCAACTCCTTACCTGGCCAGGTTTACATTTCAATCTATGTGGATTACACATGAGTCTTTCCTGGATACTGTCAAAGCTACGTGGGCTGCTCCATCTGCTTGGCACTATCATCCTTTTGTTGTCTTCCACAAGAAGCTTAAAGCTATCAGATGTGCCCTTCATAGCTGGAACAAAGAAACTTTTGGTGACATTAATGACAACCTGAATAAATATGAGGGAGATGCCTTGGTTATGCAAGAAGCCCTTGATATTGACCCTTCTCCATCTAACCAGGCTGCTATGGAAGAAGCTAATGCAAGATTGCGGAAAGCTATTAATTGTGTGGACATCTTTTGGGCGCAAAAGGCTCGCATGCAATGGATGGAAAATGGAGATAAAAACACGGCTTTCTACCATGCAGTGGTTCAAGGCAATCGAAGAGGTAACCGGATTAACATGCTGCAGGTTAATGGTGTCTGGGTGGAAGATCAAGACACTCTCAAGGAGGAGGCAGTGAACTATTTCAGTTCTATTCTTCAATCTTCGGATCATGTCATAGATGAGAATATCATGGAAGCTATCCCCATCATTATTTCGGATGACCAGAACAAAATGCTTACTGTCGTCCCTTCTGAGGATGACATTAAGACCGCTGTTTGGAGTCTTAATGCAAACAGTGCACCCGGCCCTGACGAGTTTACTGGCCATTTTTTCACTTCTTGTTGGGGAATTATATCACAGGAAGTTGTGGCTGCGGTTACAAGCTTCTTTCAAGGCCTCCCCCTTCCTAGAGGGATAACAACTTCTTTAATCGCTCTAGTGCCTAAATCTGAGAGCCCAGCATCCTTCAGTGATTTCAGACCTGTAAGCTTGTGTAACTTCTGCTACAAAACAGTATCTAGGATTATTTGTGACAGGTTGGTTCATATTCTTCCCCATGTCATTTCGGATGAACAAGGAACCTTTGTCAAAGGTAGGTTCATTATTGACAATATATCTTTAGCTAGGCAACTTGTGAAAGATATTGACAGGAAGGTCAGGGGTCACAATGTCTTGTTTAAGCTAGATATCATAAAAGCTTATGACACGGTGGAGTGGGATTTCCTTCTGGCAGTGATGTAGAAATTTGGCTTCTCTTATCAGTTTATGTCCTTCATTGGGATGTTGATTTCTAATTGCTGGTTTTCTATCCTGTTCAATGGTTCCCCTTATGGGTACTTTCGCTCTACCAGGGGCCTTAGACAAGGGGACCCCATAGCTCCTGCCCTTTTTATTATCATGGAGGAAGCTCTCAGCAGAGGCATTAGCAACATGGCCCGGACTGGCTACCTTCAACATTATGCTGGGCCTAGAAATTGCCCGAGGATATCCCACCTTCTTTATGCTGATGATACTCTAGTTTTCATAAATGGACGAATTCTTAATATTAGGAAGCTGATGGATTTCCTGGCAAAGTACTCTAAAAGCTCTGGCCAGCACATCAATGCTTCCAAGAGCTGCTTCATGATTTCCCCAAAAGCTTCTGCTCAGGTCGTTCACAGAATTAAGATGCTCACAGGCTTTAAGAGACAAAATGGTCCTCTCAATTACCTGGGTGTTTCCCTAAGACCTGGAAGAACTCAAGCTGCTGATTTCCATCCTCTTATTGAGAAGATCAACCGGAGGCTTGCAATCTGGAAACCAAGACTGTTATCCCAAGCTGGTAGAGTGACTCTCATCAATTCTGTGATAAATTCTATCTCGGTTTATTTGGCCTTATCTTCGTCCATTCCTAGGAGTGTTCTAAGTTAGCTCGATAAAGTCACTGGCTCTTTCTTCTGGAGTGGCCCGGATGGGGCTCGTAGGTGCCACTGGGTGGCCTGGCATTTGATCAAGCGTTCGCTTAAGGAGGGCGGCTTAGGGGTGCGTGATCTCAAACTGGTGCAACTTGCTTTGGCTGTGAAATCTCTATGGAACATTACGCATGGTACCTCTGTATGGTCAACCTATGCTAGAAGGCGCCATCAATCCAACAACTATAAACAGCTTTCTGGCATTTGTTCTAAGGATCAGACTAAAGCTCTCCTAATTATTAAGGATAACACACGGTGGATTCATGGGAATGGTCGACAAATTAATTTTCATTCCGATGTCTGGATGGGGGAGAGGCCTCTGCTGGTGTTCCTAAGGTCGAACTATGATGGTGGGCAGATTTCGCTTGAGGAAGTTATTGTTAATAGTGAGCATCCTGTTAGAACGCTTCTTCCAATGGGTTACTGCAATGGGTGTCTCTAACTGAGGATGAGGATACTTGTATGTGGAAGGCTTCCAAGGATGGGATCTTCTTTTCTAAATCGGCTTATGATTTGGTCAGGAATCACAGTGTCAAACGTCCTGCATTAAAGAAGCTTAGGCACCATTCCTTCAATCGGAGAGCCTCATTGTTCTGCTGGAAATTAATTAACAGAGCAGTTCCAGTTGATCAATGCATTGCAGAGTGTGGAATTCATCTTGCTTCTTCTTGTTCTTGTTGTAAGAGTCCTCAGTATGAGGATCTCAATCACCTTTTTTTGCAGGGTGATCTGGCGGTCTCCTTATGGAATTGGTTGTTACCTCTTGTCCCTCCAAATGTCATCTTCATGGTAGCATAACGGCTACAATTTGGCATTTAATGGCAAATTCCAATATTTCTTCTCCTCTTGGATATGTGTCCCTTCACTGTCTAATTCTTATGCTCTGGGAAATATGGAAGGGGAGATGCCTTGCCAGGTTTAAGAACAAGAGGATCTCAGTTAGAATTGTGATAAACAACATCAAATTCAGAATTATCCATTCTTTATCTAAAATGCATTTCTCAGTGGAAGCTATCCTGATGAGATTATGGTTCCTCACCAGCTGGGTTTCTTCCTCAATGCAGAATTAAACAGTGTAAGTTCATTCGCTGGATCCCTCCAATATCGAACTTTTCCCTCAATGTGGATGGAGCTAGAAAAGGTAACCCAGGGGATTGTGGTGGTGGAGGTTGCATTAGGGACAAGCATGGTTCAGTTTTGATAGCCTTTGCTCACAATTATGGCTATGGTAGTAGCATGATAGCTGAAGCTAGGGCGCTGTGTGATGGGCTTTGCTTGGCAGATCTATTTGGAATTCGGATTTCTGTGATTAACTCTGACTTTATGGCGTTGGTTACTTCCATTAAGTCTAGCCATTGTCCATCTTGGTGTACTTATCGCTGGTGGCGAGATGCCTGCTCATTGCTCAGGCAAAAGTCCTACTTGTTATGTCATGTGTATAGGGAGACCAATCAAGTTGCAGATTCTCTTGCTAACCATGGTTGTCATGTAAAGGAAAACAAGGTCTTTTGGGGCGCTCGGAACTTTCCACATGTATGTAAAGGACCCATTAGGCTAAATAAAATGGGTCTATGCCATATTCGCACGATGTAACTCTGTCCAACTTTTTAATTATATTCCAGCCCAGGGATCTCTTTGGTGGAGTGAGTCCATTCTCCCCCCCTGGGGGAGGGTGCACTCTCCCAGATTGAGTCACTGAGGACCACCTTCACCATAAAAAAAAAATTAGGACATGCGGCCCACATTGCTAATACTATAGAAGGTTGACTTCTATCCTGAAAAAGGACAGTCACAGTGGGAACCATTCGTGGCCCAAGTTTGATTCTCGTCAGACCAATTGTTGTCAAGCTTTATGAAGGTTTCATTGATTGGAGAAGAATCTTCACATAGATTGGCATAAAAGGTAATCAGTTGGTGAACTAACAAGGCAATCGATTGGTAAACTAACAAGGCAATCGATTGGCACAAGAAGGCAATTGATTGTTGAATAGTATGGCAATCGATTGACATAAAAAGGCAATCGATTGGTGAGGGAAAGCATCAATTGGTCATTAAAACCATCGATTGACGACCAAAGCCATCAATTGATGACCAAGGCCATCGATTGGTGAAGGAAAACATCGATTAGTCATTAAAACCATCGATTGATGACCAAATCCATCGATTGATGACCAAGGCCATCGAATGGTGAAGGAAAACATCAGTTGGTCATTAAAACCATCGATTGATGACCAAATCTAAAGGTTCCTTCGATTGGTGATCAATCTAACGATTGATCCTCTCTTTCTTCTTATCTTTACTTATAAAGTTTCCCACACATACTAATGATACTTTTCTTGTTGGCTCTTTTCTCCTTAAAATTCCAACTTAAACACCAACATAATTATTTCCATCTGTTTACCGTATATGTTCATGACTTTTAAAAATATGGGTTGTTATAAAAGAAGACCTCGTCAGACCTACCTTTAAGTACCCTCTAGAAATGGTCGTCTTCCTTTGTGGGGGAGGTCGACCACTTCGACACCCTGCTTGATAGCGGGCACTGGAAAGTGCAGTCGACCGTACTGGGAAATCAATCGACTGCTTGTATCAGTGAAGCAAAGAAGCAGTGTCAGGCCCCGGCGCGGAATATCAGAACGTGAGGCAGTTGCAAGTAAATGGGTACAGAGCGTATAATAGACATCAAACCACTTTCAAAGAATAAATACTATAGTAATTACATTTCATTAATTTCCTCAAATGTCTATTACAATCACTAATATCAGAGCCATTCTATAGGGCCCAATTACATTGAATAAAAGTAAAGACTATTAAGACTCAACATAACACTAAGACGCTATGGTACTCTAGACTTCACTCTTGGTCATTCCCGTCCTCATGAGTGTAAGTATCAGCCTCGATCTCACCTGAGAACACATAATAATAACGCAGGGTGAGCGATAATGCCCAGTGGGACTTAAATCTCATGATCAGGCATGCTTTAAATGATTAATGTATTAAAAGGCAGAGTAACTAATAAAAGAGAGTGAGAGTCAATTATTGTCAAGCAAGTGATAGCACGAAAGCATGATTCATATAGCACAAGCGTCAAGTATAGCACAAAGAGCAGGATGGCCATAGCACAAATAGCACAATATAGTTCATGATAGCACAACGAGTCGAGTATAGCATAGCACTTTGATTGTCATAGATAGTCGAGATAGATAGCACTTGAGTGTAATGCCAAACACTCTGGTCAATTAACTCCCGCGGGCACTAGCACTTTTGGGCGCACCTCCCAGGGCCAGATCGGGCCCTTTATATTCCAAGCATTAGTCATAATGTTTATCTTTAGACAATTAGTCAAATGGCCATATAGAGTACCAAGAATAGAGAAGAGTACTTGATGAATAGACGAGTGTAGGGAGAACGTGAATAGATGAGTGAGTAAAGAATAGATGAGAGCTAGTGGTTATTACACACGAAACAACGTTAAATAGGCGATAGTAACGGTTGCACAACATGCATAATGGGTGCTGCAGTCAGGTAGAATTCACTAACCAACCAATGACCAAGCTACTAGCATAGTCCCAGGTCCGGCAAGATCTCATGATAAGAGAGAGAACATTCTAAGGCCGTTTGGATCTTACTGATCCCTAAAGGGTATCATAGGTATTAGGGTACAACCAGCTCGTCGACCATGTGGGAATCCATGGACAAGGAGACTTACGGAGACCTTGACCAAGGATTCACTAGTCCGACAGAAGGAATATCTAATGGAGAGTTTGTCCAAGTCAAGAGAAAGTGTGTAAGGAAACAAGTGCTCGACGTTCCAGAGGAATTCTAGAATAGTGGAGCGTCGGTAACGGTATTCCCAAACTCGCAAAAATGAAGACAAATCCATTTAAATTAGGGCAATTTAAATACATTATTGAAGTAAATTACCAGGTGTATAATGAGATATTTTCACATCAAGTCAAGTCATATTGGGTGGTTAGGAGTATGTGCATGTGACAAAGAGAATCATGGATAAGAAAGATCATGTGTATGTCTTTTAAATTAATCAATATATGTTCATATTATAACATCTTTATTCACTGTGTGTAAGATTGTTAACATGAGGTAATCACTACAGAAGACGACCACCAAAATCAAGGGTTTAGTGCAAAAGTCCAGAAGGCGACGTACCCCTATAAGGATCGCGATAGGGTACCTCCAGAATGGGATAGAGTCTTTCAAGGGTCGCGACGGGTCGGTCAGGATAGACAGCCAGAACGTGACGCCAGATCCTGTCGCATTCAGAATGCAATAGGGTTCTGGTCACGATCAGTCCCTGAGAACGCGGCCTATCGGGCTGTCGCGTTCTCAAGTCCTGCACTGAGCCCGACAGGAAAAGGGTTTATCTGGATTTGCGTCTAGGCGTTCCATGTTTTGATATAGGGTCATCAAAAATAAAAATCTCAGTGTATAGATGATGAAAATCATGAAACTAGTTTTAATGAATCTAGACATGCGAGAGTACACCAGTACATAGGAATTAGGAAATAATCATGGTTCTAAAATGTTTGAACAAGGTCTTTCAACGAAGAACATAGAACAGGATACAGTGAGGGAAAAAATTAATTTGAGTGGTATACTGAATGAAAATTGGGGAAAACAGTGGCGAATGATTCTTGACAACGAGCAGTATGTCCAGTAAAATTTCGTGGCATGAGATCAATTGACAAGGAGATCTCAAACAATTATGAGGGATCGGGGACATGATGATAACAGAACATCAAAATAAAGATCTCAAGATAGGCTCAATGAAAATTAAAGCAAACAGAGGGCTTTTGTTCCTGATGTCTAGAACCCTACAGACGAGATTAATTAGGTTTAGCTTGTGAGAATGCCCACCTTTGTGTCGATTTGTCTCCTAGGGCTTAGAATTTGAAGAATAGGTGGTAGATCTTGAGCAAGCCTTCTCCCCACGATTTCTCCCTTCCTTTGGCCTCTCTTCCACATCCAGCAAGCCACAGCAACGCATTAGGGTCAGCCATGAAGAGGTTGGGGCGTATTTAAGCCTCTAGTGTTTCCAATTCCTACAATACTAATTCCTATTAAATTCCGAGTTTCCCTATTTCTTCAACCTTCCAAGCTTTCCACCTCATAATTGGGTTAGGTTGGGTTGCAAATTGGTACCTAACCAATTTGGGTATGGTTAGGAGTCCAATTCCAACCCATATTAACTATTTTAATGATTAATAGCTCTTTTCATTTTAGGAAACATTAAAGATACGATTTAGGTATTTTTTCTTTTATTCAACCTTTAAAAATCCCTATTTTGGCCCAATAACTTTTATATGATCTATTTAGCAAGCCCATTACTTCTTTTTGTTAATGGGTTTTAATTAATTCATTTTTATTTATTTTTTTTCAATTTATTTATTTATTAAAATACCGGGTTACTACAACCCCCCTCTTAAATGAATTTGGTCCCCAAATTCATATGACCATAGTGGAGAGATATCTTACCGAAAAGATTGGGGTAGTTTCGCCTGATGATTCCCTCAAGTTCCCATGTGGCTTCTTCCACTCCACGGTTATTCCAGAGGACTTTAACCACATGAATGGGACGGTTCCTGAGTTGTTGTACCTTCCGTTCCAATATCTTGATTGGCTTCTCTTCGTATGTCAAGTCCTTGTTCAGGACCAACTTCTCATGGCGAATGACGTGAGTGGGATCGTACACATATTTTCTAAGCATAGAGACATGGAACACATTGTGTACAAAAGCCAAGTTTGGTGGCAATGCCAGCCGGTAAGCAACCTCACCAACCCTTTAGAGCACTTTAGAAGGACCGATGAATCTAGGACTTAGCTTTCCTTTAACACCAAACCTTTGAATGCCACGGGTAGGAGATACCTTCAAAAGCACATGATCTCCTACTTGAAATTCTAGATCTCTCCTTCTCTTGTCAACACAGCTCTTTTGTCTAGACTGAGCAATTTTGAGCCGATCTCGAATGGCCTGTATATCCCTGGTTGTATTTTGTACCATGTCCGGGCTTAGCCATTGCTGTTCCCCAACTTTGTTCCAGCATGCAGGAGATCTACAGTTTCTCACATAGAGCGCCTCGAACGGTGCCATTTTTATACTCGCCTGGTAACTGTTGTTATAGGTGAACTTAATCAGGATAAGTGCTCATTCTAGTAGCCTTGGAAGTCTATTGTGCATGCTCTTAACATGTTTTCTAGAATCTGATTGGTTCTCAATCTGCCCATCAATCTGCAAGTGAAATGCGGTACTAAATTGAGCTTAGTACCAAGTGCAGTCTGCAGTCCCTTCTAGAAATGAGATGTGAATCTAGGGTCTCGATCTGAGACGATAGATGATGGAACTCCATGCAGTCTCATGATCTCTTTGATATATAGTGCGGCTAATACCTCCACAGACCACTTACTCTTTATAGGTAGGAAGTGTGCAGACTTGGTTAGTCGGTCGACAATAACCCATATGTCCTCGAGTCCACCACGAGTCTTGGATAAACCCATGATGAAGTCCATGCCATACTTTTCATTTCCACTCTGGAATATCTAATGGTCTGAGTACGCCAGCAGGGCGTCTATGTTCTGCCTTTACCTATTGGCAAGTAAGGCAATGAGCAGCATGCTCAGCTACCTCACTTTTCATGTTCGGCCACCAAAACGTTCTTTTCATGTCCTGATACATTTTGGTACCTCCAGGATGAATAGTATACTTCATCTGGTGAGCTTCATCCATTAACTTTCTCTTCAGTTCTTCATTGTCTTAGACACATGTCCTTCCTTGGAATACAAGCCTTCCATCCTTGGTCATAGCAAAGTCTGGCCTTTCAGCTAATATTTCCTTGACGTGAACCAAGAATGGATCATTGTCCTGTTGTGCTTTGATCTCTTCCATGCTGTCAGATTGAATCTTGATATTGGCAACCAAGACTCGATCATCCCTATGTTAAATGTTCAAGTCTAATCTTGTGAATTGCTCTAGTATTGCATCTCGCCAAGAACTAGACTCGATAAAGATGCCATCGGCTTTCGCCTAAGAGCATCAGCCACAACATTTCCCTTGCCTGGATGGTACTGGATGTTGAAGTCAAAATCCTTTAAGTATTCAAGTCATCTCCTTTGCCTCATATTAAGTTCCTTCTGGGAGAATAAATATTTCAAACTCTTATGGTCTGAATAGACAGTAAATTGCTCACCATATAAATAATGTCTCCAAATTTTTAAGGCGAAGACCACGGCAGCCAACTCTAAATCATGCACAGGGTAGTTGACTTCATGCGTCTTCAGTTGTTTTGAAGAATAGGCAATGACTTTCTCCTTCTCCATCAGCACACAACCTAGCCTAATTCCTGAGGCATCGGTATAGACAAGAACCTTCTCCCTCTATTGGAAGAGCAAGAACAGGTGCTGATGTCAGACATTCTTTTAGAGTTTGGAAACTTTCTCACACTCTTCACTCCAAGAGTAGGGATTCTCCTTCTGTGTAAGATGAGTGAGAGGAACGGCGATCTTGGAGAAGTCCTTTATGAACCGCCTGTAATAGCCGCCAGTCCTAAGAAGCTTCTGATTTCTGTGACATTGGTTGGTCTCTCCAATTTTAGTACTGCTTCAACTTTGGAGGGATCGACAGAGATGCCGTCCTTGGAGATGACATGGCCCAAGAAAGATACTTCTTCGAGCCAGAATTCACACTTGCTCAGCTTTGCATATGGTTTGTTGTCTCGCAAGACTTATAGAGCTATCCTCAGATGTTCTTATGTTCTTCTTTAGTCTTTGAGTATATGAGTATGTCATCAATGAAGACAACCACGAACTTATCCAAATATGGTCGGTATATGCTGTTCATGAGTTGCATAAAGGCTGCAGAAGCATTGGTCAGACCAAATGGCATACCAATGAATTCATAGTGTCCATACCTGCTCCTCAAATCTATTTTGAAAATGTCATTGTCCTTGATCCTCATTTGATGATAGCCAGATCAGAGGTCAATCTTGGAGAAACATTGAGCTCCAGATATTTGGTCAAAAAGTTCATCGACCCGAGGCAATGGGTACTTGTTCTTGATGGTTAGATGATTGAGTTGTCGATAGTCAATACATAGCCTCATAGATCCATCTTTCTTTTTAACGAACAACACAGGTGCTCCCCATGGGGAAGTACTTGGTCTAATGAACCCCTTCTCTAACAGCTCCATCAGTTGTGCCTTCAGTTCCTTTAATTCGGCAGGTGACATCCGATACAGTTGACGCGACACCGGAGCAGCTCTAGGGATTAACTCAATAGCAAAGTTGACATCACCTTCTGGGGGAATCCCTGGCAGATCTTTGGGAAACACATCTGGGTAGTCCTGGACTATGTGTATGTCCTCTATCTTAGACCCCTTCCTTTCAACTACTATGGCCGCAAGGAAAGCAAAGCAACATTTCCTTATCATGTTGTGGGCCTGTATGGTAGAGACTAGAGACATCTGTTTCTTATATCTAATTCCATTGAATGATAGCTCAGGGAATTCACTAAACGTAACCTTCCCTTTCTTACAGTCGACACTTGCCCCATATGTGGACAACCAGTCGGCTCCTAGAATCACGTCATAGCCTTCCATGGGCATACATACCAGGTCGGCTATTAGGTTATATTCTCCGATCATTACATCTGCAGATGGGTAATATTTGTTCAATTTCTCTTTCTCTCCCAGTGGTGTTGTGACAGAGAATTCACACCCCATGGATATAGGTTGAACATTTAGAGTATCAGCAATGTTTTGAGATATGAATGAATGAGTTGCTCCAGTATCAAATAAAACAAATGCTGATAGAGAGAAAACTTTTAAGGTACCTTCTACCACGTCACCTTCCTCAGCAGGTTCTTCGTCTCGCAGGCTTGCAGTCTACCCTACTTCTTAGGCACATTAGTGTGCCTCTCATTCTCCTTCAATAGCGGGCACTCGGGGATACGGTGCTCGCTGCTTCCACAGTGCAGACATGCGCTGACTTTCCTCCAGCACTCATCAGTCATGTGACCTGGCTTGTCACAGTGTTTGTAGTTGCCTCTAGTCGGAGGAGTGGGAACAAATACTTTGGGATTCTTTTCTTGACTAGATCCATCTGTGATGTAGAAAGGACGTTTCTTTTCGACAATCGTCTTAGCACGTGAAGAGCCTGGTGTCAGTTCTTTCTTCAAAAAATTTCCCTTGATATGATCGGTAAGGTCCGTAGCATCCTCCAGCAGTTGGGCTTTCTTAACCATCTCGGAATAAGTTTGGATGTCGAGAGGGCTAGTTGAGTGATATATTGTGGTTAAGGCCGTTGAGGAAGCGCTTAGCCTTCATCCTTTCGGTATTCACTAGATGCTCAGCATATCTTGATAGTCTAGAAAATTGTGCTTCATAGTCGGCAACAGATAGGCTCCTCTGTTTAAGAGCAGTGAACTCTACAGCCTTCTTCTCTTGTACACGTTCTGAGAAGTATATGAAGTTGAAGGCTTCCTTAAATTCTATCTAGGTGAATTGGCCATTTTCCCTGGTCGCTTCCACTGACTCCCACGAAGAGCGGGCGTCCTTCTCCAGTTGGAAAGTAGCTAGCAGTAGCTTTTCCCCAGCTACACATTGCATTACACGAAAAATCCTTTCTGTCTCCTTAAGTTAGTGCTCAGCTTCGTCTGGATCCTTGGAACCACTGAACCTATGTGGGTTCAAGCCCCTGAAGTTACGATGCAGCTCGCCTGCACCGCCGCGATTCCCTCCACCTTGTGCAGCTTGCAGAAGCGCACGGGTGAGTTCTGGAATAGTTTGTTGCATGCCCCTCATCTGAGCACGTTCAGCAGTCATCTTAGTTGCTTAAGTTCCTATAAAAGTAACTTGTTGTTATGATATTGATGTGGAATTTAATTTGTGCGTGTGTGGTTACATTTTAACTAGTTACCCTTGGTTCCACAGCTCACGTAGGTAGGGTAATTGACTCTAGTCGACGCTAGTCAACCTAGGTCATCCTATACTTAAGAACAACCTAGGCTCTGATACCACAAAACTGTCACGCCCCGACGCAGAATATCGGAACGTGAGGCAGTTGCAAGTAAATGGGTATAGAGCATATAATATGCATCAAACCACTGGTCAAAGAATAAATACTATACCATATGCATTTCATTAATAATTCCTCAAATGTCTATTACAATCACTAATATCAAAGCCATTCTATAGGGCCCAATTACATTGAATAAAAGTAAAGACTAACTAAGACTCTAACATTACACTAAGATGCCAGGGTACTCTCGACTTCACTCTTGGTCATTCCCATCCTCGTGAGTGTAAGTATCAGCCTCGGTCTCACCTGAGAACACATAACAATAACACAGGGTAAACGATAACACCCAGTAGGACTTAAATCTCATGATCATGAATGCTTTAAATGATTAATGTATTAAAAGGTAGAGTAACTAATAAAAGAGAGCGAGTGTCAATTATTGTCAAGCAAGTGATAGCACAAAAGCATGATTCATATAGCACAAGCGTCAAGTATAGCACAAAGAGCAGGATGGCCATAGCACAAATAGCACAATATATAGTTCATGATAGCACAATGAGTTGAGTATAGCATAGAACTTTGATTGTCATATAGATAGTCGAGATATATAGCATTTGAGTGTAATGCCAACACTCTGGTCAATTAACTCCCGTGGGCACTAGCACTTTTGGGCGCACCACCCAGGACCAGACCGGGCCCTTTATATTGCCAAGCATTAGTCATAATGTTTATCTTTAGACAATCAGTCAAATTGCCATATAGAGTACCAAGAATAGAGAAGAGTACTTGGAATAGACGAGTGTAGAGAGAACGTGAATAGATGAGTGAGTAGAGTATAGATGAGAGCTAGTGGTTATTACACACGAAACAATGTTAAACAGGCAATAGTAACGGTTGCACAACATGCATAATGGGTGCTGGCAGTCAGGTAGAATTCACTAACTAACCAATGACCAACCTACGAGCATAGTCAAGAGGTTCGACAAGATCTCATGATAAGAGAGAGAACATTCTAAGGCTGTTTGGATCTCACTGATCCCTAAAGGGTATCATAGGTATTAGGGTACAACCAGCTTGTCGACCATCTAGGAACCATGGACAGAGGAGACTTACGGAGGCCTTGAACAAGGATTCACTAGTCCGACAGAAGGAATATCTGACAGAGAGTTTGTCCAAGTCAAGAGAAAGTGTGTAAGGAAATAAGTGCTCGACGTTCCAGAGGAATTCTAGAACAGTGGAGCGTCGGTAACGGTATTCCCAAAATATCACAAGAAACGAAGACAAGTCCATTTAAATTAGGGCAATTTAAATACATTATTGAAGTAAATTACCAAGTGTATTATGAGATATTTTCATGTCACGTCAAGTCATATTGGGTGGTTACGAGTATGTGCATGTGCCAAGAGAATCATGGATAAGAAAATATCATGTGTATGTCTTTTAAATTAATCAATAAATGTTTATATTATAACATCTTTATTCACTGCGTGTAAGACTGTTAACATGAGGTATAATCACTGTAGAAAGACAAGACCACCAAAATTCAAGGGTTTATGTGCAAAAGTCCAGAAGGGGACCTACCCCTGTAAGGATCGCGATAGGGTACCTCCAGAATGCGATAGAGTCTTTCAAGTGTCGCGATAGGTCGGTCAGGACAGAGAGCCAGAATGCTACGCCATATCCTATCGTGTTCAGAACACAACGGGGTTCTGGTCGCGATCAGCCCCCGAGAACGCGGCCTATCGGGCCGTCACGTTCTCAAGTCCTGCACCTAAGCCCGAACAGGAAAAGGGTTTGCCTTGGATTGCGGTCCACGCTTTCCATGTTTTGATACAGGGACATTCAAAAATAAAAATCTCGGTGTACAGATGATGAAAAATCATGAAACTAGTTTTAAACGAATCTAGACATGCGAGAGTACACAGAGTAGATAGGAATTAGGAAATAATCATGGTTCTGACATGGTTTGAACAAGGTTTTTCACGAAGTACATAGAACAGGATACATTGAGGGAAAAAGAATTAATTTGAGTGGTATACTGAATGAAAATTGTGGAAAACGGTGGCAATGATTCTTAACAACGAGCAGTATGTCGAGTAAAATTTCGTGGCATGAGATCAACTATACAAAGAGATCTTAAATAATTATGAGGGTTCAGAGACATGATGATAACAGAACATCAAAAATAAAGATCTCAAGATAGGGTTGATGAAAATTAAAGCAAACAGAGGGTTTTGTTCCTAATGTCTAGAACACCCTATAGACGAGATTAATTAGGTTTAGCTTGCGAGAATGCCTACCTTTGGCCGATTTGTCTCCTAGGGCTAAGAATTCGAAGAATAGGTGGTAGATCTCGAGCAAGCTTTCTCCCCACAATTTATCCCTTCCTTTGGCCTCTCCTCCACGTCCAGCAAGCCTCAGCAACGCATTAGGGTCGGCCATGAAGAGGTTGGGGTGTATTTAAGCCTCTAGTGTTTCCAATTCCTACTACAACTCTAATTCCTATTAAATTCTTAGTTTCCATATTTCTTCCTGTGATGACCCAACCAGCAACTGTCCAAACAATTGTGCTATTTGGTAGACTTCCCAGAAAGGTCACCCATCCTTTGACTACTCCCAACTGAGCACGGTAACTTCAGAGTTCTTTTCCTGCTCGAGCTCTAAAAATGACTAGTCCGAGTTGTTGGTAGTTTGTTGATTTAGTCTATTTAACATATTCTTATATGGGGTGTTACAATCTACCCCTCTTATATAAGCGACGTCCTCGTCGCTGCTCACATATAGCACACAATCAAACCCTAGGCAAGCAGGATTCTAGAGTTGGCCCCCACAAGCTCAAGAGGTGGCTCCCACTATGTAACACTTTGCGCCATTATGGCCTCAAGAGGTGGCTCCCATAGTGTAGTACTTTGCCCTGTGTGGCACTTATTTCCTGCACTTCCGGTTGGGCAAGATTATGATACCATTTGTGACGACCCAACCAGAAAACTGGCCCAACAACTGTGCTAGTTGGTAGACTTCCCAGGAAGGTCACCCATCCTTAGACTACTCCCAACTGAGCATGCTTAACTTCAGAGTTCTTTTCCTGCTCGAGCTTTGAAAATGACTAGTCCGAGTTGTTCGTAGTTGTTGATTTAGCCTATTTAACATATTCTTATATGGGGTGTTACACTTCCAACCTTCCAAGCTTTCAACCTCCTAATTGGGTTAGGTTGGGTTGCAAATTCGTACCTAACCAATTTGGGTAAGGTTAGGAGTCCAATTCCAACCCATATAACTATTTTAATGATTTAATAGCTCTTTTCATTTTAGGAAACATTAAAGATACGAATTTAGGATATTTTTCTTTTATTCAACCTTTAAAAATCCATATTTTGGCCCAATAACTTTTATATGATCCATTTAGAAAAGCCCATTACTTGTTTTATTTAATGGGTTTTAATTAATTCCTTTTTCTTTATTTTTTATTTATTTTATTTATTAAAATATCGGGTTGCTACAAGCAGTCTATTGGGTGTATTTTGAGGAATAAAAGTTGGAGAATTATTTGGATGACCAAGGATTAAGGAATGGGAAAGTAACATGTGGCTCCAAATATTTGTTCTCCAAAACCTCTCAAGATTTATTTTTATTTGAAAACTATGATGTATAGACAGACATTTATTTATATTGAAGGAGGATGCCCATAATGAAAGTGCAAGGAACAGTTGAGTACTATATATATAGACATGCATTGAAGGTAGAGGATTCATAGCACATGCTACACACATTATTTTTAGACATAAAAACATGCAACAATAAAAAAACTTAATACCTAGTTAAGAAAGCTTGCACATACCTAACTCTCTACAAATAGTAGAAAATTCTCCTCACTAAGTGTCTTAGTAAAAATGTCTACAAGTTGATGTGTGGTATCAATAAACACAAGCTTAAAATCTTTCTTGACAACGTGATCTCTAAGAAAATGATGATGAATCTCAATGTTCTTAGTGCGAGAGTGTTGATAGGATTTTTGGATAAATTTATAGCACTTGTATTATCACACAAGATTGGAACACATTGCAAATCAACATGATAATCAACCAACTGGTGCTTGATCAAAGCACTTGAGCACCACAACTTCCGACAGCTACATATTCAACCTCGCCATTGATAGTGCCACAAAATGTTGTTTCTTAGAGGCCCATGAAACTATGCATCATCCAAGAAATTGGCAACTTCTGCTATAGTTTTTTCTATCAATCTTACAACCAACATAATCTGCATCCATATATGCAATCAACTTGAATTCACAACCAATTGGAAACCACGAACCAAAATCTTGTGTATGAATTATATACCTAAAAATTTGCTTCACAGCACTCAAATGAGACTCCTTAGGACAAGATTGACAATGCGCACAGAGACACACTATATTGAATGCTAGGTCTACTCACACTAAGGTAAAGTAAGATGCCAATCATACCTCTAAACAAATTTGGGTTGATAGACTTTCCTTTTTCATCTGCATCTAACTTGGTTGTTGTTGCCATAGGGATTGACAATGGCTTAAACTTTTCGAATCCATACTTTTTTGTGAGATCCTTGACGTATTTTCCTTGATTTATGAAAATTCCTTCCTTTGTTTGTTTAATTTGAAGTCCGAAAAATAATTCAGTGTTGGCCAACGGTTTGGCAGCAAGGCACCTAGAGGGGGGTGAGTAGGTGGAGAAAGAAAATCTGAAAGACAAAATCACCACTTTAAACTTTGGTTAGTGAATGTGATCATGTGTTATAAAGAGTAGCAGTGCGGAAGTAATTAAAAACAATCACACAATTGAACATAAGATTTATCCTGGTTTGACCCTTCCAAATGGAAGTCCTACGTCCACTCCCCACGCACACTCTTGGGATTTCACTAATCAGGGTACAATCCCTCTAAGGATATACAACATTCAACCCCTACTGGTCTTCTTCTCTTTCTAGGTAAGAAGGCATCCCACTTCTCTTATAGGTCAAGAAGTCAACCTCCTGGTACAAACCCAGTGCGGTTCTGCTAGAACAAACCCCAGCTAGGTTCTTCCCTTAACACAAGGGGAACACAGAGTACAAACTCTCTGCTGGTCACCACCCCCAGCAAACCTATTGGTCCTCTCTTCACACAGGAAGAAAAACACCCTTGTTCTTCTTTGGAAAGAAAGAACAGGCTGTGAAGATCAAGTTCTAAAACAAAGAACTTAGCTTGCTTGATCTCCAACAACAACCTGAGCGCTATGAGGATTACAAGATAAACAGAAGGAAGCTTAAACCCTCAGCTCACAGACTCTCCCCCAAATTTACAATGATGTACAGAGAAAGAGAAGAGACAAAATGGCTTGAATGCTTGAAGACTTCATATGGCTGCTTGTGCGTACATTTCTTCTTGGGCTTGAGCTCTTTCTCTCTTTTCTTTGAGTGTATGTGGAGTTCGGATGTTCACTAGATGTACACTCCTTGAAAGATTTTTAGGTTCATTGTATTCTTGTTCTTCATAGCCTCCATCCTTTTATGGAGTAGCTAAACATATCTGTTGAATAGATCCGTTGGAGCTCTTCTAGCCATTGCTCATTTTCTTCTTCTTTTGTAGCTACTGATCTCATTCTCTTTGAATCTAATGGATTCTTGGTGTAGAGAGAAGTCTAGATATCTGTAGGCATAGAGGACAATGTTAGACTAAAAAGATCTTCTAATAGATGGCCCATACCACTTTTGCCTTTTGTTCATGTTTCCTACTGATAGCCAGAAGGCTTTCGCTTTTTAGCAGGAAACAGGACATCCTTTTGGTTCTGCATTTCTGCTGACAACTATATTTACCTACTCTGAAAGAATAGCAACAAAAAGGTAACTTCAGTTAGACATAATAAGTTAAGTATATGAAGTGCATTTGAAATTTCATTTGGCGCCAAGACAGTCAATTCAAACTAAGAATATGATCAATCGATATGAACATAACTTAAGTGTTCATCAATCGAAGTGCAACAACACCAATCGAAAGAAATATAAGAGCAATCGATATTTCTTAAAGATAATCGATATAAGGAAGACAACTGATATGAGTTCTTAAGGACAATCGATATGTTAAAAGACAATCGATGTGATCTTTCTTTCACCATGTTGAGCAACTATATCTTTAAAACATTGTTAAAGTTTTAAGCATTGTGTTTTAGCTATGACAAAACCTTTTAAGACTCTCTACAAACAAATCTATTGGAATATACCACAGAAATAGGATATGTATGATATAGTATCTATCAGCACTGTCTTACAGAATTTTCCCTAAGTCCACAGCGTATACTACGTACCATACTAACTCCGACTCTAAAAAGTCGAAGTGTTGTATCAATTGATGAAACAATACTCCGACTCCTTAAAAGTCGAAGTCTAGTAGTACTCTAACTCCTGAAAAGTCGAAGTCTGTCTGGACTCCGACTCCCTTAAAGTCGAAGTAAGATATCAATTGATGAACCTCACTCCGACTCCTGCTGAGTTGAAGTCCTCTCACTCTGACTCCTGAAAAGTCGAAGTCTTTGTATTTTACTCCGACTCCCTAAAAGTCGAAGTCTATTATTGTTTGCACTCCGACTTCCCAGAAGTCAAAGTATGACCAATTGATGCTCTTATCACTCCGACTTCCCAAAAGTCAAAGTTTATGATCAGTCCCACTGTGACTTCTATATAGTCGAAGTTTATCTTACATCTCTTATCTTTGACTCCGACTTCAGAGAAGTCGATGTATCCTGCATCAACTTTTGTGTACTTGATACTTATCATTTCTTTTCGTATGAATTTGTCATTTCCTAGAATCCATATAATCTTAATCGAAGTATTTCAAAATGTTTGTTATCCCTATAAGATTCTTTACAGAATGAATAACACTTACATATCTTACAGAATAATGCTCTTCTTATTACCATCATTTAAATATTCTGTTACGTAGAAAAATTATATTCAAAATGATCACATAAATTATCCTTGATAAGATCTAAAATAATTGTACAATTTGGTATCTTGCTTTTGTCAGAAGTTCAGTTCTTCTCCATTTGACTGTTGCTTTACAGAAAATGCGATGGTAGGTATAAGCAGCATAGGGTATTTGTCAGAGCTCACCTACCACTGTCAGAACCTCCCCTTACCTTCATGATGCCACTGTCTGTCTATTTTTTATTGCACTGAACATCTTTCCATCCGAGGTTCTTTATACTTTACATTATTCCCATCTTACCTACCTTCGAAAGTATGGAGGTATCTTTTTCTATCTTGTCCTTTCTTATAGAACATTTATGAAGCATGACCTAGCATTCAGTCTTGAGCATGGAGTTATAGACATAATGAAGACTGTCTTTTGAGCCATGAAGCTACCAACATAGCCTAAGGATGTTGGAACTCCAAAATATGAAGGACTGATGAATATAACAGAAGTCTCAAAGGATCAAGGGCTATTCTTCAAATGGCTAGTTTCCTAACGGGCAGTTTTAAACGAAAACTTAAGTGGTTCTGAAGTTCATATATAGTAGCTAGAGTTTTTGAACAACACACACATACAGAGAAACACACTCAGAAAAACCCAACAACACTCACAACTCCCATCTGTGATTTGCAAGCAAAAGTCTTTAGAAGCCTTCTACTAAAGTGAAAAGAAAGAGAGCTGCTTCTTCAGTCCACGACCTTCAAGCTCTCTAGTTCTTCTTAGAAGCTTTTTTTTGTTGGGTGGCATCTTGTGATTATAGATCATTCTCAGTCCACCCACTTAGATTCAGAAAGTGTCAGAACTTCAATTCTCATTTGTATTCCTTTCTGTTTCTCTATGTCTGCTCATTTCTTCTGAGCAGGCACTCAAGAGTTTTTCTTTACTTCTGTGATTAGACAACCCGCAGGGGTTTGTTCCCTGCAGTGCCCCTCCTGTGAAGGGAAGACCTACTGATGTAGGTAGTCTTTGTACCCCTTTGAACGGAAGACTTGCATGAGAGCAAGTAAGATTATGATGCCTCTTAGGTTGAGAGAAGGCCAAGTTCTCTTGGCAATTTTGTAGCACCCCGGAAATTTTAGCTATATAAAAATTCAAATAAATGGAAATAAATAATTCCATGATATCCAGTATGTAAAACATGCACATCATTATCGTACGTGCTATAACAAGTCGCAAAACCGTTAACACAGAAATACGACGCAATCAAAAATAAATAAAAGTGTTGGAGAGACTTCCAACATTATATATTAATGACCCAATATCATAACTGGGCCAATGGACATCATTTGGCCCAAAATTCAAATAAAGCTAGAAAATGCAGGGAAATTCGTAACTTTAATTAGGCTGAAATTAGGAAGAAGCAATTGAGTTGGATTGGGATGCAATCATGCATTCTTGGCAACACAAAATCATGCTTATCTAGGTGGGAGGTTTCCTAAAGCCTCACACACTCAAAGAGAGGAAGAAATCCTTAAAAATGGGAAACTAACAAGCCAAAACCGCAACCCAGCTTTCCTAGTTACAATAGGACTCCTAAAACACCATGGTTTCTTAAATACTCTTCGCCAACCTTAGGGACGAGTTTTAGAACTTGCTGGGGTCATGTGGGGGAGCTCTTGGGGCTTAGGAGTTGTGGAACGACAACAAGAAACTCATCTTCTTCCCCATTGAGTCTGCTGCGACCTGCATAGACGGTCATCTTGAAGTCGACCAAAGGTAGGCAAACCTAAACCAAACCTTGCAAGGCTTATACCCCTGGAAAGAGGGTCAAGTCTACATTCTAATCCAATTGGAATGCCCAAATTCCATGCAGTATACACGGAGCAGTAAGCGTTTTCCTCCAAATGGTTTGAACACAGGTTTTCTGGAAAAACGAGAATTCTTAAACCCATAAGGTAGGTTTTCTCGGGCCAAACCTTAACATATCCTATACCAATGTGTAGAGCATCAAGTTAACTTTCGTTTCCCACTGGTTTCATCGAATGCTAACGAGTATATTTTGAGTAGTTATAAGTGTTTTCCCAAAGTCGCGCACTGTTAGGGTTTTCCATTCTTCTTATTGTGCACATGATTCGATACTGAATTAGACTAAACTTCCTTCATTAAAGTTCTTCTATTGTAGTCACTATCATCTTTTGTTTGTATGTTTTATCCAAAAGTCTTTTTTAGAGAGTTATAAACATGTTAAGAGAGTCGCTGCATGATACTGCGATTTCGGGCAGCACTTAGCTTTATGTTCTTCATATGTTTCTCAGGATTCTTGAACGAATTAGATCAAACCCACAACATCAAAGTTATTCTACTAGTTATCCTCGTCATCTTTTGTGTTGAACATTTTGTCTAAATGTCATTAGTTAGAGAGTTATAATATGGGTAAGTGAATCGCTGCATGAGACATGTTTTCGGGTTACACTTGACCTATGGGTTTTGTTCTGGAAGGGCCTCTAGTGTCGAAACACTGTCCCAAACCAGCCCAGAACGTGTTCTGAGAAGGTCTCTAGTTTCGACACTACCTGATCTAGTGTCGACACACTGTCCCAGATTGGCCCAGAAGGTGTTCTGGGAAGGGTCTCTAGTGTCGACACTACTGATCTAGTGTCGACACTACTTGACCTTTTTGCCTTGTATTTGAAGCACTGTGTTGACACTACCTGATCCAGTGTCGACACCACTTGATCATTTTACCTGGATTTGAAGCATTGTGTCGACACTACTTGAACTAGTGTCGACACTACTTGACCAGTTCTGCATTTTTTGCTTTGTGTTTGAAGCATTGTGTCGACACCAGTAAGGGGTGTGTCGACACTACCTTTGCAAAATATTGCATGTCTTGGGTCTGTTCATTACATGATGTCTACTTAATAGCATAGAAGTGTTTAACCATTGAAAAATCGTTAATTACATGAATATTATTCTAATTACTTTCTTAATGATATGATCATACATGAAACTTGTGATTTACTCTTGTTACCATTCTAGCTTGCTTTAAATGATAAATTTTATCTTAAAATCTTGTAAACCCATATGTAGTTAAATGCATGGTTCATTGCATGCCATCATGTTAAGGTTTTTCCGAGAGTTTGAGATCGACGGATTGTGAATTGACACGCATACATCACTACACACTTTTACATCTAGGGCGTGCACTTCCTTCTCTTTGTTCTCGTGAGCGTGATTACAATCTATACTAAAGCCATTAATGTAAAGATTGAACTAAATTGTAAATCGTACAGATCTACAGCCGAACTTATCTCTTGACCATTGTTCTCATGAAATCATGTTCAATTTAATTATTTACTTCTTCTCATCATCATCATGAACATGACATTACACATGCTACATTTTGAAACTCTCATTCGCCATTATTAATGACTGTGGGTATCTACATTTAAAAATTTACATGAGATGCTGACAGGGCACGGCGTGTAGCAACCTGAATTTTTAAGAAAAATAAAAATTTAAAATAAATAATTTACATAGCTAAATGGATATTTAAATGAAAAGAGCATAAACAAAACCCATTAAATGGAAAAGAGTAATGGGCTTTGCTTAATGGATCCTCTAAAATTATTGGGTCAAAAATATGAATTTACAAAGGGAGAATAATAGGAAAATACCCTAAATTCGTAACTAAATTATTACCTAAATAGAAATGGGGTGTTTAATGCAATAAATAGGAAGTTATAGTTGGAATTGGATTCCTAAACCTACCCCATATGGTTTAGCACGAATTTAGATCTCTTCCTAGCCTAAAGAGGGATTGGAAAGCAAGGAAGGAAGGTTAGAGTAAGGAAATTTCGTAATTTAAGAGTAATTAGAGTAGTAGTAGGAATAGAAATGCATACTTACATAAATACACCTCTTAAACTCTCTTGGGCAGCCCTAGCTCATTGCCAAGAGTTGCTGGACGTGGAGAGGAGGTTAAGGAGGAGAGGATTTCGTGGAGAGAAGAAGAGCTTGAAGCTTCTTCCCTTGTTCTTCAAGTTTCTAGCCCTAGAAGACAATCGAGTCAAAGGTACGCATCTCACAAGCATAAACCATGAAACTTTTCTGTAATGTTCTTCCTACCTCCTTGAATGAACCCCCAAGTTTCATATTTTTCCATCCATCCTATCTTTTGTTCTTAATTTTTGAAGTTCTGCAACATGATACCCCGAGATGTCATGTTTAATTTCAATCTCTATGAATACTTGATCCCATGCTACAAAATTTTACTGTAGATACTTCATGTTGTTAGGGATCATTTCCCCAAAAAGCCTAAATTTCATTAGGCATGTTTGCTCGAATTAATTAGTCTTGCTCTCTATGTCATGTTCTTGTTATCTGTTGTTGTTCATGTTCAAACCATATTCAAACCATGCTCTCCTCTCTAATTCCGATTTACTGGAAGTACCCTTACATGTCTAGTTTAATTTGCAACTGTTTCATGATTTTTTCATCGTGTATACAATTAGTTATGATTTTCTAATGAACCCTTTATCAAAATTTGAATGTTCTGGTCCTCAATCCAATGTCTGGTCGACTCCTGTCAGAGTCAGGCGCAGACCACCAGAAAGCGACGGCCCGATAGTGTCGCCTTCTGGGGTCAATTGCGACAGCCTACCCGTCGCGTTCAGAAAGACAGGTGAGCGTCTCTATCCCCTGTGCCTTCCTGTCGCGACCCTTTCCGCCCCTGTCGCGTTCCCAAGGCCGTCGTGACAGTACCTATGTCGCGATCTGCCTACACCTGTCGCGATCCTCATTGACCCTGTCGCGTTCACAGTTTTTCATGAAAATTCATAAAATTATTTCTTGTCGCTTTCTAAATAACCTTACGCCTTTTTAACAGTTATACCCCCAGTAAAAACCTTGCTTAAAAATGGAGTAATATTGAATAATTTTAAATACATCTTCACGACTTATTCCTATCTATGATTTCTCTTGCACTGCACACACATGAACCCTAATTTATGGCTGAAATCTTGCAGAAAATATCTCATAATGTATCTGGTAAATTATTGAAATCAAGTACATATTGCCCTATTTTAAAGGACTTGTATTTGTTTCTCGCATTGTTTATATACCGATATCGACGCTCCACTGTCCTAGAATTCCTCTAGAACGTCGAGCACCTGTTTTATATACACATTTTTCTTGCTTGTGGTGAACTCTCCGTCGGATATTCCTTCTGACCCGGACTAGCGAACTCTTGCACAAGGCCTCCGTAGTCGCCTCTGATCATGGATTCCCATGGTCGACGAGCTGGTTGTACCCTAACACCCATTACCCTTTAGGGATCGATATGATCCAAACGGCTTATTAGATTCGCTCTTACCTTGAATCACGTCGGACCTCTGGACTTGGTGCAAAACTGCCAGTGGAAAGACCGTGAGTTCCACCTGACTCCCAACACCACGTGCGCGTGTTGTGCAACTGTTACTATCGCCTGTTTACTCGTCGCATTACGTGCAAAGTCCACTAGCTCTCTCTGTACTCTACTCACTCACTCTACTATCTCGTCTATTCATCTAGTTCTCTCATCTACTTCTGGCACTCTATATTGGCTATTGCTGATTGTCTAAAGATAAACAATATAACCAATGCCTGGCAATAAATAAGGGCCCGATCTGGTCCTTGGATGTGCGCCCGAAAGTGCTAGTGCCCATGGGATTAAATGATCAGGTGTTTGGCATTACACTCAAGTGCTATCTATCTCACTATCTATATGACAATCAAACAAAACGTGTTATGCTCTCCACGATGTCTAGAATGACAAACAAGTGCTATACTCGTCGTGCTGTTACTATACTTGTGCTAGTGTGCTATGGCCATCCTGCTATTTGTGCTATACTCGATACTTGTGCTATTTTTTGGAACTATACTAGCTCTCGTGCTGTTGTGCTATCTCTTGCTATATTTTGACTCTCTTTTACCTCTTTCGTTAGATCTCTACCGTTAAATGCGTTAATTACTTAAAGCCTGCTTGAGCCTGAGATTTAAGTCCTACTGGCTTATCGCTCACCCTAGTTTTTGATGTTGTGTTCTCAGTGAGACCGAGGATGAAACATACACTCACGAGGAAGGGATGACCAAGAGTGAGCCAGGAGTACCCTCGAGTCATTACGTTATCTTAGAGATGTAGTTAGTTATTTCCTTTTTGCAATGTAATTGGGCCCTATAGAATGGCTCTGATAGTAGTGTTGTAACTAGACATTTAAAGAGTTATCAATGAGAAGATTTGTTTTAGTATTATTCAATGTGCAATGTTTTGATGTCTAGTAATCGCTCTATACCATTTTCTTTGCAAACTTGCCTTCGACGCTCCGAATTATTCCGCGTCGGGGCGTGACACGTCGTGTGGCCAAGGGCTCCATCTAGCCCCATGACATAGAGTCATAAATATACTGTTAACCATGGGGTATAATGATTACTGGTGTTGCATCTGCGCTGGGAGTACTTTCTTGCTTGTTGGATGTTAGATACATAACCACATACACGTGACCTGTGTGCACTCTTGGTGGATCTTTCCTTGGTGTACATTAGTTTTTACGTGCCTGATTAGTGTTACTTTATCGTGCTTGTGGCATCTTGCTTGCTTGCTTGCTTGCGTGATATGGCCATCCGCATTTATTGCACTAGTGATATCTTACGTTCTTGTAAACTATTGAAATTAGTGAAATCTTGCGTGCTTGTACAAAGTGATCTACTGCTAGTTCTCTCTTGTTATATCGTTCCAGATCTTAGTTTATCATGATCACTCTATCTAGCGTTTCATGTATCCTGTTTTAACGGGTTTTTATTCGTACATGCACATCAGGTCATTCATCATGCTTACCTAGTTCTAAATTGCTAATCACTTATATCATTGCCCGCACATTGAGATGTAAATCCTACTGGGCTAGTTGCTCATCCCTACTTTTACCCAATCTAGGTGACTATGTCATTCAAGAGGAAGAGCAGCCGAGGATGGGATGGCGTCCGAGTGATGAGTGTTCCAACTATGAGTCTAGTTATAGTAAATACTTTGAGCATTAATACAATGTAGTAGGAAGTGAGGAATAAGTGTAATTTTCCCTTTTATTGATCTCAGTCCTGTACTAGTTTCCATTTTGATAAAATGAGGTGAGATCTGAATACAATTTTTTTTGAGTTCAGCAGTTGGCCCTATTATGATGTTTTGTGTGTCAATACACATTAGTGCGTGCTAGCTAGAGACTTATCTGCCGACTGCCACGTCTCGGGATATCGACTCGAATTCTTTGAACTAATATCTGCTGCGGCGAATTCTCGGGATGTGACAGTTAAGTGGTATCAAGCCTAGGAATACAAAAGGATAGTCTCAGGAATAGGAGATACCTATGAACCTAGTCATGGAAATTTAATATAGTACCTGGTGAGATGGGAGAGACTGGGAATTTGTTAGAAAGAATTAAACACCCCTACCCATTGACTCTTATAATGTATCTAGAGACATTATTGGTTCCATCCTTTCTCAGGAATCCTCAAAACACTCTCACACAACTGCAATGGCCTCGCACCAGTGGCAGCTATGCAAGACACTGTGGCTGGACTTACGCAGCCCTGCAAAAGTAGTTTCAGGCTGGAATCAGGCTGCCGCTGCAAGGAACGGAGCCGGTGATCTGCACCGAATTTTAGGAGTTTGAACCCCTCCTCGTTTTCTCTGGATCCCTGACCCAGATGAGGCAGAAAATGTGCAAAGAGATAGAAAGGATTTTCCAAGTAATGCATGCACCAACAGAGAGAAAGTGGTACTGGCCACTTTCCATTTACTAAAGATGCTCGAGCATGGTGGAAGCCACCTCGGCCCACCTGCCAACGTAGCTGAACTAGAGTGGGCCGGATTCCTAGAGATTTCCGAGCAAAGTATTTCTCTGAGAGAGTCAAGGAGAAGTAAGGCACAGAGTTTGCCGCACTAAAACAGAAAGGGATGTCTTTGGCTGAGTATGAGCTCAGTTCGCACGACTTTCTGTGTATGCCCCACATTTGGGTGGAACAGAATGATTAAAGGCTAACCGTTTCATGAACGGCTCAGGCCCATGTTCATTGAAAGGCTCGACCACACATATTCAAACTTACACTGAGATGGTCCAAAGAGCTCAGCTGGTAGAAGACACCATGGCCAAAGTGGGCATGAGGGCAAGGACAACTCCAAGCCAGTCTTCGTCAAGAAGGGGGACACCTAATATTGCCAAACCTTTCACAACAACAACGTCAACAACAACACAAAGGCCGAATACCGGAAGAGATGCTGCGGGAGACAAAAGAGTTAAAATAGAAGTAGCAGTTTGCTGAGAACTGCAAATTCTGTGATAAACCATGACACCGAGCGGAGGATTCTGAAGAAGCTCGTGGCATGTTGAGATGTGGTGGTCATGACCATCATATTCCTGATTGTCCAATGATGAAGGACCAACCAGGTAGAGCTCAGAATGCACACACGGCGTCAGGGACGCCTTAATGCTGTCATAGAAGCCGACCTACCCGAGGAAGGGGGTATGGTGGAAGGTACCATTCCATAAACTCTCAACCTACTTTTGTGCTTATTGATACTGGAGCTGCATATTCATTTATTTCCACCACATTCGCTGCAACTCTACCAGTCAAACCTGTACCCTTGAAATCCAAGATCACTGTAGCCTCTCCACTAGGCTCAGATCTGAACTCACTCACTACTTGCCAAAATGTGAAACTTTAATTGGAGGACACAATCTCCCTGCCGACCTTATCTGCTTAGACATGAAGGGTTATGATGCCATTTTGGGTGTCGATTGCTAATTCATATGATGCCGATGTAACAGTCACCATAGGGGTCACCTTTAAGAGACCAAACCTTCCAACTCTATCACTACTTGGCACCCGTTATCACAAACACCCTATCTTATATCCTCCCTAAAGGCTTCAAAGCTGATCACCAGGGTTGTGATGCTTTCCTAGTTTTCCGTCTGGCAACTGAAAAGAGAAACCAAACCCTAGAAGACATTCCAATAGCCAAGACTATCTGGATGTATTTCCAGAGGAATTACCTGGTATACCCACCTGAGCGGGAGGTAAACTTCACCATTGAGTTACTCCCTGGGCAGCCCCTATTTCAAGGCTCCGTATCGTATGTCCCCTGTTGAATTGCAGGATTTGAAGAGGCAGATTCAAGAATTGCTAGATCAGGGTTTATCAGGCCTAGCACATCCCCTTGGGGAGCACCAGTGCTATTTGTCAGGAAGAAGGATGGAACAATGAGGCTATGCATTGAGTTCCGTCAGTTAAACCAGTTGGCAATAAAGAATAAGTATCCCACTGCCCGCATCGATGAGTTGTTTGACCAGATATCAGTGCATAATATTTCTCCAGATAGACCTAAGATCAGGCTACCATCCACTAAGAATAAAGGAAGAGGATATTCACAAGTCTAATTTCGGAGTAGATATGGTCACTATGAGTTTGTAGTCATGCCGTTTGATTTAACCCATGCTCCAGCGGCTTTCATGCAACTTATGAACAATATCTATAGGCCATACTTGGACCAGTTTATAGTGGTTTTCATCGATGACATCCTTATTTACTCCAAATCCAAGAGAACATGAAGAACACTTGAAGGTTGCTCTGCAAGTGCTCCGAGATAATCAACTCTATGCTAAACTTAGTAAGTGTGAATTCTGGAGGAGGAAGTATCCTTCCTTGGTCACATCATATCCAAGGATGGAATCTCTGTGGCTCCATCTAAGGTGGAGGCGTAAAGAGCTAGGAAAGGCCGACAACTATGTCGGAGATTAGAAGCTTTCTGGTTTAGCAGGTTATTATCGCCACTTCATCAAGATTTCTCAAGATAGCTGTACCCTTGACCAGGCTAACTAGGAAGGAGAGTCCATTTGCATGGACTGATGAATGTGAAGAAAGTTTCAGGCATTGAAAGAGCAACCTTACCTCAGCACCCGTACTGACCCTACCAGTTGCTTGGGGAAGTTTTGAAGTATACACCGATGCATCCGGATCGGCCTTGGCTGTGTGCTGATGCAAAACGGGAAAGTTATATGCTACGCGTCAGACAATTGAAGAAGCACGAGGACAATTATCCTGTACAGATTTGGAGCTAGCTGTTGTAGTCTTCGCCTTGAAGATATGGCGTCATTATCTATATGGTGAGAATTCATTGTGTTTTCTGACCATAAAAGCTTGAAGTATCTGTTTCTCAGCAGGACTTGAATATGAGACAGCAGAGGTGGTTGGAGTATCTCAAAGACTTTCGACTTCACGATCCAATATCATCCGGAAAAGCAAATGCTGTGGCAGATGCTCTAAGTAGAAGCCACTGATCACATTGTCAAGTTTAACTGTGGATGAATGGAAGTTATTAGAAGACTTCGCCAGTTAAATATTGATGCTGACAACAAATAGAAGGGATACTTTGTTCTAGTGTTAGAGCACAACCTACACTGTTGGAGGTCATCACAACACTCCAAGATAATGACCTTGTACTTGTGGAGATTAAGGCTAATCTAGACCAGAGGCCAGATTTCTCAATAACTGAAGATGGAAGACTATTTTCCGGGATCGAGTCTGTGTACCCGACCATGCGGAGAAAAGAAAATGATCATGGATGGCTCACAAGACGTAAATACCATTCATCTTGGAACCACCAAAATGTATCAAGATTTGAAAAGAAGCTTTTGGTGGCCTAATATGAAGAGAGAGGTGGCGGAATATGTCACCCGCTGTTAACATGTCAAATGGTCAAGGTGGAACACTTGCGACCCCAGGTAAACTCAAACCCCTAGAAATCCCAGGCATGGAAATGGGAAGGTATAGGTGGACTTTATTTTCGACTACCCAAATCTAGGGGGGATTCGATGGTATCTGGGTTATAGTCGACCCCTTAACTAGTCAGCTCACTTCTTGCCAGTGAAGAATAACGTGGTCAGTGATGTTCTGGCTGCAATGTATGTGAAGGAAATAGTCAGACTACATGGAGTACCGGTGTCTATCGTGTCTGATAGAGACCCTAGGTTTACATCCACTTTTGGAAAGGACTGCATTACTCTTTAGGATCTAAACTAAACTTTAGCACGGCTTTCCATCCACAGACAGATGCAGATGGAGAGAACCAACCAGGTCATTGAAGATATCTTAGAGCATGTGTCCTAGATTTGGAGGTAGCTGGCACGAATCTTTTCTCTGGTGGAGTTCGCTTACAATAATAGCTTCAAGCTAGCATTCAAAATGGCACCATTTGAAAGCAATCTATGGCAGGAGTTGTCGATCTCCAATATGCTGGTATGAATTCGGCGAAAGCCAAATGCTGGGACCCGAGGATGATAAGGGAAACCACAGAGAAGGTAAAGCTTATTAAAGAAAGAATGGCAGTGGCACAACAAAGACAAAAGGCATATGCAGACAACAGAAGGAGAGACCTGGAGTTTCAGGTGGGTGAACATGTATTCTTAAAGGTGTCTCCAGGTCGTGGGATCAGGCGTTTTGGCATTAAAGGCAGTTGTCACCAAGGTTTGTCGGGCCTTTCGAAATCCTGAAAGTCGGCGAGGTGGCATATCGTCTCGCTTTACCACCACAAATGGAGGAATACACAATGTGTTTCACATATCCGTTGAAAAAGTATGTCAGATCCATGGCATGTCATAGAACGAGCTTCTGGAGTTCAACAAAGACGGAACATACAAGAGAAGCCAATAAGATCGTGGACCGGGAACTGCGCCAACTAGGAACAAGGTTATTCCACTAGTAAGGGTTAGATGGAATCAACGCATGGATGAAGACGCCACGTGGGACAACGAGGAAGCAATGCGCAAAAGATACCCTGAGCTATTCACAAGTAATACACCTCACTTGTACAATAATTTTTATACATGAATTTGGGGACCAAATTCTCTTAAGTGGGGGAGGGTGTAGCACCCGGAAATTTTAGCTATATAAATTCAAATAAATAGAAAATATAATTTCCATGATATCCAAGTATGTAAAACATACGCATCATTACGTACGTGCTATAACAAGTCGGAAAACCGTTACACACGAAATACGACGCAATCAAAAAATTATATAATGTTGGAGAGACTTCCAACATTATATATTAATGACCCAATATCATAACCTGGGCCAATGGACATCTTTGGCCCAAAAATCCAATAAACGCTAAAAAGCAGGGAAATTCGTAACTTTATTAGGCTAAAATTAGGAAGGCAATTGGATTGGATTGGGATGCAATCATGCAGTCGTGGCAACCCAAATTCGTGCTTATCTATGGTGGGAGGTTTCCTAAAGCCTCACACACTCAAAGAGAGGAAGAAATCCTCAAAAATGGAAACTAACAACAAAACCGCAACCAGCTTTCCTAGTACAATAGGACTCTAAAACACCATGGTGCTTAAAAAACTCTTCGCCAAACCTTAGGGACGAGTTTTAGAACTTTCTGGGGTCATGTGGGGGAGCTCTTGGTGGCTTAGGAGTTTGTGAATGACAACAAGAAATCATCTTCTTCCCCGTTGAGTCTGCTGCGACTACACAGACGGTCCATCTTGCTTGAAGTCGACCAAGGTAGGTCAACCTAAACGAAACCCTGCAAGGCTTATACCCCTGGATAGAGGGTCAAGTCTACGTTCTAATCCAAGGGAATGCCTAAATTCCATGCAGTAAAAACGGAGCAGTAAGCATTTTCCTCCAGTGGTCTGAACATGGGTTTTCTGGAAAAATGAGACTTCTTCAACCCATAAGGTAGGTGTTTCTCAAACCTTAACATATCCTATACAAATGTGTATAGAATCAAGTTAACGTTCGTTTCCCACTGGTTTCATCATCTAATCTAATGAGTATATTTGAGTTATAAGCGTTTTCCCAAGTCGCTCCATATTAGGGCTTTTCCCATCTTCTTATTGTGCACACGATTCGGACTGAATTAGACTAAATCTTTTCTTCAAAAGTTCTTCTATTTGTAGTCACTATCATCTTTTGTTGGACGTTTTGTCTAAAAGTCTTTCTTTAGAGGTTATAAACGTGTTAAGAGAGTTCGCTGCATGATAACTGCGATTTCGGGCTGCACTTAGCTTTATGTTTTCCTATGGTTTCCGGGATTCATGACCGAATTAGATCAAACCCCCAACATAAAGTTTCTCTACTGGTTATCCTTGTTATCTTAAATGTTGAACGTTTTGTCTAAATGTCATTAGTTATGAGTTAAAGATGGTAAGTGAATCACTGCATGAGACATCTTTCGGGTTACATTGACCTATGGGTTTTGTTCTGGAAGGGCCTCTAGTGTCGACACTAGTTGATCTAGTGTCGACACCGTCCCAAACCGCCCAGAAGGTGTTCTGGAAGATTCTAGTGTCGACACTACCTGATCTAGTGTCGACACCCTGTCCCAGATTGGCCCAGAAGGTGTTCTGGAAGGTCTCTAGTGTCGACACTACCTGATCTAGTGTCAACACTACTTGACCTTTTTGCCTTGTATTTGAAGCACTGTGTCGACACTACCTGATCCAGTGTCGACACCACTTGATCATTTTGCTTGGATTTGAAGCATTGTGTCGACACTACTTGAACTAGTGTCGACACTACTTGACCAGTTCTGCATTTTTTGCTTTGTGTTTGAAGCATTGTGTCAACACCAGTAAGGGGTGTGTCGACACTACCTTTGCAAAATATTGCATGTCTTGGGTCTGTTCATTACATGATGTCTACTTAATGGCTTAAAAGTGTTTAACCATTGAAAAATCCTTAATTACATGAATATTATTCTAATTGCTTTCTTAATGATATGATCATACATGAACTTGTATTTACTCTTGTTACCATTCTAGCTTGCTTTAAATGATAAATTTATCTTAAAATCTTGTAAACCCATATGTAGTTAAATGCATGGTCATTGCATGCCATCATGTTAAGGTTTTTCCGAGAGTTTGAGACCGACGGATTGTGAATTGACACGCGTACATCACTACACACTTATACATCTAGGGCGTGCACTTCCTTTCTCTTATTGTTCTCGTGAGCGTGATTTACAATCTACACTAAAGCCATTAATGTAAAGATTGAACTAAATTGTAAATCGTACCGATCTATGCGAATTTATCTCTTGACCATTGTTCTCATGAAATCATGTTCAATTAATTATTTACTTCTTCTCATCATCATGAACATGACATTACACATGCTACATTTTGAAACTCTCATTGGCCATTATTAATGACTGTGGGTATCTACATTTAAAAATTACATGAGATGCTGACAGGGCACGGGTGTGTCCAAGGGCTCCAGTCTAGCCCCAATGACGGAGAGTCATAAATATACTGTTAACCATGGGGTATAATGATTACTGGAGTTGCATCGGCGCTGGGAGTACTTTCTTGCTTGTTGGATGTTAGATACATAACCACATACACGTGACCTGTGTGCACTCTTGGTGGATCTTTCCTTGGTGTACATTAGTTTTTACGTGCCTGATTAGTGTTACTTGATCGTGCTTGTGCAATCTTGCTTGCTTGCTTGCGTGATATGGCCATCCTGCATTTATTGCAACTAGTGATATCTTGCGTTCTTGTAAACTATTGAAATTAAGTGAAATCTTGCATGCTTGTACAAAGTGATCTACTGCTAGTTCTCTCTTGTTATATCGTTCCAGATCTTATTTTATCATGATCACTCTATCTAGCTTGTTTCATGTATCTGTTTTAACAGGTTTTTATTCGTACATGCACATCATGTCATTCATCATGCTTACCTAGTTCTAAATTGCTAATCACTTATATCATTCCCGCACATTGAGATGTAAATCCTACTGGCTAGTTTGCTCATCCCCTACTTTTACCCAATCTAGGTGACTATGTCATTCAAGAGGAAGAGCAAGCCGAGGATGGGGATGCGTCCGAGTGATAAGCGTTCCAACTATGAGTCTAGTTATAGTAGATTACTTTGAGCATTAATACAATGTAGTAGGAAGTGAGGAATAAGTGTAATTTTCCTTTTATTGAGTCTCAGTCCTGTACTAGTTTCCAATTTTGATAAAATGAGGTGAGATCTGAATACAATTTTTTTGAGTTCAGCAGTTGGGCCATATGAGGTTGTGTTGATACAATTTAGTGCGTGCTAGCTAGAGGCTTATCTACCGACTGTCCACGTCTCGGGATATCGACTCGAATTCTTCGAACTAATATCCGCTGCGAAATTCTCGGGACGTGACAAATTTAGTGAAATCCCAAGAGGTGCTTGGGAACTGGATGTAGGACTTCCATGTGGGAAGGACTGAACCAGGATAAAATCTCTTGTGCATTTGTGTGATTGTTTCCACCGAGTTTTCACTTGTTTCGCACACACTGCAATAAATTCTAACAACTCTATTTAGTGTTGTTTATTTTCAGATATTTTTTAAAAGCGCAATAAGTCCTATTCACCCCCCCCCCCCTTCTAGGACATCATTAGTGCCATCTCGATCTAACAAGTGGTATCAGAGCAAGGTCTTCTCAGAAGAATCAAAAGATTTGAGAAGAGATGGCATCTGAAGCTCACAACTACGAAGGTCAGTCAGTCACCAACCACCATTCTTTGATGGTGAGGATTATCAGTACTGGAACATGAGAATGGAATGCTTCATCAGAGGCACAGACTTTGATCTGTGGCAGGTAATAGAGCAAGGTGATTTTGCTATACTTAATGATGGAACTTCTGCTATATCCATAGCTGACAAAAGAAATATGCCCCTAAATTATAAAGCCAAGAACTATCTATGTTGTGCTTTATCTAAAAGAGAGTTTAATAGATTATCTGCTTGTAGAACTGCCAAGGAAATGTAGGATGAACTACAAGTAACCTATGAAGGATCTGATAGAGTAAAGCAAACTAGAATAGATATTCTTATCTCCCAATATGAACAATTCAAAATGCTTCCTAATGAAAACATAACTCAAATGTACAATCGTTTCTCAATATAATAGTAGGTCTGAGTTCATTAGGTAAAATTCTTACTAATGAAGAAACAGTAAGGAAATTCTAAGGTCATTAACTCATGTCTGGACCCCTAAAGTCACTGCTATTGAAGAGGCACATGATTTAACACAACTTTCTATTGATAAATTGATTGGTTCTTTAATGGCTCATGAAATCAATGTGGAAAGATTTTCTCAAGGTTCTTCGAAAAAGAAAATGACAAATACTTTGAAATCTGTAGATTCCTCTTCTTCTGAAGATTCAAAAGAGTAATAAGATAACAGTGATGATGAAGCCATGCTCTCAAGGAAACTGCAAAGGATTCATGCCAAAAAGAAGAAGTTTGGTTCAAAGAGATTTTTCAAAAAGGATAAGAAGAAAGAACCAACTTGTTACTAATGCAGCCAACTAGGACATTACAAATCTGAATGTCCTAAGTTCAAGAAGAAAGATCTGACTAAAAGACTTGAGATGAAGAAAGGCAAAGAAAGAAAATTCAGAAAGTACAAGAAGAAGAAGGCAATAGCCGCAGCATGGGATACTGAAGAAGCTACAAGTTCAAACTCTTTAAGCTTAAAATTAGAAGAATAAGAAAAATCAAATCTAGCCCTTATAGCAGGACTAGATCAGGTAAATTCTGAAACTTCTTTTACATCATGTTCTGAATCCGATTCTAATAGTCTTGAGGATGCATTTAATGAATTATATGAAAAATATAAAACAACAGTTAAACTGATGAAAATAATTAAATTAAACTTACTTACTCAAGAAAAATCTAATGCCTTTCTAAAAACTGAAGTAGAAAGATTAGGACAAACCTAAATGAAACTAAAAGATCAAATGAACAAGTGTGTGAAGATTTAAAAAATAAAAATAGTAAAATCATGGAAATTGAATCAAATCTAAAAGAATTGAAGGATGAAGAAAAATTAAGAGAAGAAAATAACTACTTAAGAGCCACCATAGATAAAATTACAAACTATAAAACATCTCTATTTGTAAAACTGAAGGGAGCTAGAACTGGTAAAAAGAAATATGGAGTAGGATATACACCTCCAACAAATGAAGAGAATAATATCTATCCTAAAAATTATCCAACTGCTAAATTTGTAAAAGAAAAAGAAATTAAAAATCCTAGAAAAGTCAATACGTATGTTTATAAACAAAACTGAACTCTAAAAACACTGCACATATAAAGAATGTATTTGATCTATGTTGTAGTCATTGTAACCAACTAGGACACACTGTCAGCACCTGTACAACTAGACATTTGTGTTGGATTCCTAAGACTAACCATCAAGGACCTAAGAAAATTTGGGTACCAAAAGTTACAACTTAAATTTGTTTACAGGGTTGCTTGAGAGCATCCAAATGGTATTTGGATAGTGGGTGCTCAAGGCATATGATAGGTGACAGAAAGTTATTTACAAGTTTTAGAGATGAGATTGGTCAAGTCACTTATGGAGATAATGGAAAAGGCAAAGTATTAGGATGTGAAATAGTAGGAACACAAGAAAAGGATTTAATAGAAGATGTCATGTATGTAGAAGGATTAAAGCATAATCTCATTAGCATCAGTCAACTGTGTGACAAAGGCCACTTGGTAAGATTTCAGAATGATAAGTGCATTATTCAAAAGGATGGAAAAACTATTTTTGAAGCACAAAGAGTAAAAAATCTGTACACTCTACAATTAGCAGAATTGAAAGAAGTTAACTTATATCTTGCAACTTCAAAGAGTGAGGAGACTGATTTATGGCACAGAAGACTAGGACATGCAAGCACATCAGTGATCAAAAAATTAATCAAGCATGATCTAGTTGAAAGTCTTCCGAAGCTTAAACTGAAGAAATCTGGAATTTGTACAGCTTATGCAAAAGGAAAGCAAACTAAGACATCATTTCAGTTGAAAATAGTTGTGACAACTTCCAAGCCTTTGGAACTCATTCACATGGATTTATTTGGACCTATAAGAACAGTAAGTCTTGGAGGAAAAGTTTATGGCTATGTAATTGTGGATGATTATTCAAGATACACTTGGGTATCATTTTTGGAAGCCAAATCAGAAACATTCTCAGCATTTCTGAAGTTCAGTAAATTAGTATAGAAAAACCAGAAATTTCAAATAATCAATATTAGATCTGATCATGGTGGAGAATTCAAGAATGAAGAATTTGTAAGGTTCTGTGAAGAAAATGGCATAGAACACAACTTCTCTGCACTAAGAACACCTTAACAGAATGGAGTAGCAGAGAGGAAGAACAGAACACTGCTGGACATGGCCAGAACTATGCTTATAAAATACAATCTACCAAAATATTTCTGGGCAGAAGCAGTCAACACAGCCTGCTACATCATCAACAGGTGCATAATCATACCAATTTTGAAGAAGACACCATATGAGCTATACAAGGAGAAAAAGCCAAACATCAGTCATCTTCAACCCTTTGGTTGTAAGTGTTTCATTTTGAACTTAGAAAAATTATATGCTAAAAGTGATAAAGGTTTTCCACTTGGATACATCTCAAAACCTAGAGGATATAAAGTGTTTAATAGAAGAACTTTAACTATAGAACAAACAGTTCATATTTTATTCGATGAAACTAACCCTTCTATTAAGAAAATAGAAGAAGAAGAGGATTTTGTTGAATATTTGTGCAAGGACCTAGAATAGACATCTCTTGAAGAAAAAGAAGAAGAGAAAGAAGATCCACCGCTAGAAGAGGTTCAACAGCAAGGAGAACCCCTGGAAGGACTACCTAGAGAATTGAGGTATCACAGAGATCATCCAAGAGCAAATATTATAGGTGATCCTCAAGAAAGGGTAAGAACAAGAGGTATGAACATTCCCTGTGATTTTTCTACATTTGTTTCTCAAATTGAGCCTAGGACAATCAATGATGCACTGGCAGATGAATCTTAGATCCTAGCTATGCAAGAGGAACTTAACTATTCCAACACAGCCAAGTTTGGACTCTTGTCCCTAGACCTTCTGACCATCCAGTTATTAGGACTACATGGGTCTTCAGAAACAAAATGGATGAATCATGAGTAATCACCAGGAACAAGACCAGACTGGTAGCACAAGGATATTCCCAAGCGGAAGGCATTGATTTGATGAAACCTATGCTCTAGTTGCTAGATTAGAGGCAATTAGAATTCTATTAGTATATGCATGTTCTCTTAATATCAACTTATTTCAAATCGATGTTAAAAGTGCTTTTATGAATGGTTTCATAAAAGAAGAAGTTTATGTTGAGCAACCACCTAGTTTTGAAGATACTAAGTATCTAAATCATGTTTTCCTTTTAAAGAAAGTATTATATGGTCTGAAACAAGCTCCAAGAGCTTGGTTTGAAAGACTAAGTGCTTATCTTATATCATATTATTTTATAAGAGGTAAAGTAGATAGCACCCTATTTACTAAGAAATTTTCAGAAGGAATCTTGATTGTACAAATATATGTTGATGATATTATTTTTGGTTCTACTAATGAATCACTTTGCAAATTCTTTAAAAACCTTATGCAAAGTGAGTTTGAGAAGAGCATGATGGATGAGCTGAACTACTTTCTTGGGTTGCAAATCAAGCAGACCAAGGAAGGTACTCACATTTGTCAAACCAAATATATTTTAGATTTGTTATCTAAATATGGTTTTGACAAGTGTAAGCCCTTAGGAACACCCATGAGCTCAGGAATTAAGTTAGATAGTGATCCACTTAGCAAGAAAATAGATCAGAAGATCTATAGAGGCATGATTGGGTCATTACTCTATCTTACTGCTAATTGACCAGATATAATGTTCAGTGTATGTTTGTGTGCTAGATTTCAAGCTGATCCTAAAGAATCTCATGTTAATGCTGTTAAAAGAACTTTTAGATATCTTATAAACAAAAGTAAATTGGGTTTATGGTATCCCAAATGTTCTGAATTCAAATTGATTGGATGCTGGATGCAAAATAGATAGAAAAAGCACCAGTGGTACATGTCAAATTCTTGCAGGATGGTTAATTTCTTGGTCTTCCAGAAAGCAGAATTAAGTAGCCTTGTTCACAACAGAAACAGAGTACATTGCAGCTGGAAGTTGCTGCACTCAACTGTTGTGGATCAAACATCAACTGGAAGATTATAGTCATACACTTCATGAAATTCCAAAGCTGTGTGACAACACAAGCTCAATCAACTTGACCAAAAATCCAATCCAACATTCAAGACCCAAGCATATTGAGGTTAGACATCATTTCATCAGGGACCATGTAAGTAATGGAGATATTTTACTTGAATTTGTATCTACAGATAATCAATTAGCTAATATATTCACTAAACCTCTTCCTAAAGATAGATTTACATCTATAAGAAGAGAAATAGGTATGTGCAATCCTGATTAGAATTGTACTCTTTACTGCACTATATGTTTATTTCATCGCACATATTTCTAACTCATGGAACTTCGATTGTTTTGAAGTCAGAGTTTAGGCTCTGCGACTCTTATGAAGTCGGAGTTGTATACTGCGACTTTTGTGAAGTCAGAGTTTTGTACTTCGACTCTTGAGAAGTCGGAGTTTGTGAAGTCAGAATCTATGATATTTTTTTTAAAATTAAATAAATAGATAAATAATTTTTTAAAATTTTCATTTAAAGAGGAATTAATTATAACAGTTTACAGATTTAATCCCAGTCGTTCCTCTTCTCATCAATGGCCCGTTACATATTCCCCTCTCTTTATTAAGACCTTTCCTCCTCCTTTCCCAAATCACATATTTGAAGTCTCTCCAACTCCTCTGTCATCTTCTTCCTGGTTCCCGCTCGTGGTGTTCACCCCGACGGAACCGTCTTCGGAGCATCTACAGGATCTCACATTTCCTCTGAATAAAGGTAGGATCTTTGACCTCTATGGATCTTTTCGATACCTCCTATGTCATCCCTCTCAGTCTCCTTTTTCATTTCTGTCTAGATGGCCTAATCTAGGGCTCCCGAAGGCACCTTCTTCACACCCGAACAGTTCCAGTGTTTATCTTCTGCCAAAGCCTCGATTTGTCTACGGAAGATAGTCGATTTCAGTTAGTTAACTGGTAGACTAGGTGTAACATCACGCATTTTTCGGATCCTTGTGGATCTTGTGTTCAGCGCTTGTGAGTCCAATGTGTGGCCAATGTGACTTGTGTTCGATGTGAGCGTGCATTTTTGGGGCTTACTGGACTGATAGTTTGGGCCTACAGTACCCCAGGGTTCTCTGTCTGTGATCGTGACAGCAGAGGATGTCGCGTTTTGAACGCGACACTCTTGCCTATCGCGTTTTGTTGCCGCTTTGAGGCGTTGATCGTCTGCATGTGCGCCACGTGTTGGGGTTGGACGAACTGCAGACGTCAGCCTTAGGAAGGCGATGCCCAAGACCATCGCAATGAGGTCGCGACAGAATGGTCTGTCGGGTTCCGAACCGCAAGCGGTGTTTAAACCCTTGCTGGCCAGACAGAGCTGAGCATGCTCTGTTTGGCCAGGGGGAGGAGCTTTGCGGGTTTTCTGGGGCGTTTCGGCATGGAAGCTTGCGGTTTGGCGTGTTCTCTCTGCGAGGAGTTCGTGTGAAGCGGGGGAAACGCCAAGAAATCACCGTTCTGCGTGTTTTTCGCAGAGGTAGGGTAATTCCTCCCGTGTTTGGGCTGTAGATCGCGGGTGACAATTGTTCGACTTGTTATTTGTGTTTCCAACAACAGATACCATGACTAGGGACTCACAAAAGCATGAAAAACATGAATTAAAGGTGGTTGCATAGCATAGAATGGTAATCCGTGGAGAGGGTCCCGGATTAGGGTTCTAGCCTGTGAAGGCGACGGAACCCTCTGTCGCGATCTGAACGCGTCAGGACGACCATCGCGTTCTGGTGGGGAACATGACATGTTGATGCATCGCGTTCATGTGATGAACACGCCATATCGGGCCGTCACGTTCTGAGGGCGACACAAGCCCATGTCGCGACCACAGCCGAGTGGTCTAAATGTACATGACTTATGTGACGTAATTATCCGATTGTTATTATTCGATCTATTGGTAATATCGTGTGGTGCATTGGCACCTGTGGCGCTCTGAGAACGCATGTTTTCAAGGCTAGCATGTTGGTTACATAGCTATCTAGTGGTTTGTGTGTTGGCGTGGTATGCACGCGAGTTGCACTATGTTCACACATTGTGGACAGTCGGTACTCGTGAAAATTGTCAGATTTTACGTGGTTTGTGCGGTGCGCATGTGGTTTGTGTGCGTGGCAGGTAGTACAATGCCTACCGTGGTTACCTCTCCAGTGGGTGCCCCAGGTTCTCTGTGAGACAGGCTGTTAGTTCGGGGCTTGTCCTGGTACTTGTGTTGTACCGTCGAGGTTTGTGTCGTCTGTCCTGGACACCCTCACTCCTTTGTTTGAGTTGTACATCCGACTGAGGGAAAGACGACAGTGGGACAGTGACTCTTGAGTTTGTTTTTAGTCACTTGTAGTGCGCTCTTAGTTGCGGGTACAGACACCAGTAGTCGACATTGGTCCCCGCTAGGCCTTCCAGTGCCTCACTCTAGGGTGCTCTGGCCAGAGACCTAGAGGTTCCAGGAGGCCAGTCATTTGGTGGTGTTATTTTACTCGCGATTGTGACCTGTAATTGTGTACCGCAGTAGTGGTGTTTAGTTGGTCTCCACAGTTTGTTGACTTTTCCATGTGGAGCGGCAGCTGGACCTTCGCCGTGGCTGTGAGACTGAGAGGTAGACCAGTGTTTGTTTATCGAGTCAGTTACTGGTGTCGCGAACCAGTCTACGTGGCTCGAGTGTGGAGGACTCTACTTTAGCTCGTACATGTGATTGAGTTTTGCCTTTTATTTAATTACTTTGTTTAGTATAGTCGGTAATGGTAAGTATGTTTATTGCTTTAATAATCTGCGTGGTTGTGCTATAAATTGCTAGTATAGTTTACTGCTTCCATACTTGTGTTTGGTTTGCTCAAGTTGGGGGAGTTCCCTACCGAGCCAGTGATGAGTGAGGCTCACCCCTACTCCCCACAGGCAAAGGTGAAGAGGAAGTTCGTTACCGTCTTCCAGTTCGGGGTCGCGTCGCAGCGGTGTTGGGCCAGCGCCTCCAGTAGTGTAGCTGCTTCTCTCAGTTGTACTAGTTACCTTGGGGTATGCCCCAGGCTCCTGTAACTTTCTTGTACTTTTGTTGAAATTTGGCTTTGTAAATCTTGTACATTATATATGAATTGGTGAATCATATATGTGCTCAAGTGTGTTCCTTTCTATTTTTCAGGACTCGTGTATGGTATCCCTTGCGAGGCTACGGCCATTCGCGGGAGGCGGACTCGGATCGAGTCCGTTAATGGTTTAACGGGCTTGAACGAGGCATTCCATCACTGTTGGTATCAGAGCGAGGTCCGTGTAAATATAAAGGAACTGGGAAATTATATAGCCATATTTTTACATTTGTACACTGCTGGTAGCTGACTCTGGTTTTATAATGCGGTTTTGTTCGTAATTGATATATTATTTGTGCAGGAAGTTGAGATGGCTGATAGAAGAGATTGGGGTGGTGGAGGAGAGGACCCTGAAGAGTCCACTTAGCGTATGATTGAGAGGATTTGGGAAAGCCTCACTGATATTCAAATGAGGATGGATCAGCAGGCACGGGTACCTCCAGCAGCAATACCACCAGTTGCTGGAATACCTGTGGCCCCTGTTGCACCACCGCCAATGGTGGAGGTACCCTATGTGGCACTTGTACCACCACCTGTAATTGCAGTAGAAGAGCCAGTAATGCAAGTTGAAAAGTTTTGAGGTTGCAGCCGCCCACTTATACAGGAGGGCCGAATCCAGATACTGCAGAGCACTGGATTCATGAGATTGAAAGGGTTTTTTACGACCATGAGGTGTCCAGCAGCGGACAAAGTTGTGCTAGCCACATACCAGTTGAGAGGCTTTGCGCAGCAGTGGTGGCGTCTGAAGATGCAGACCACCTTTGCAGGCAGGACAGAGGAGGTTATTACCTGGCCGAAATTCTCGAGGCATTTAATGACACATTCTTTCCACTTCAAGTGCAGCAGGCGAAAAGAGATCAATTCCGAACATTTCAGCAAGGTAATACCTCAGTTTAGAATATCAGATGCGATTTATGGCACTTAGCCAATATGCACCTTATGTAGTATTGGATAATGCTATGACGGTTGAATATTTTATTCGGGGTTTGAGAGAAGAGTTGCAGAATGCAGTGATACCATTAATGTGTAGATCAGTTGAGGAGACAGCTCAAAGAGCAGCTACACTTGAGAGGTCTATTCGGGCTCATCAGCAAGTGGGTCAGGTTCGGTTAGTTTTCAGCTACCCCAGCAGGCAGCAGGAGTTAGTAGGGGAAAGGCTCCAGCAGGACCTTCTTCTTCAAGTTTGGTAAATGGGGTCAGAAATTGAAGCAAGTATTCAAGGGTAAAGGAAGAGGAAGAGGGGGTCGTCAGCAGTTTCAGCAGGGGCGTGGTTATACGCCAGAGATAGAAGAATCACAGTAGAGTATGCTAGGTAGCCCACAATTCCACCAGGTTACAGATGTTATAATTGTAATCAGCCAGGGCATTTGATCCGCAATTGCCCTTATCCAGAGAATATGGGTATGGTAAAGGTGTTCAGTAGCAGCAGCCCCAATAGCCTTTAGCAGTTCGTAGTGGAGGTGCACCGTAGCAGCGAGGTAGAGGCCGAGGTTATGGCTATCACCCGTGCCCAGGCAGAGGCATCGAACTTTATGTTTTTTCAGCTAGAGTTCTTTTTGATTCAGATGCTTCTCATTCTTTCATTTCTAAAGAATTTTTGGATTGTATGGCTCATCCTCTAGAAGAAAATTCATGTGAATTAGTAGTGGAGGTTCCCTCGGGAGAGTTTATGCTCACCTCGTGTACATAGATGAAGCTCCTGTTGTGGTTCAAGGGAATCAGATGCTGGGCGATTGTATGCTCTTCCAGTTGTCTGATTATGATATCATTTTGGGTATGGATTGGTTAGAAGCTTATGGAGCCATGTTAGATTCCAGAAAGAAAAGAATCAGGTTTGTCACCCTATAGTGCAGTGTTTGAATATCAAGGTATGCCCTCTCGTACTTCTAAGTTTATGATTTCTGCAATTAAATCTAGAAAATTAGTTAATAAAGGTGTGTAGCTTATTAGCTACTGTGAGTCTGGTTGAGGCTGGTAAGTCAAAGAGAAGTGGTTCCCGTGGTTAGGGAATTTGCAGATATTTTTCAAGATGATTTACGGGTTTAGCTCCACACAGGGAGGTGGACTTTACCATTGAGTTGTTGCCAGGCACCATGCCGATCTCTAAAGCCCCATATCGGATGGCGTCGGCAGAACTTAAAGAATTGAAAAAGCAGTTAGAAGAATTGTTGGAAAAAGGGATTATTAGGCCGAGTCACTCCCCATGGGGGGCGCCGCGGTGTTTGTAAGCAAGAAAGATGGAAGTTTTAGAATGTGTATTGATTACAGGAAAAATTGAATGAGGTGACCATAAAGAATAAGTACCGTTACCTAGAATTAATGATCTATTTGATCAGTTGCAATCAGCTAAGGTATTTTCTAAAATGATTTAAGGTCAGGGTACCACCAGTTGAGAATTAGAGAAGGTGATATTGATAAAACAGCATTTAGAACCCGATATGGTCACTATGAGTTTGTGGTTATGCCATTTGGGCTAACCAATGCTCCTGCAGTTTTTATGGATCTGATGAACAGGATTTTTCATCCATATTTGGACAAATTCATTGTGGTCTTTAGAGATGATATTCTGATTTACCAGCATCTGAAGAGGAGCATGCAGCGCATTTGAGATTTGCCTTGCAGTTATTAAGAGATAATCAGTTGTTCACCAAATCAGTAAGTGTGAATTTTGGATAAAGGAAATTCAGTTCTTAGGTCATGTCATATCAGCTGAGGGGAGTAGCAGCAGTTGAACCAAGTAAAGTGGAAGCAGTGATGATGAATGGGAGGTGCCTAAGACAATTACTGAAATTAGAAGCTTTTGGGATTAGCAGGCTATTTAGGCGTTTCATTCAAGTTTTTTCCAGGATTGCGGCACCCATGACTAGGTTGACTAGAAAGGGTGTGCCTTTGTATGGTCTAGTGAATGCCAAAGAAGTTTCATGGAATTAAAAGAAGAGGCTTACAGCGGCACCAGTGCGGCATTACCAATAGGCAATGGTGTTTTGTTGTATATACATATGCATCTAGAAGAGGACTTGGCGCAGTGCTAATGCAGCATAGTCCAGGCAATTGAAACCAGCAGAAGAGAATTACCCCCTCATGATTTAGAGCTAGCAGCAGTTGTGTTTGCCTTAAAGATGTGGAGGCATTATCTATATGGCGAGAGATTGAAAATTGTAACAGATCATAAAATTTTAAAGTATATCTTTCAAAAAGATTTGAATCTTCGTCAGCGTAGATGGGTGGAGTATTTAAAAGATTATGATTTTAGTTTGGCTTACCATCCGGGTAAAGCCAATGTGGTGGCTGATGCCCTAAGCAGAAAAGCATATTTAAGTCAAATGATGATCAGGAATGGAAGTTGTATGAGGAATAGTGGAGAACTCCCTGTATGTGCCAAGCAGTCAACGACGGGCAATATTAGCTAGTAGTGCTGTGGAGCCGTCACTATATTGGCAAATTGTTGAGGCCCAAAAAGCAGATGTGAATTTAGCTGAAATAGTGAAAATGGAAGAGGTTACCATTGATGATAGTTGTGTGGTCAGGCTCAGAGGCAGGTTATTCGTGCCAGCAGAAAGAGAAATAAAGCAGAGAGTATTAGAGAGGCCCATAATCCAGGTACACTATTCACCCCGGTAGTACCAAGATGTACCAAGATATGAAGACGCATTTTTGGTGGCCTCATATGAAAAAGGAAATAGCAGAATTTGTTTCAGGATGTGTGTTTGTCAACAAATCAAAGCAGAGCATCAGAAGCCTGGAGGTTTATTGCAACCATTACCTATTCGCAATAGAAATGGGATGATATTACCATGGACTTTGTAGCATGCTTGCCGAGGTCAACTTCAGGACATAATGGAAATGGGTATTTGTTGATAGGCTAACCAGGTATGCAGTTAGTAGTAGTAAGTATGTCCTGGTCAGTGGACAGATTAACAAAGGTTTATGTTGATAGAATTATTCCACTACATGGTGTTCCAAAGTCTATTGTATCTGATAGAGATCCAGGTTTTTTTTCTGGTTTTTGGAGGAGCTTGCAGAGAGTAGTTGGCACCGAGCTAAGATATAGCTCAGCTTACCACCCCAGACAGATGGTCAAACAGAGAGGACTATTTAGACAATTGAAGATATGTTGCGAGCATGTTGTTTAGTTTGGGGTGGTAGTTGGGAGCAGCATCGGGAATGGTTGAATTTGCTTATAATAATAGTTATCATACCAGTCTCGGAATGGCACCATATGAAGCGTTATATGGAAGGCCATGTAGAAACACCATTTGAATTGGCATGAAGTGGGAGAAAGGCAAATGGTAGGCCCTGAATTAATACAGCAGACTACTGAAATGATAAAGTTTATTAAAGAAAAGTTGCAGACAGCTCAGAGCAGACAAAAAGTTATGTTGATAATCGAAGGAGACCACTTCAATTTGAAGTTGGAGACTTTGTCTTTCTGAGAGTTTTCTCCTACTAAAGGTTATGCGGTGGTAAGAAAGGAAAGTTGAGTCCAATGTATGTGGGACCCTTTCAAGTGTTAGAGAAAATTGGAGCGACAGCCTATAGACTTGATTTGCCAGCTGATTTTGTAGATGTTCATGATATTTTCCATGTCTCCATGTTAAGAAAATGTATTGAAGACCCAGCTGAAATAATCAGTTATCCAGGTGGAGATTTGAGGCCAGATATAGTCCGCATATATCCAGTACAAATTACAGGTCATAAAACAAGAAAATTAAGAAACAAAGAAATTGAGTTAGTAAAGGTCAGATGGAAAAATAGGCTAAAAGGTGAGGATACCTAGGAGCTAGCTGAGGAAATGGTAAGGGGTATCCTTACTTGTTTGAATAAAGTTTTAAATCTTTTTAGATGATAGTATTTGTAATTATGTTTTAAAGTTGAATATATTTGGAATGTGTTATGAATTCGAGGTTGAAATTTTTTTTTAGATGAGTAATGTAACGTCGCGCATTTTTCAGATCCTTGTGGATCTTTGTTTTCAGCGCTTGTGAGGCCAATGTGTGGCCAATGTGACTTGTGTTCGGTTGTGAGCGTGCGTTTTTGGGGTTACTAGCCGATAGTTTGGGCCTACAGTACCCCAGGGTTCTCTGTCTGTGATCGCGACAGCAGAGGATGTTCGCGTTCTGAACGCGACACTCTTGCCCGTCCCGTTCTTGTTGCCACTTTGAGGCGCTGTCATCTGCATGTGCACCATGTGTTGGGTGCTGGACGAACTGCAGACGTCAGCCTTAGGAAGGCGACGCCCAAGACCGTCGCGATGAGGTCGTGACGGAATGGTCCATCGCGTTCTGAACTGCAAGCGGTGTTTACCCTTGCTGGCCAGATAGAGCGAGCATGCTCTGTTTGGCCAGGGGGAGGGCTTTGCGGGTTTTCTGGGGTGGTTTCGGCGTGGAGCTTGCGGTTTGGCGTGTTCTCGCGCGGGGAGTTCGTGTGAAGCGGGGGAAAACGCCGAGAAATCGCCGTTCTGCGTGTTTTTCGCAGAGGTAGGGTAATTCCTCCCGTTTTGGGGCTGTAGATCGTGGGTGACAATTGTTTGATTGTTATTTGTGTTTCCAACAATAGAGACCATGACTAGGGACTCACAAAAGCATGAAAAACATGAATTAAAGGTGGTTTGCATAGCATAGAATGGTAATCCGTGGAGAGGGTCCCGGATTAGGGTTCCTGCCTGTGAAGGCGACAGAACCCCCTGTCGCGATCTGAACGTGTCAGATCGACCCGTCGCATTTAGGTGGGGAACGCGACATGTTGATGCGTCGCGTTCATGTGATGAACGCGCCATATCGGGCCATCACGTTCTGAAGGCGACACAGGCCCATGTCGCGACCACAGCCGAATGGTCTGAATATGCATGACTTATGTGACGTAATTATCCAATTGTTATTATTCGATGTATTTGGTAATATCATGTGGTGCATTGGCACCTGTGGCGCTCTGGGAATGCATGTTTTCAAGTCTAGAATGTTGGTTACATAGATAGCTAGTGGTTTGTGTGTTGGCATGGTATGCATGCGAGTTGCAATGTGTTCACGTGTTGTGGACAGTCGGTACTCGTGAAAAATGTCAGATTTTACGTGATTTGTGCAGTGCGCATGTGGTTTTGTTGCGTGGGTAGGTAGTACGACGCCTACCGTGGTTACCTCTCCAGTTGGGTGCCCCAGTTCTCTGTGAGCCAGGTCTGTGTTGTCTGTCCTAGACACCCTCACTCCTTTGTTTGAGTTGTACATCTGGCTGAAGGAAAGACGACAGTAGGACAGTGACTCTTGAGTTTGATTTTAGTCACTTGTAGCGCGCTCTTAGTTGGGGGTACGGACACTAGTACTCGACACTGGTCCCCAGCCAGTCCTTCCAGTGCCTCACTCTAGGGTGCTCTGGCCAGAGACCCTAGAGGTGCCAGGCATGGGCCTGCGGTTGTGTACATACAGGAGTGGTGTTTAGTTGGTCTCCACAGTTGTTTGACTTTTCCACGTGGAGCGGCAGCTGAACCTTTCATCCGTGGCTGCGAGACTGAGAGGTAGACCTGTGTTTGTTTGTCCGAGTCAGTTACTGGAGTCGCGAACCAGTCTACGTGGCTCGAGTGTGGCGGATCTACTTTAGCTCATACACGTGATTGAGTTTTGCTGTTTATTTAATTACTTTGTTTAGTATAGTCGGCTAATGGTAAATATGTTTATTGCTTTAATAATCTGCGTGGTTGTGCTATAAATTGCTAGTATAGTTTACTGCTTCCGTACTTGTGTTTGGTTTGCTTGAGTTGGGGGAGTTCCCTACTAATCCAGTGACTAGTGAGGCTTACCCCTAGTCCCCACAGGCGAAGGTGAAGAGGAAGTTTCGTTACCGTCTTCCAGTTTGGGGCCACGTCGCAGCGATGTTGGGCCAGCGCCTCCAGCAGCGTACCTTCTTCTCTCAGTTGTACTAGTTTACCTCGGGGTATGCCCCAGGCTCCTGTACTTTCTTGTACTTTTGTTGAAATTTGGCTATGTAAATCTTGTACATATATATGAATTGGTGAATCATATATGTGCTCATGTGTGTTCCTTTATGTTTTTCACGGACTCGTGTAAGGTATCCCTTGTGAGGCTGCGGCCCGTTCGCGGGAGGCTGACTCGGATCAAGTTCGTTAATGGTTTAACGGGCTTGAACGAGGCGTTCCGTCACACTAGGTGGGTAGAAGAAACCCTAGGAGCCATGGGCTGCTCAAAGCTCTACAAGATCTGTGAACCGACCTTCGAGGGCACACTGAAAGCATTTTATCTTTCCCTCCATGTCACAGGAGAAGGTTCAGTGTCGGGCTGTTAAGGGTGTTAGAGTGTGGAGCCTGAACTTGCTGATGTAGACAAGAAGGTTCGGGACGCGGAAGAGGTAGTCGAAGTAGCATTCGACTTGAGCAGTCGAAGTCAGTATTCGACTTCAGCAATGGGAGTCAGCAGTCGAATTTGGCATTCGACTTTAGCAGTCAGATTTCTCAAGGCAGTCGATTTTTCAACCCCAGGATAGGCGACTTGCGTGAATCTGAGTGAGGGGCAGTTTTGTCCTTGTAAATCTCGATTATGGCACCCTAACCTCCCAGTATATTAGTAGGGCAGTCTCTCCTTGTACATGTAGTATGATCGTTCCTAACATATAGTATTGGAACTGCTACTGTGGCCGTGGACGTAGGAAGGCTTTGCCTCCGAACCACGTAAAATTCTGGTGTTCCTGTGTTCTTCTTCTCCCTTCTTCAATCCCTTCTCCAAACTCTATGTGTGAGTTGTGTGAGAGAGGGCTGCCGATCGAGGGACGATTCCCAACAAAGGGCACTATTGTTACAGTCTCAGAAGATTTATTGGTTGAAATATTGAATTGCCCAAATTCTGGACATAAAAATCAGTGAAGCTGTGTCCATGGAGAAGCAAAAATTAGGGGTAATGGATGTTTAGGGTCTATCTCTAAGAAGGGGCTCCTAGTCAACGAGCTATCCGCGGAGAAGAGAATCCTCCACCACTCACACACCAACATCATCACTCCTAGAGTAGGAACACATTCTTCTATCACTGCCAGAGATGGTAGTTACTTTTTTGGGCTATTCAGAGGCACTGGGTCTACTTGCCATCCATAATCTTGGAAAGGATGGCATGTTCCAAGAATCTGTAGGAGTCTTTCCCAATGGACCCTGCTGACCCTTATATTCAGAAGATTCTCTGTAGATTTGGATGATGAGATCTCAGTAGCTGTAAAAAGAGAAGATTGGGCTATCCACCTTGAGGAGAAGCCATTATGTTTTGGATAATAAGGCATAAAACATTTGGATTAAAGACTCTATCCCCTTGTGCTCTTATGAAGTATTTCCAGATAAGGCATAGAGTTCCTCCTTCATTCTCCAGTTCTGCCACCACAGATTAGAAGTGAGGAAGTCAGAATAGAAGTACAAATGGTTTGAACAAGAGCAAGTTCAGGCACAATTCCATCCCCAGAACAATATATTCCTGAAGCAACCATCAATCAAGTTCCAAGGGATCTCAAGGGCAAGGGAGTGGCTCAGAAAGATGATATCCCAAGCACCACTCCAGTGGAGCCAACTTTTAAAGAATACCCCCATGTCTCTCCACCACATGTTGAGACCCGGCCAAGGTCTCAGGGGGAGACTAGCAGAATTTTGGATGATGTGGTAGACTTGGTCATGAAGCAGCAAGAAATCTTGACAGTTCTGCAAATGTAAATCCAGCAGATAGATGTTAAGTTTGATTATATGTCTGAGGAGGTCCAGCAGATGAAGGACCGATTATTACAATTGGTGTGCCAACAGGGCACAAGTGGTTCTCATGCTCCCCCAACTATTCACACTAAGGAGCAACAACCACAGCAGCAGCAGGCTGAGGAAGAGCTTCCACCGCCAGACAAAACTATAGAACAGCCTACTATAGATCCTGTAGCAGAGGCAGAGCAGACTCAGTAGCAACAGTAGATGCAGCCACCTCAGTAGTAGTTAGTTTCTGAGCAGCATTTGGAGGAACCTCTAGATCAGCCTATGGAGGATGTAGCCGATCCCAAGGTTAAAATTTTTAAGAGAAGGGTTTGGAGAAAACTCCATAAATCTGGTCAGTCAGTCTTTCCCTCTAAGCCCTTAACCATTTCTTCTCCTCCTACTGATCCAAATCCTCCCCATGCTACTATTGACTCTACACCTCCTCCTCTTGATGAACAACCTCCTCCACCTCCCTCTCAACCCATTCCCTCTACCTCTCAACCAGAGGCTCAAAATCCCTCTTCCACAAGTACTTCACTTTCTTTGTATCCTCTGAAGTACAACTTCCAGCTTCCCAAGGTAAACACACCTACTCTTCATACCTTAGCTCCTCATTTCTTCTCCTCTCTCCCTACTTTTTCAACTCCTTCTGGCTGAACTACTCTTTGTCTTGCTAAGATTGTACCTAGTGTGGTACTATCCTCCAGATTAGGATGCCACTTGAAAGACAACCCTAGCTCCCTTCTTCCCCCATTCTGGTATGCTTTCATCAACCATTCTGAACACCATATGACTCTCTTCAAAGAATTTCTATCCATTAAAGCTTTTCTTTAAATCCATGGGATGCCAGGCTACACATTTGAAGACTGGCTCCCTTCCTTACTTCAAACTTCCCAAGTTCAGTTGGCTGATGTGAATCTCATCACACAGAAAAGCCACTATCTCTCCCTAAAGAATTCTTAGATCTCTACCCTGGTGAAGCCACCAAATTCCAAGACACTCAGGCTAGAAACCAGTTTATGGATGTTCCCCTTCACCTTAACCTAAGATTTTTTAATATGTTTGGCAACCTTTTTAGAGAGCTCCAGACCAAGTACAACATAATGAAACTCTTCAATGAAAGCCGATCAAGATGGGTCTGCCATATGTGAATAATGGTCAATGCGAAATGATCATCAATGGGCAAAGAGAGATTACTCCATCAATGATTGTTGGTGCCCTCTGGACTGCATCCCAGTCTAATAGGTGCAATTTCCTATAGGAAATCTTTTTGCCCAAGTTGTACTCAATAGACATCAGAATTGTTGCTAGATTCAGAATCATGTATCATATCAACCTATCGTTCCATAGGTTTGCCCTCATGCAAGATCCAAAGAACTCTCAGCATATGATTGATTTCCATAACTGCTTTGCCGAGTTTGAGAGATTTACTAAAGATCAGTGGGCAAACAGCTTGCCCAGAAGATCATACAGATTGTCAGAAACTCAAACTATCAATTCCTGAATATCTTGAAAAGGTTATGAGACACTTTTGAAGTTTGTCTCACACAAATGGATGTAGAGGTATCTAGTGTACTACCAAGCAAAGGAAGCTACTTTCTCCCTAAGCCTGCACTAGAATATCACAGTCCATGAGTTCCTCCATCTAGCAGCCAGCAAGAAGTTTGTTCCTCTCAAGAGTACCATGTGCCATGGCAACTACAATAGGAGAATTAGCTGGTTTCATCATAGGCACATTAAGTCTTATAGGAAAATCCCTTCTATAGGATCATCCTATAATATAGATATTTCCAAGTTTAAATTTTTTTCCTTGGCAATGAGAAGAAGCTATGGGCTCTTCTTCAGCCTTTCCTTGCAAGGATCCATCCTTCCCTGTATCTTCCTAGTTTTTTTTCTGCTTCCTGAATGTACATTGTTCTTTATGAAAATAAATATACATATCTATTTCTCCACATCTGTGTATTCATCTTTTTCTATCTCTCTTTATATCTTGTCCTTTCTGTTAACGCCACAAAGGGGGAGAAAGAAAGCAAGAAACAAATATAAAGGACACAGATTTACAAAATCAAATTGTTTTCACTGTCTATTTAAAAGTTTTTGTCATTAACAAAAAGGGGGAGAATTGTTGAGCAACTATATCTTTAAAACATTGATAAAGTTTTAAGCATGTGTTTTTGCTATGACAAAATCTTTTAAGACTCTCTACAAACAAATCTATTGGAATATACCACAAGAAATATGATATGTATGATACAGTATCTATCAGCACTATCTTACAGAAATTTCTTTAAGTCCACAGCGTATACTATGTACCATAATCACTCCGACTTCAGACTCCGACTCTAGAAAAGTCGAAGTGTCGTCTCAATTGATGAAGTTGTTGCCCAGATAGCAAGCCCAGAGGGGGGGTGAATGGATTGCTTAAATTTCTTTCGTGTAATAATTCCTGTAAATAAAACACTAGATAGACAACACTAAGATCAATAGTTGGAGTTAGTGTTAATGAACACAAAGAGAGCAATCACATAAACAACTTGAAATTTTATCCTGGTTCAGATCTCCTATCCCAAGGAGTCCTACATCCAGTCCCAAAGAAACCACATGGGATTCCACTATACAAGAGTACAGTCCCCCTTAAGGATACTTACACATCCAGCCGTAGCTGACCTTCTCTCCAAACAGAAGAGGAAAAACACCACCTGTACCAACTGGTCTCTCTTCATACCGGAAGAGGATCAACTAAAGGAATGCATTGTATGATGAAGGCCCCAAGACTAAGCTTATAATCACTTGCTTGATCTGAGGCGAAGTATAAGAGACACGAGATGATTACAAGATGACTCTCTCTCAGAACTACGCAAGCTCTCAAAAACACATGCACTACTCTCACAGAGAGCTAAGAGCTACTGATGGTTGGATTGGATGAGTTGGCTCTTGTTATTCTTCAGGTGACTGGAGTTTCAAACTTCTCAAAGGTTCAAGAGTTCGAACTATCTAACTTGCTTGCATGGAGTCACCAGTCTTCTATTTATCTTCTTTGAAATAATTTTGACCGTTGTAGTATCTGTTGTCTCACAGCTCATGCTATTAGAGAGACTGGTCCGAAGCAAGTGGTAGGTGAGCCTGCAGCCATTAATGCTTGGATTGACACTTACACCTTCAAGGAAAGATTGTCTGAATCTTCTATCCTTTTTGTTAGGTTAACAACTTATCTCTTGACGTGCGTTATACAAAAGTCCTACATACAATAAATGCTGACACCTAGACAACTTTTCTTTGTCTAAATGTCAATCAACATTAGTAGTCGTGCAATATGAAGATACACCAAATGGAAAGGTATTCTGTCATTACATAAAGCAAGACTTTGCGTGACAAGTGATGTAAGCAGGAGATAATTATGGGAAATATTGTACTAATACAATAAATGATCAAGATCTTAGGATACAGTATGATGCGCGGGAAGGCTTGAAATCCACAGAGTTTTGAGCATATGCAGATTTAAATATTATGAGGAATGATTCATAAATAAGAAGATAAAGAAAGGTTGTTCAAGAGATATATAAATTTATTTAAAAGTAAAGAACATTCTG